>JAEMWC010000420.1:0-207500 GCA_016490735.1 Pachyseris speciosa | reverse complement strand
CCGTATATCCCATCTTCAATTTCCCTACATAGTGAAAGATGAATTGGCCCTTTTTTGCTATTCTAGGAGGCAACGACACAGATGGATCAGTAATCAATCGCCTAAACCGCAACTGAAGTTTTTAATACACTTTAGTGCTTTAACTTAGCTTTTTTCTGCTTCTGCGATAACGGCATTGTAAACACATCAACTGAAAGTTATTGTGAATGAGTAATAAATCGAACTCATGATATACTTCTAACAATTAATCTTGGACTAATGAGCGCTTTTTTCTTTCCTTTATTAATAGCCTTCACTGTCCGACTTCTCACCAGGCGGTTTATTGGCGAATATGACAGTTCACTTGGTACGGAGTTAACTTGTAAAAATGCTGACAATGTTACTTACCGTAAAAGCTCTATTAAGCCCCCTTCTCTATTAATCCCCCCTCTCTAATAAGTCCCCCGTTTCGAAGTCGTTTTTTTGTAATAAACTAATAAGCTCCCCTTCTCTAATAAGCCCCCCCCCCCCCCCTTCCCCTTTTGGGACATGAGATGTTGTAATTACTCACTCCTATTCCCTCTTGCGAAATCAACTTCATGCGGCCCAATTGGTTTGTTTTTAAACAAATATACACTCAAACACGTAATATTGTTTGCTGCTCTTTGTTAGATAATACAATTTCACTATAGTTGTTTGAGTTTTGTACAAAAACTGTTTTAAGACGGAAACAGGGTGTTTAAGATTTGAAATAAGCCCCCCTCTCTAATTAGTCCCCCGTTAATGAGACCTGAAATTAAGTAAGGCACCCGCGCCGGGGGCTTAATAGAGCTTTTACGGTAACTGGTTTAAGCCTTCCAGTTGTCTCTTTAGCTGTAACCCAATTTAACATCGAGTTCCAAGTAGAAATCTTAGAACTTTCTGACCTTATCAACGGCAGTATAATATTCAGTGAGTAATAGAAACTGATACTGAAGTGCTCTGTGGTTTCACAAGTATAAGATATCTTAAGAACCTGAATAGCTGTAACATTTCAGCGCCTGTAATCAACATTTTCAAACAATTAGTGTATTGTTTTATTTACATTTAATGCACGTTTGATGTTTTTGTGTGCATTAACGCTCGCATTGATAGGCAGGTAAATCCATCTTACACTTCACACAAGTCAGAAATGGGCCCGGAAACTCATTAACCTATTTTATAAATACACAACGACATCTGTACAATAGATCGAGCGCTGACTGCTGCGGTATTACAGTAGTTATTGCAAGCAGTACAAGGCCAACCTGACCCAAGCAATGATAAAGAGTCTACCCAGGACAAAATATTTTGTACATAAGGCAGTTTTAAAAGCTCCCTAATGTGATCTTTTTCTCGCACGAAAGTGACAGTTGCTGGGTGTGGCAGGGGAGAGGGGGAGAGAGAGCAACGGGGTGATGCTTCAATCTTCTGCATAAAACTGATCTGACGTATGTAACAGGCGATAACGTTTATGAGGAGAGATGCGATGCAGGGGGTGTGCCGAACCTACGGAGCAGGATTTGAAAATGCGATTTATGAAACTATACGAACACTGTTCGAATATCATTAGCCAAGACAAAAGCCTCTTGTCTTGAAAAATTAAACCTAAATGGGGAATTAATTCTTTAAACAAAAAAGAGACAAAATCAATAGTAACTTTATGTTAGTTGTCCGGCTCAAATTTTAGTCTACGTCCGATGGATGTTACCAGGGAGAAGAGGGCTGACATCTTAAACCTCGGTAGTTTGACTTACCAATGAAAATAAAAATTGATTGAAACTTCTTTTTCAGAATCAACCTACAGACATTATTTTAAACTGGAGGGGGACTGCGTTTCGGTGGACATTATGGATACAGCTGGGAAGGTCAGTAAACGGCAGCATCACCAAATTGTTGGGTATTTCCGTGCTCCTTCGGTCAAAAAGGGACCCTGAAGCTTCTCTTGCAGCCAATGACTCACGTGTTAGAAGAGCAAGGTATCTCTGAATGTGGTGTCCTTTTAGACTTTTAGCATCATCGAAGGTGAATTCTAGACAACTCAAGAACAAAAATAACAATCTTGTCTTGAGAAAGGCCTAAACGCATGTACATATTATCTCTTGCTCCCGACAGAATACAGAAGAAAAACTTGCACAGTGCTCCGCCTTTGGGGACTTGTTTTTCGTGCTTTCTTCCATCACCGACCGCTCCTCATTCCAAGAAGCCGAACGACTTGGACGATTCATAAGAGACACAAAAACTAGAGGCGAGTACAGCATCGTCGTGGTGGGAACAAAAAGGGACTTGCGCAATTACCGAACAATTTCGGAAGGTGAGGGTCAAGTTATTGCTAACGAACTCGGAGGAATCTATCACGAGATTTCCAGTGCAGATGGATACGAAGACATCGAAAGGCTTTTTCGCGAGTCAGTAAAGTGGCATTTGCAGTCGACGCTCACTGACCGTAACAGACAGACCAGGGGAATGGGACTTAAAAAACTCAAGGAAGAGCTTATGATACGGAACCAAATCGCTGTACCGGAGACGGGGCATGACATTTTAGGTTAGAAACAGAAGGAAAGATTTGTCTGTAAATACTACGTTAACCAGGCACTTTTAGCGTGTTTTATCTTGAGTATTCAAACAAACTGTGAGGAATAAATTCTTAATATATTTGTAATCTACTCAAAATATAAGGAAACTTTTAAGCCTTTCTTTAGTCATACAGTATGAATTAATTATTTCCCAGTTTATGTTCAAAAGCTAAAGGCTTAAACATTCAGTTCAAATTAAAGCTTTTAATTTTCATTTTTTGTTCATCTGTTTGATTTCAATATTTCTAGTTAGAGGAATTCTTTCAATTCTGCTTAATGTTTATTGTCCGTCGCATCTCCTACATCCACGTGATCTCAGGTATCTTTAAAAAAAATGGTGTAGCACGTTTTGATAAAAAAAACAATTCCATTTTGCACTGCAGTGACGTTTTCGCGAACTGTGCCAAATTTTGATCATGTTACCTTGCTAATCGGTCTATGGGATTTGATGTACATTTCCTACAGTGCTACCGCTTCTTAATCTCCTTAGTCGCGAGCCAATTTTCAACTGGGTGATAATAATGCTCTAATCTCTAGCAAGGGAAGATGAGCCTCGTCCTCTCTTGTCCATATGGAACACCTATCACATGCTCAGATTACAATTGTCTTCCTGCACGTTTGTGGCCTGCGTAGCTGGCGGTTTCGACGGTGGCGCGCAATAAGAGAAACGAGCAGCAGAGCCGCTAGAAGAAAACAAAGGTTTCTTCCTCTTTCTCGACCGCCACTATTCTTTTCTTGGCTTCCACTCGTTCGCGGTTCCGCCGCTAGTCTCTGTATCGCAAGCCATGAAACGCCAAAGAAATTTAAACTGCTAGGTACGCAGAGTAGCGCGTTTGTTTTATTTGAGGTACTCAATCCTGGCGTCCGTTTATTTTACCCTCTTATATAATTGTTTGAGTTGATTTCCTTATCTCAAAGATTGACTGTTCTCATTTCTTTACGGTTTCAAAAACTTGCCGTTGATGTCACAGAATTCCTGTAGTTTTTCTTTACTTGGGTCAGATCTTCTTGACTGGATGATTTTCTACTCAAAGGTTTCGCAACATTCGAGTTGGATCCTTCTACACTAAGAGACCGAGGTCTCGACAATTTCGGAATATCGCGATCAGTCGGAGGACCGTCGTGGCTTACCGACCTCTTGCGTAACGACTTCGCTGTTTCTACGAGTCCTTCCTTAACTCTCGAGAAAGGAGAGGACTTGCTCTTATCAAGGCAACACTTCAAGGCTTCAAATAGCAGCTCTTGCGTTTCATCATATCCCTCAGAGTTAGATATCTGAAAAAACCCGCAGTTCAGATCCGTTGCTAAGAGCTTTCCTTCGTGCTCCTCGACTTCTCTGGCGTGTCCTAGGTCACTCTTGGTGCCTACCAACACGATAGTCGCAGCGGAGCCTAAAGATTTGTCTCGTAAGATGTAGCGCGTTAGCAGAGATGCTTCTTCAAAAGACGTACGGTCAGTTGTTGAATACAACACAAAGAACAGTTCAGCAAAGGCGATGCAGGTTTGCATTTTTTCAGTAGAATTCTGTGAAAAGGATAAAATGAGCGGATAAGGAAACTGAACAGCTGTTGTTGTAGTTGTACAGGTTCTCGATCAAGGCAAGCACCGATGGGGAGGGCGAGTCGATTCGTGAACGCGACGGAAGGGAAAAGAGACCCCCTTTTTACCCCCTTTCCCCCCATGGGGGCAGGATGGCCGAGCGGTTAGGGTGAAGGATTTCAATGCGGTCCTCAGGTCCTCAGTCCTCAGTCATCCTTGTAAATAGCCAACTGGTTTGCCTCCGGGCAGTTGGGATTCTTATCATGTTGAGTTTATTTGCATTATTCGTTTCTATCATTATTTGTGGGCCACAATGGAAACTACTGAGCTACCAGTAATATTGTCACATTATTGTTTCACTTAAACTCGTTCGTATCTCGCTCCGAATTCAGTAACCAGCCTGTTTCTTTTTGCAACTGCTACGCGGTATATTTGACTTGTTAACAGTCTCCGAATTTAGAAACACACAAACGCAAATTAAAAGAGTACGTTGGCGTTTAACCACCATGTCGTAAGAACTCACTGGTAAAGCTTCTATCGATCGCTTTTTAACCATGGGCAGAGCATCATATTGAGTCTGGGATAGCCAGAATAGAAATTCGTAGACTTTCTGCTGAGGCAGCAATTCAAAAAGCCTTGCAAGATATTCTGATATGGAGTTTTACGAGATGTGTTTTAACATCTTTTCAATGGAAAACTATGCTTTTAAATTGTGCACGGTTTCTTTTGGAGTGAACATACCTTTCCAGCGGTATCCATTATGTCCAGTGAAACAAACTGACCGTCCACAACAAGGTGATGTCGATACGTGGCCTCTGCACATGAACAAAGAAACGTTAAAATTAAGTGGGGAATTGTTTTAGTGCATGGTTTACCTGAGTAAAGGTAGGTGTAGGTACATTTTATTTGATCAGTTCTGATGGTCTCTGTTCGCAACGCCCGCTGGCACCTCTTTTCATCGTAGGGCCTGCTTGCAATACAAACAACACAACATTGATTTCGCTGCACCGTGTGAATGGCTGGTGTATCTATAGCTTTTAAGTTTTTGAAGTTTATCATGGCCACGCATGATGTGGTACCATCATCATAGGTAGAGGGAATTTGCTGGTTACAATGTGCCAGTTTGTACAAGCCTACTGACGAGTTGAGGCTTCAGTGTTAAAGATGGTATCGTTGTGTCAAACCAAGAAAAAAATAATTCAGATAAAAAATTAAATGAAAACAAAAGCCTTTTAGAATGTAGGCTGCGAACATAGCAGCCTCTCATCGTTCCCGGCCGCTAGGGAGGGAGGAGGAGGGGGGCTGTGTTCGCAGGCTACTGGAATGCTTAGAAGTTCCCACTTTTTGCATTTTGTGGAATTGAAGTCGGTAAGTTTATTAGTGAAAATAAAAATTCAATGTAAATGAATCAGCTGCAAACTGAATGAAAAGCACGACAGATCACTGATCAAGGAAAAAAACCACTAATGCCAAAAGTAGCTTACCCAGTGTGGTGTCGTACTCCCCAATGTAACGCCTCGTCAGAAATCGAACAGTAAGCGCTGTGGGGGTCAAATGTTTATGGTTCGATGAGATTAAAAATAGCTTTTTAGACTACTTATCTTATCTTATCTTATCTGCGAGGACATCAAATTAAACGAAAAAAGGAAAAAACAGTTGCAAGGGATCGATAAAGAAGCGAGGTGACAAGGACAATGACAGGATTTATTTATTTCGGCAATTTGGTTCAGCTATAAAAGTACGGTGTCACACAAAAAATGGATGAAGAACGCTCCTCTAAAATAACTGGACAGCCAAATCTTGTACAACAGCTCCTAAACAACGCCCCAGACCACAAGAGTCTCTTTCACCAACTGGGCAACAACTCGTTTTTATTGGCAGTCAGCACAGGCAGGCCAAGCTCGACGGGCATAAAATCATTGCCACGAGCCCACTGGGTAATGGGCTCCTGTCATTGTGTACCAACGAAAATTTGAAGGATTTATATATGGATAAACCTATACCAGGGGCACTCAACGACAAGTTTCGGGAGATATCTGTTCGATGGAGAAAAATTCGCTTTGGGTTTAATTCCGGAGTCGATTAAAGAGTAGACTCGGATTTTCGTAACTAAAACGAGGTCTAAAAGATTCGGAATTGGGAAATCATAGCCCCTAAGTTTTTCGGAAAGATCGTACTTGCTGTTGTTACTTATATAGCGCAAAATTCATTAAAAATATATGATCTAATGCGTTTTTGGTAGTCAAAAACGTCAGTAAGCATTTTCGGAAAGAAAATATTTCCTTAGAAAGTTTGTGGAAAGTTCATTTCAGCTTGCAATTTCTTAAAGGGAGATTTTGTTCTCTAACATTTTCGGGCAATTAAAATTTCAGCTTGGGAATCCGAACAGATGAACGTCTTCTAGGTTATGAAAACATCACTTTATAAACAGACTTCAAACACCATAAGGTACTTAAAAATGCCTTTCTACAGCATTTGGTTGATTTTGAAGAGGCCATGTTGGCCTTTACTCGGCCTTCCCGCACAAGGCAATTAGAAATTTCAATTTGCTTCTTCACTGATTCACTTGCACGGTTGTAATATTACGACAAAGTTTATAGAATAACAAGATCTGAATTCCTTTCTATATTTTATTTTCACTATTGCATCATGTTCATAATGAGCAGATAGTAGCATTGCCTTCTCTAATACAACGCATTCTTCAAGTACAGTCGACACTGCTTGTGTTATGGATGTTTAGAAAACGATGACCCAAAACACGACGGCATAGAAAACCGACTGAGTAGAACTGACGATGACCCATAAAAACAATGAATGATTGATTAGTGGCTTTTGTCTGCTTTTGATCCCAGGAGTTTGTTTCCTCATATAGGTCCGCTAGCTTGCACTTAAGACCATTACAGAACGCAGGATTTTTTGGTATAAACGTTACTGGAATCTCGGTGAAATGTGAAGAGAAAAAATATTCAGCAGGGTGAAACTGTCTGAACTGTTATACGTCACTTGAAACAGAGACATTACTAAAGAGAGTAAGGTTTCTGCAGCCAGTTCTGTAGTTGGATTTCACGTCACGCAATTTAAAAATATAATCGCTTATCATTCAAAAATAATGTCAAGATATTGAGATATTGTACAAAAATAGTACTCAGGAGTGTGTAATATCCCATACTTGAGTTATTCAGCAAAATGAAATGTACCCCCAAAATTACAGCGGTTTAGTATGTAGAAGCCACGGGTACGATTAAAACATCTGGACTTCAGTTTGGCTATGTTAAAACCTTTCGTCTCGCTGTTGAATTTGCAACCAATCCTTTTGACACTTCTGTCTACATATTAGTTGTTCACACTTCGTAAACACAAGGTGAATCATCATTTTAGCGTTTGTGATAACATGGCGGCCTTCAGTGGCCTTGTTTTGTGCAACCTCGTCCTCCGGGCCTTCCGAGAGGTACTGCTAAATTTAGCTTGCGCTTGCGCAGAAACGCCGGAAGTGAGCTTTGTGGATGAAACTCGACAACGACGAAGAATAAAACGACGAAGAACCAAGCGCATATCTAGACTCGGCCGACTTCCGGCCGAGTAATTACCTGAACTCCGCCAGTACGTAATTGTATGTGCCCGTCGAGGTTCGGCTACCTGTGCTCTGAGAAAGCACACCGGCTTCATTCAGGGGCATCCAAAGAGCCAAATCAACCAAAAGCTGTAAAAAGGCATTTTTAAGTACCATATGGTGTTTGAAAACTGTTTAAAGTAATGTTTTCATCCCGGTTTGGGGGGGAGGGGGGGGGGGGGCACTCGCTGTAATGGCCTCTTCGGGGAGGCTCCGCCCGAAAGGGGTACCTTTTTCACGCTTCAGGTATATGAAAGGGTAGGGATTTCATGAGTCGAAGTATATGAAAGGGTAGGAAATTCTGCCATTTAGGTATTTAAAAGAGCCTTTTATTAAAATATTTCGAACACACATACCTCATGACTGTACTGTTCTAATGGAAGGTATACGAAAGGGGTACCAATTGTCAATGGAAGGTATACGAAAGGGGTACCTTTTCTGTCAAAAATGGTATATAAAAGGGTAAGGGGTCGGACCTTGCGGCGGAGCCTCCCCGTATTAAAAGTTTTTTAGTAGCCCCCCCCCCCTCCCCCGGGGGTTTTCATTAGCTAGAAGAATTTCATCTATTCGGATTCCCTAGCTGAAATTTTACTAGCGCGAAAATATTAGGGAACATGCTAGCTGAAATGAACTTTCCACGAACTTTGAAGGAACTTTGAAGGAAAATGCTACCTGACGTTTTTGACTGCTAAAAGCAGCAATTACGACCTTTCCGAACACCTTAGGGGTTATGATTTCGCCATTACCAATCTTTAAGGTCATATTGCAGTTACAAAAATCGGAGTGCACTCTTTAATCGACGCCGAAAGCCTAAGAAGGCGAACTAGCCTCCACCGCACAGATATCTACCGAAACTTGTCTTTGGGTGCCCCTGTTCAGTTCCTTCTAATAATAACAAAAATAATAATAATAATAATAATAATAATAATAATAATAATAATAATAATAATAATAATAATAATAATAATAATATATCACATTTATATTGCGCATTTTCTATGCAATATTCAAATGCGCATTACAACACTGGCCGGGGGACTTTGCCAGACTGCTTATAACGCAGTTTACAATTAATGAAGTTGAGTTATGAGTGCCCCCGTAATGTCAATATCAAATTAAGACAGACACTAGGGGTGGTCACTGCCAGAGTTTTGTTACGTCCCTAGTGGTTCTTTTAATTACGTCCCACAGAATCAGAGAATTATGAAGAGTTGTGAGACGGGGCCTACGGTTTATCGTCCTTATCCGAGAAGACTAGAAAGTCTAACCGTTTGTAATGACATTTCATTACAAAGGCAGCACTAAAGACCGAAACCGCACTTATAGCGGAGCTATTATCACCGTACCCCATCATTTTAAATGAAGTTAATAAATTCTATACGATATGTTAGCACAATAATCGTATTCTCTGTTCTTGAATACCTCTAAATTTTAACAAAGGAAAATCATATTTCTAATTCCATTCAGTTACCCGATAAAACGCTGTCTACGGCTTACGATCAAAACAACCAGCGGAAACGAAATTTCACAGTCAATGAAGCCAGGTCAGAACACTGAGTTCACCGCAGCATAGCTGAACAGAAATGGTTAAACGGTTTAAACGAGAAAAATACATTTCTTGAGCTTCTGTGGAGGGTCTGGATGGGGGGATGCAAATGTCAGTTGTCAGTTAAAATCTCGTCCATTTGTCAGTTGTCAGTTTAATTTTGAGGCATTTGTCAGTTGTCAGTTAAGTGGTTGTTAATAATTAATTGAAGACCTGAAAACATTCCTGGTTGGCCCACTTTTAGCAAAAAATACATATCATTAAATGCAGAACCCTTATTTTCTTAAATTTCTTTGATTTCTCCTGTTTCATCATCATACATAACAAGCATCTCAATTTCTCGCAAGGAACTGCATGACTTGTGTCACATGATGAGGGCCAACTCATCTTCGGCCTCTCTCTCTTACTCCACTTCAGTGCAATCTGCAGATTGGTCAGCGTAAACTGTTGACGGTAGGGCCCGCCCCTGCCTTGTCCTTTGTGGTTTCACCTCAGACAATTTTTTGTCTTACAGGACGATATTTCTCAACGAATTCTTTCATAGCCGTTTCAGTATCAGCACTGATCTCTGCAGACGGAAGAGGTTGTATGAACTCTATGCTAGCACACTGCACTGCGTGAAGATTCTCGCTGTGGTTTCTTTTCTGCTATGACTTTGTTTTACTTCAGAAACGGTCCTCTTGATGTGCTCATGTACGTACACACGAGGCGTTGTTTATAGCATCTTGAAGAGACACTTGTGTCAGTTTTCTCTGTGCTTTGAGCGTGGATGTTAATGCAAAACTGTGATAGAGGAGTCCCAGTACCGGGCTCAAGAATGACACAGTTCCACTCTGAGTCCAGAAGCTATAGTTTGATAGTGCCTGCAGCAAAATCCGATACAACAACTGTGTCTTATCCAATGAACAAACCCCGTGAACCTGACTGAAAAGAACATGTTTGATCGGTTCCGTCACTTGTTCCCTCCTCTCCAGAACCGACCAAAGTCTTAACTGTTTTCTCTAAAGCGGATAAAAAAACACTTGACCTTTCGTGCTCCTATAAGTCAATGAAAACAATTCCGTTTTCAAAGCCATAGAGCATCTTGATTTCATTACAAGTTTCCGAGTTGTTTTTCAAAAACAAGTCATCTTTCAAGAGGCCCTGCCAGTGGAGGGTCCCGTGTCGCTTGTCTGAATTTTAAAATCTCCCGTGTCAGTGTTTGAATCACTAATTCTCGGCCTTGATGCCACTGGCGAAATTTTGCCGGAAATTGTCGATGTCGCCAGTCGGGATTTGATTTTCTGTGCTGTCGCTTTTTTTTTCGGCTATGTCGCTTGTCGGAATTTACCCTGGCAGGGCCTCTTTCAAGGATGAGAGGCTGCATACGTACAGATCACCAGCAACACCAACTGAACAGCTAAGAAGTAAGCCTGCTGCCTTAGAACATCAACAGAACGGGCACTTGAAATGCCATTTGGGCAGTCCACAAGTGGCAATCAAGCACCAGCAATACCATAGGGGAACCCAACGAACTAAATCACCCAAAAACTGTTTTTAAGTCCCTTATGGTGTTTGAAGTCTGTTTTAAGTGATATTTTCCTTAGCTAGAAGAAGTTCATCTGTTCGGATTCCCTCGATGAAATTTTAATTGCCCAAAAATATTCAGAACAAAATCTTCCTTTGAGAAAATGCAAGCTGAAATGAACTTTCCACGAACTTCCTAGGGAACTATTTTCTTTCCGAAAATGCTAGCTGACGTTTTAGACTACCAAAAACAGCAATTACGACCTTTCTGAAAACCTTAGGGGCAATGATTTTCCAATTGCGATCTTTTAGGCCACGTTTTAGTTACGAAAATCCGAGTGCACTCTTTAATCCACGCCGAAAACCCAAGGCGAATTACCCTCCACCGAACAGATATATCTATACCGAAATTTGTCGTTGGGTGCCCCTGATACCAGCCCCATTGTAGTCTAATGTCACTTGGATGCTACCTCTGTGAGCATCATCTGCACACGACAATCTATCGTACTGTTGTACTGAATAATCAAGTGGTAAACGAAACGAGTTAGCTGTGATAATTGCCAAGGTCATATTTTATTGTCAGTTCTTTCAAGCCTAGAAATGCCACCAGATACTTAGTCAAAGACAATACCGTCTACATATCCTTATTTATGTTGCATCGGAATCAAGACAATAGAAGCCAACAATAGCTTAATTAATAACGCCACCAACAGCCATTTCCCCTTCAGGCCCGTTATACATTTATAACCTTTTGGCCTGAAACGCGTGGCCTTCAATTGAGGATCACGTTCTTAGGGTCAAACGTCTCAAAATTTACATGGTTAATTTTTAACAATATCAATATAATATCAATATAAGATAATATGTCAGTTGTCAGTTAAATTTTCGGCTATTTGTCAGTTGTCAGTTGGTTTTTTTGGCCATTTGTCAGTTGTCAGCCCCCATCTAGACCCTCTCTGTGACCTTTTGGGTCAGTGTAGGTGGCTGTAGACCCCTGTCGGTAATGCACCTATCAATGTTAGTCCCGAGGGGGGGGGGGGGGGGATATGGGATGTGGTGGGGACTTTGATCGGAAACGCAAATTTTGAGTCAAACCTCCCCACCTTTGGGGTAAAGTTTCGAGTTCAAAGTTCCCTACTGTAGGAATTGAGATCCAAGAGGCTGACCTGTTAAATATACAAACACTCCAGGTTTAAAAATCTCACTTTAATTTTTTTCTTTTAACAACGGAATGAACGAACACCGAAAGAAACCGATGGTTTATAGTAACAACAGATTGGGCAAATTTTCCTTACCTTTCTTTCCTCCATCTTTTTCTGCCTCACGTGGGCTTTTGGGTATTCTCATGATAGCAAGTCACTCATATCCTGGCTCTGCTCTGTCGGTTTTCAAGAAGGCAGCACCGTATCGTGTATTTTACCATGGCAAAGTTCAAGCTTAGGAAACGGTCTTTGATGAATATTATCTCAGTTTTCAAGTTTGATCAAACTTCCCCACCCTGGGGCTAACATTCTCTTCAAAGTTTGTCAAAATTCCCCACCCAGGGCAGGAAATGTCGATCAAAGTGCCCACCTCATCCCGTATCCCCCCATCCCCTCGGGACTAGCATTGATAGGTGCATAAACAATTTGAGGAAACCGACAAAACTGTAAAGATCCGTGAAAATACAAATTTGGAGTGGGTTCCCTGAGTAGTTATACTAATACAATTATTCTCGGTCTCAAACTACACTCGAGCTCACTTCGCCGAATTTTAAATAGTTAAATACTAGCTGGCAGAATTGAACAGACTGTAAGCTGTGTAAGGAATCAGATAACGATATGAATATTAAAATGAATTAATACTTCCGAAGTAGCTCTTTTAGCTGCTGCAATTTCTGTGTGGAACGAGGCAGCTTCATTCTAAATTTTTCCTTTCGGATAAAGTTTTTTAGCGCTGTCTCAAGCTTCTAACAAAGGGCAACGTATTTGATTATATCGACCATATTATCGGCCGCCAACTCGACCACCATCTTTCCACGTGCTCTCTCTGGTTACTTTGAAGCCTGGCCTTGGGTCAAATTACCTCCCCACAGGGCCGGGGAGAGAACCGGAAACTGCGGCAAACTCCCGCTAGCATTATAGGGAGAGAAGAAACCAGTCTAAAAGGGAAATAAAGCGACTGCTCAGTCTTCTGACTAGCCTATTAACTCTTTTTGAATGACCGCCACCAAACACGAGCAAACCGAAAATCGTGAAATAAAGTTATGATTTCCCGCCTACCGCACATCTAATTTCT
The DNA here is from genome assembly GCA_016490735.1 of Pachyseris speciosa. Taxonomy (NCBI): domain Eukaryota; kingdom Metazoa; phylum Cnidaria; class Anthozoa; order Scleractinia; family Pachyseridae; genus Pachyseris; species Pachyseris speciosa. The sequence goes on along the minus strand of JAEMWC010000420.1, from coordinate 194,449 downwards.
TGACTGTAAACCGCCCAAAAAAATACGCGAACCGACACTCAAAATAGGCTTAAACCGCCAGACCGCCAGAGTATAATAGACCCCCCATTGAGTCTCGATTTATGTTAATTAAAAATATTATCTGTCTTTTGTGCTTGTCTATTATTTAGTAAAACTGTTGGATCCATGAAAGAAAATGACTCAATTCTTATTCATATAAAAGTACTCAACCACATCGGGCACTTAGCACGTACGCATGTAGATTTATTCTTTAACTTGACTTATTTCTTATGAAGGCTGTAAAATTGATGAAACTAAATTGCTTCGGGATTAGGTGACTCGAGTAGTGAGGCCTTCCAAGGGGTGGTCTGGTGTCGCCTTCTCGCTCGTTTACGAGCCTGTCTGTCGTTTGTTTCGTTAGGGACAAATGTCGCTGTCGCAAAGAAAACAAAGAAGAATGGAAAGTGATTGTCGCTGTCGCAAACTGTCGCACGTTTGCTGCCAATTTCTTATGGTTGTTGGTGTTTTGGAAGAAGATCGTCGCCTGTTTTCGGAGCCATGCCGCTTGTCGCTTCTACCCCTTGGAAGGCCTCAGTAGTTGCGCGGGAAATAAGCGGAAAATTATTCAAAATCTGAAATATATCGAACAACACACAAAACTTAACAAAACAAAATAAAATAAAACCAACAGACGCCTGAAAAATGAATCTGTTAACTGAAATGTGAAGCCGGGGAAAAGTGAAATTGAGTTTGGACTTACTAAAAACAAAGAAGATAAGAATTGCTTTGCATTCATGATAGAGTAAAATCAGGTATAGTGTCGGTTGGGTTGAAAAGCGATTTATCTAAGTTTAAACCAAATCAGTGCCGGTAGTTCATTCGCATACCAACAGACTATAAAAGGGCCTGGAAATGCAAATCAACACTTTGAACACTGGAACTCTGCCAAAGCAGAAGCCCATGGGCTTCTGGCAAAAGCAAATTCATTGATAGCATATTTGTGACTTCCGTTTGGCAAATAACCATCTCAGATCAGAGTTGAAAACGATCATTATGAATAATAATCATTTATTCCTAACGATAAACTGGAATAAACCTCCAGCTGAAATTAAAAATTAAGAGCCGCAATTGCTTACGTTACAATTTCGCATCTTCACTACCACCGGCTAACATCTTTTGACGCTTTGTGTACGTAGAATCATCAAATACGACCTGCCTGTCTGATTATCACTACACATAGTGACTTGATTCTTTTCAACATTTTGCGAAGTGAATTTTTATATTTTTACACATGTCCAGAATACTAGGGAATTAAAAAAGGGTTTTCAACAAAGAAAGATCGTACCTGATTTGCCCACACCATCCTTACCCAAGACGACAGCGCGAATGGTCTTGAACGTGTTGTGATGGACATGTCCATTGCCGCGTCTTTTTCCCATCATAGAAAGGTCGTCAACATAAGCCTTCTCTCTCTCTCTCGCAAACACTGACAAACCAAGCACCGACTTCTCAAATATGAGTGAAATACTGTGAAGTGAATTTACAGACCCGACGGCACCTCTGGGCATTGTGATGATTTGGACAACCTCGTGATTTGGAAGGGTGTCGCAATCCCAGGAGGGTTACGTGACGATCGTCCTTTGTTCCAAGAAATGAAATAGTCAACCCGCTTTCCGGATGAACAAGTATTCCAAATGAGTTCTTCGGGACCCTTCAGTGTCTCGAATTCTGAGCGCCTGAATGAGGAAAGACAGTAGTTTTTCGCCATTTAGTTATGGCTGAAAAACTACAAGGTTCAGATGATGGGTAAAACTAAGGCTACTGGGGCTTTACCCCGGGAGGCTTTACCAATCCACAGTCTTGCGGCTTTCATCAATCATCTTTCTTCTACTATTACAACATATTATTTTGAGCCTTCAACACCTCCTGAATTGTTGATTTTATTGGACAATAATTAGACAATCACTCAGTACAATTGATGTTTTCCCGAATAAAAAAAGCAACATGCCGAAGACAACAGGAAAACAAAGGCGACAACTGCGTATGTTTTGTAGCTCTTTGAGTTAATCTTCTTGTTCCAAAGCATGTAAGTTGCTCCAAACTCTGGATACGTAGTTGAAGCAAAATGCTCAAAGCACTGACAGGCCAAACGGACCCTAGCTGGAGAAACTAAACTAAGTATGGCTGAGTTTATATGAGAAGGCGGACTGGTCCGCCTGCCGAGATCTCGGTTCCTTGAGCCGAGATCTCGCTATGAGGCGAGCCAGTCCGCCTTCTCATATAAACACAACCAAAATGTTATGAAGAAATAAGGCACGAGCCGAGCCAGCCCGGTAAAGCGGGCTGGAAAACCTCATAAAACATGCCCTAAGAACTAGACGGAGTTGACTGTAACATTAATTATTGACCATTGTCTCTTCAACTTCCAGTGCGACTGTCGAATCCCGTCGAATCACAGTGCGCCATTAATCGAGGCAAAAATCCTCTCTGTGTTGCCCACATGAAGAGCCTGTATGCAGGCTACTGTCGAAGAAATGCAGAAGCAGTAGAGCTGCAGCGGAGGTTACAGCACTGAAAACATGTATTTGTGACAAGTCACGTGTACCGTATCATGTAAGCGTTGTGTGATGCGTGATGCGTAAAATCGCCGGTCGACTGTAATAACTTGGTCTAACTTTGCACTGGTATGGCAAGCCAAATGTAGCAATATTCAACTCATCTAATTTTATATTCAGTTATGTATTTTGTTTTCAACTATTGGTTTAATATTCAACTTTTATTCAACCTTCAACACATCATTCAACATTCAACTATTTATTCAACATTCAACCAGTCATTCAACATTCAACACATCATTCAACATTCAACTATTGATTCAACATTCAACGCATCATTCAACATTCAACTATTGATTTAACATTCAACTATTCATTTAATATTCAACTATTCATTCAACATTCAACGCATCATTCAACATTCAACTATTCATTCAACATTCAACACATCATTCAACATTCAACGCATCATTCAACACATTCAACGAGTCATTCAACCGGTCAGTATAAAAGATAGACTGCGGACTGTGGACCCGGACTGCGGACTGGGTAAACTGAACGTTTTCCATCAACCCTCCCTTTCATACCAACGACTCTCTTGGTGGCGGTTCGCTCAAAATTTTCAGTGTTAAACAGACTCGTGGTAGATTGGAATCAGGAAAACCAGAATGCCGTATAAATACAACTTTCGGGCAGCTATCAAGAGGCTATGGTCCTATTCCGTGCAGATCATCCAGCGAACTGGGTCCCAGTTTCTGTCGCTTGCTTGAACCCGCGATGACTGAAGAATCCAAACCAGCTTGAATAGTGTAGCATCCAAGTATGTCATACACCTGCCTGTAGCCTTTACGATATGAAAAGTAATTATTTTAATACTGAAGGCCTCATGTTTTCCCGTCGTTGGAACCGTCGACAGTGTAAAGTTTATGCACATGTCATTGGCTTCCCAGTGGGGTCGACTCCCGGGCCTACCAGGGAGACATGTGGGGGCCAATAAGGAGATGGATGTGATTCTTTGCCCGAGGGTAGGGGAAAATCTTGACATTGTTTTACATCACAGATTAGGGGTGGGGAAATTCACAAGTTTGAAAACGACGTCACGGGGTTTTTCAGCTGAGAGGCACCTCACCCAGTGGGCTTTGTCTTGAGTGATTCCCCAACCCCCGGGGGAAATTCCTCAAGTTTGCTTGACTGATTTTACAATCCCCTGGTTAGCCCGGGGGTCGATCCCACGGGGAAGCCGATGACATATGCATTATATTACATTGCGTTACGCCTGGTGTCAGAGCACACATAGATCAGGTGTTTATTCTTATATACTTTTGAAACAAAAATTGAAAGTAAGTTCAGCTCCGAGGTTTTTTTTTTCTCTCCTCAACCTTTTTCTTCAAAGAACATTTTGGAAATCGGACAGGAAACATAATTTGGGACAGCATCAACAGAATCAAATGCATGTGCATTACCGTGGGAACGGTGAACAGTGATTGGTTGAAGTTTTCCCAAAATTTACATACCTCAGGAGACGTGATTGTCTTGGAATTTTGGAGAACATTTAAATTTAAAAAGAACTAAAGGTCTAAAATATTCCGAATTCAGTTCTACCACGAGTCTGCTTAGCAAATTTGAGCGAAACGCCGCCGCGAGAACAGAAGAGAGTCGTAGGTATGACAGATTGACGGAGAAGGTTGTTTACACAGGTTTCCAGCAATGCTGAACCAAGTGTTTTGCACTTTGTTGACAGCTGTATTAAGTTCAGTTTTCTTAGCAAGAAGACCCGTCACGCGAGATTCCCGCCATTTTTATCATATTAAGCCAATCATATTATACCTCCCTCGTGGAGTAGCGTGATCAAAAAATCGAACGATCATACTTTAGCAAGGACCACCGTTGCAAAATAGAAGAGCCGGATCCTGTAATAGATCTAACCAGCTATAAAATTGTAAACTGGAAAACAGTAAAAAACAAGCAAGGCTGGTTACACGGCTAGGAATATATATTCCTAGCCGTGTAACCAGTCTTGCTTGTTTTTTTACCGTTTTCTAGAAGAGGAAGGACCCTGTTATTGAAAACAGTATGTTCGTGTTTTTTGCACTGAAAAGGAAAATAATTTTACTAGAAAACATTGCAAATATATTGAAAAACTTAAAACCATCTCGGTTAAAATTTTAAAATAGCCTGCTTTAAACGGGATTACGCCTCACAGAATTGAAAGTATATCAACAATACGATAGAGAAAGTTTGTTGTTGAAGTCTCATTTTCGATTATATCTGATTTCAAATCCAGTAGCACGCTATAAACCCGCGGTGCGAAACACCGAGTTTTAAAAAATTGACCACCAGTAGGCCATAGGGTGGGCCATAGCCTACACCATGGCCTACGCCACGGTTTGCCCATATCCGCCTTTTGCACAGTGTTTTGCACTCAGTACGCTTTTGGTTCCTAGTCCTCGTTTTACGGCCCAGTCCGCAGTCCGGGTCCACAGTCCACAGTCCACAGTCCACAGTCCACAGTCCACAGTCCACAGTCCACAGTCCATATTTTATACTGACCGGTTGAATGACTCGTTGAATGTTGAATGATGCGTTGAATGTTGAATGAATAGTTGAATGTTGAATGATGCATTGAATGTTGAATGAATAGTTGAATATTAAATCAATAGTTGAATGTTAAATCAATAGTTGAATGTTGAATGATGCGTTGAATGTTGAATGAATAGTTGAATGTTGAATGATGTGTTGAATGTTGAATGACTAGTTGAATGTTGAATAAATAGTTGAATGTTGAATGACTAGTTGAATGTTGAATAAATAGTTGAATGTTGAATGATGTGTTGAAGGTTGAATAAAAGTTGAATATTAAACCAATAGTTGAAAACAAAATACATAACTGAATATAAAATTAGATGAGTTGAATATTGCTACATTTGGCTTGCCATACACTGGCCATTTCACTATGGACTGAGCAACGTAACATTTGGTAAGTTCATTACACTTCTGTTAATCTAAAGCGCGTTAATTGCATGTAAGCGCAAGGTGAAAATGCAAAGTGTCGTGAAATCACCGGACAGCTCACTGAAATATAGACCAAAATAGCCAGGAGTCTGAAACAGCGGGCCCGCGATCTTGGTCATTCGATAGTTCCTTGTTTGCCTTTAAACAAAAAATGTGGCCGTTGAGCTTAACAAAAATCTCTATATTTAATGTAAATTTGCCTTACGGTCTGTTTGGCCAGCAACGAAGAAAAGCAAGAAACAGTTTAAGTGTTACTTGTAAATGATGGAATTCATTTCCCGCCCAAAATCGTTTGTGATGTTCCGAACTTCATCGAGTCGGAAAATAACATTTAAGATACCGGTAAAGCATTTCTTCGCTATGTTTTTCAACTATCTCTGAATTCTACTCGAACTGAAAGTTGGAGATTTGTCGGGAGCGCGCGTCAGTATTATGATGAAAACGTGTACACAGTCCTTGTGCTTTCATTCATCGCGGGTTATAAGACGTAAAGGTCACACAAAACTAGAATGCGTGACAACGCGTACGCCGCCCTCATCAAAATTTCTACTTAGTTTTATTTACACATTTATCTTCCTTCCGTCTTTAAGCTACTTATAATATTAAAGACAGCAATGCTGACAGAACGAAGAGAAATTAAGTTAAATAATGGAAGATGATGCCAAGCTGGCTCCCCTCTGTTCGCTTGAAAGGCTAAGTTCTCAAGCCGAAACTACGGGCAAATGAGAATTTCAATTGCGATCTCTATCAGAGAATCTCTCGACTTTTACGTCAAATAAAAATACTTCTTACACTTCTTACACGATTCCAAAGTTTGAAACTTCTAAGGTTAAAATTGAAAGCAAAATTCATTTTGTTTACGAGTATAGTATGATACAAGAACTATAATTGTGAGCTCTACGCTCTACTCAACTGTAGAGCTGCCATTTTCTAAAATGTAGGCGATATTAGTGTATGTTTTCTCCTCTACTTGTAGTCAAAAGTATTGCCTGCAGGTTACGAGAACGATTAAACGCTTGCATCGCTCAAACTTGGGATATAATTGCATTGAGCTCTTCCTGCCCTGATCACAAAAATACCGGCTTTCGGGTGAAAGTTAGCGTTCTTCTTTTTAAACGTGAGTCCAATTTACAAGTTTAATCGTACACCGTACTGAGATCTACGATCATCTCAGTAATGCCTTTAATCTGTGTCCAGCAAGAACGCTTATTTTATTTGAATTATGCAATTGACTTTCTTCTGATGTACATTCCTCTAAAGCCTTCCTTCATCCTTGACAACGGTCCGGCTATCTTGTCTTTATCCCCGTTTGCTTGCGCCACCCTCTTATTTATGTCAATGTCTGTCTTGTTCAGATACAACCTCAAAGAGTCGTAAAGCAGAGAATTCGCCTCAACGTATCCCTCGGCAATCGAAATCTCGCAGAATACCGCGCCCAGCTCTATTGCCAGCTGGACTCCTTCGTTTTCGCTGACTTTCCTGCGGTGTACCAAATCTGCCTTGGTTCCCACCAGAATAAGGGTACAGTGATTGTTTCTAACTTTTCTAATGTATCTTCCTAACCGCCTTGCTTCCATGAACGAAAACCGGTCGGTAATTGAGTACAGAATGAAGAAAAGGACTCCAAAGGAGGTAAGTTTCTCTAACTTCTTCTCTGTGTTCTATATGAATAGACAAAAAAGCCCATATCAGTATAGATCGATAATCTAACCATTCATACTTGCACTAGCCTGCTTCATTTGACCTCCTTCCGTTTCTACGTTTTATAGATCTCAACAAAATTTGATCAGAACGTTAATTTTCAGGACGCCGATGATAAAGCGTCACAAAACCGCCGGCCTAACTTAACGTTATTGTAAGACTGACCATTTATGTTTATACAGGAAAGGGAGGGGGATAGATGGAATTTTGTCTGTCCACTATAATAACACTGGCCTTCCTCCCTTGAATTCAAGAATTCTGAACTGAAGAGAAATGAAACATGTGTCATATTTCACAACGACGGACTTGGTCTTTTATCATCGCTTGAAATTGTTGTATACATAACAGTTTGATCGTCTGACTTTGAATGGATTTTACCCCTTTTTGTGAAGCCAATTTAGTTCGCATGCCCCTCACCCAACCCCCCGCGCCATTTCCAAAATTCCACGAACCAGGTCACCCCGTAATTTCCACTTGGCGTTCGACTGTTTGTTTGTTTACTTACCTTTCCGGCTGTATCCATGATGTCAAGTGCCACGTAATGACTGTCAAGGGTCATGTGATGTTTATACGTCATCTCTGAAACCGAACAATGTGGAATTTATCAAGTCACTGATAACGCATGCTCACTACAACCTCTTCAGAGTTTTATTTGATTTTGTGACTCAATAACGCTCAACACTTTTACTGTTTTACTGCAGACAGTTATCTGATAATATAATGGTCCCCTACAGATCATCTTTGTAAGAGTTACAGAGTTGTTTCAGTTTACAAAACGTTCTAAGTCTCTCAAACCACTTACCTAAATTTTCGTCATATTCCCCAATAAATCGTCTAGTTAAAAATCGTACAGTCAGAGCTGAGGAAAAAATAAAAACTAAATAAATAAAGATGAATAAATTAATAGGTCAACAAAAAAAGAGATAAAGAACGAACTAAAGAAATAAGGGAATCAGAGAAAGAGGGGAGCGAGCGTAATCTAGCAATGCCATTTTTAGGTATTCTTGATTCTCCTGAAAGTCTTCGGTGCCAAGCGTTCGTGTTAAATTGCTTGCCACGGTTTACGTGGCCGCAAGCTTCAGTATCTAAGCATATTCACGTTACAATGAAAGCTCTCTAAACTCTGTATGTTTGTGATTGAGGAGGAAATAGTCATTCAACACTTGAAGATGAAGCACTTTGCTTCAGCCATGATAGTTTATCTCATTTGCGGTGTCATTGTCCTCGTACAAAGCAACAAAGTTCACGTTCAGGATCTGAATTAAGGACTTGGCGCTCGGCGCGTACGTTATGCCAGTGCGTCTCAGTGGCGTTCTTCACGGTTCCTATTCAGTTGCTGTTTGTTTTTGCCGAGTTGAGAACTAAACAATAACAAATAGAATGAGCTAGAATTTTTGCCTAAAATATTAGCATATAGACCATTTGATCTCATGTGTGTCTTGTAAGAATTTAGGATAGAATACTTGTAAGATCCTGCAGATAATTTAAACGTGAGGTCAGCTTTAAGAGCAAAGTGATCTTTCAACAAGCTATTCTAAGGTTACTCGTTTACTGAAATTGCTCTCATTATTCAGCTGTATTCCACGCGCTTGTCATTTTTATAAGTTGTAAGTACGGCATCAACAAACTCAGTAGTTAAAAACAAAATACAATCAAGCAGCTTTCAATGAAATACAGCAAAGAAAGAGCGTGCGAAAAAAGAAAAAAGTGTATCTGACATTAAGCATTCCTGTGTTTTAAAAAACATTGTTTGTGTTTTAAACCAATAATGATATTAGGTTGGTTCGTTATAGTGATATGAGTCAACGGGAAACGTGACACAAACGCAGTCGTTTATAGTGAAACCGCGACAGATTAACAACAAGAACAACGCAACAACACAGAAAGTTGGTTGGTGTTTACAAGACTCCCCCGCAGCCATCGATCTCCAACGCTACCGTCCCTCCTGTTGGACACTTTGAAACACGAATACAATATCCGGGTTGTTTACAATGTCCTCTCGGAAAGGTGTAAGTGTTTTTAGTGGGGATATTCATCTCATTTTCTAGACTGCAAAACAGCCGTATTTTTGCGTTGGTCAAATGCGACGTCTTGTCAAGCGAAAGGTCTGGAGCGAGGGTGAAAACGTAAAGTGAGACTGGGGAGAATTCGCGCATTCGCAAAACGAAAATAAAAACCGACTGTTTTGCAGTCTACTCATTTTCCATCAATGGATTCCAAAATGGGAGTGCTAGCCAAAAAGAACAGGAAGCCCTGCTTCCAATTTTCTGTCATTCTTCACTGACAACGTTAGAGTCGGAAATACCAACAAGGAACTATAATTGACCGCAATGGTAATAAAGAAATCTACGTACGGAGGCGATCCCATCTATGATCAAGGAGAACCGAGAAGAACTATTTTGAATTGTTCGATTATTGAGCTATTTCCACAGCGGTCACTTCCATATTTATCACGGTTATTGCAGAAAGTGAATTAGGAGTACAAAGAAGAACTCCGAACTTTCGGGCTGCAATGTATTGGTGATTAAATTATTATTATTATTATTATTATTATTATTATTATTATTATTATTATTACTGTTTTAGTAGTGCAAGGGGTTTGCGAACTGAGTGGAGTTTTGAGCCCGTTGCCTATCGATTGCCATTGTCTACAATTTAAATAAGGTTGTTGTTGTGGTGGTGACATGGTTTTCCGACGAGGAGAAGATGTTTTATTTTGTCGCATTTGCTTTGTGAAAACTTGAAAGGTAAAAACACAATTCTCCTTTTGTGCGAGTTTCAAATGCAACCCATTGCTTAGCGAAAATTGCGTTGATAAATTTCAAACTCGTCACTGCACAGGATGACATGGGCTCAGCTTCTAACATGACCGCTGTTCTTATCTCTCGGTCCACATCGACAACATCGATAACAACCTTATTAAAGAAAGCGCCTTTTGAGTTGATTGTCTCTTGTGGTTGATTGATTTTAGCCCACAACCGATAACTACGTACGGTCAGCAAAAATCTGTGGACGCTGGTTTCCTTTCGCCATCCTTGATGGTTTTTCATGTCCTTCATGATGCTTGAGACTCGGTAGATATCGTTCACGGTGTTCTTTATAGTTCCGACTAGCTGGCGCCGCACAAAATGTTGGAGTTATCTAAGGCACTCACAGAACAATAGCTCAGTTAATTTCCCTTATTTCAAAAGCCCGATGAAAACCCTTAAACACCCGTCAACTATGCTTTCCACGACGCTAAACCAGTTTTCTCTAAAACCTCCAAGTATTTGCAAGTTAAGTGGATTTATCTCGCTCAAGAAGTAATTTCAGTGCTTTAATCAGTTCCTCTTGTACATTTTATCGGTATGTTTAACATTCTTTCCGGTGAAATTCCTTGTTTTGTGTACGAAATACTGTAACGTATCGTGCCTGCAATCTCAAGGACTAAACAAATAAATGAGCTATTCATAGCAATACTATTTGACCGTTTAAAGTTATTGATCGTCTAATATGACTCTTAATTTTGAGAACGTGGATGAAATGCTAAAGTATATGGGCATTCAGTTGCAAACCATTGAGCTGTGATTGTACATAGTATACAAAAAGGCAGAGTTAACCTTGAAAGTGTCTATTATGTAATGCGCAGCACAAACTGGTTCTCTCTTAGGATCAGTGAATATTCAAATGAAATCTATTGAGTGTTACCCTCTTCCATCTCTGTTTTTGCGATTAGTTTGAGAAAGTGGATTTTTTCAGTTTCATCTTCAAGGTCAACCACTTTTTATTGGTCTATGAACCTTGCTCTGTTGTGGGGAACTTAAGGTGCCTGAGAAATAGGTGAACGGAGAGAGCCGAACTGGGAACGGAGAAGGCGTCGGAACCTCTTATAATTCCGCGGTTCGGCTTGCTTTTCGTCCACCTTATTTCCCATTACTGTGCCCGTCTTCAGATAGTTTTGGATTGGAAATGTTTTCTCACCTGATTTGCCCACTCCATCGAGACCCACGACAACCGCCTGCACATTAATGATTTTGGACTGATGTCCTTGGTCGATGCTTGATGATCGTTTTCGTCGCATAATGTCTTCGTTAATAGCCAATAAATCACACTGAAATAAGATGTGACAAGGTTAAACACGCATTATTCCAAAAAGCAAACCTTGAAATGATTGCATTTTGATTGTATTAGTAGCACTTACATAAGTTAAGTACGGTTGATAACCTCCCCTACACGGCTTCTTGTTTGAATTGCTCTTCCCTTTTATAAAGCTTCTATGAAATGTTGCGTTATTGATTGCTCTGAGCGTTTGATGTGCAAAATATTTTCAGCTGTAAGTGACGTATAACATAGCTACTAGGGAAATGCTTGGCAAAACAGGTTAAGTGTTTGTGAAATACCTTGATGATTGACAGTAGAGATGCACGTGCGACGCCCAAGCTAAGCCCCCTTAGACATATTGTCTACAGCGATCTACCAGTAAAGTAGCTTAAATGCAAGGTAAATAAATAGAGTCTAAATAGTTACAGTGACTCAAATAAAGACTTTCATTTCTCTTGCTTAGTAAATGAGCTTTCTCTTGTTCTCTCCCATTGACATTGTCAGGATTTCAATTTTTTTTAACACCGGAATTCTTAGCCATCTTGGCGCCTTGCTGACTGAACTTATGCGCGACAAGATTTCATGAAAGATGTTGTTTTGTACAGTGTAATATAGAGACGTTTGTACCACCATTGAACCGAATCTTGGATATCGAGTTTTTAACAGGAATTTGACGCCATGTTGACTGCGAACTCATTCACGACAATCAATATTAAGCAGGGGCGTAGCGTTAGATTTTGAAGGTGTACGCACAGCGCGGAAATTTGGAACTAGGGGGTCTGGGCGCATGCTCCCCCAGAAAATTTTGAAATTTAGGGTCTCGGAAATGCCATTTCCAACTATTTCCGCGGAACCTTTTTTATAAATAAATGCGACGGAAAATGCGGAGGTTAGTTGTTTATTTTACCCATCTCTAGAGTTTTCGGTAACCTACAACAAAAAAGGGGTTAAAGCAATGGTAAAAACAGGGGGTTTACAAGCAAAGGGCAAGACGTCTACCCTTCAGACGGGCGAACTCTGTTATAACATCATCAATGTCAATGTCCTTGTGCTTGTGAATATGCAAAATTGCTCTCCCGTCTGTCATGGTACTTCGTAAGGGCGTTTTCAATCTCTTCATAAATAACCCGGCACAGGTGATTGGGGAAAGGGAAGGACCGCAGAGGGTAGAGTTTTTTCTTTCGTTTCACTCCACCATTAGGTTACAACAACAATAACAACTGTATTAGCTCTTATATTTACAAACGAAGACATTAACATCAAATGATAATTAAAGCTTATAGGGTGTTGGCCTCCTAAAATAACTAGAGAGTTAACAAGTCTAGGGAGCCAAATAACGTTTCTTGTCGTTTATGGATTAATGAAAAGGTACTGGAAAAACAAACACACATGCCAGTGTAATTCGAAATTTAAAAATCGGTCCTATTTTATGGTAACTTTGACAAATGCTATAAGGGAATAAAAACTGAATTTTTTCCAGATTTCAGCTGTACACACGGGCGTACGTGCGTATATGGACGCTACGCCCCTGTTAAGGTTTCATTATGTTCCACAATGTAAAGGAGGACTTAAGTTTGAGGTAGATCCCATGTAGCGCGTAAGATCAAACGTTTTTGTGGGGAACCAGTAATGTTAGCCTGGGTAACATCCGTCACAGCAACACACGAGCCTTGAGGAAAGATTCTCGAATCAGTGTATTAAATTTCACAAGGTTCAAGCAGGGAGAATTTAAAGACTTCAAGAAGAAACGAATTTTATCAGGACAGCGTAAAAAGTAGAAGCTCGGTAAAGATAGCATTTTGGTGGACTGGTCATGAAGTGCATGCCATGCAGCTGCCAACTCCCACGCATTATGCGCGAGTCTCACGCCTGTGGATCAAAGACATTGATCTCACGCATCGAGGTCAATTTCTCACGCCTGACTCACAAATCCGGATGACGCCTTCTTTAACACATTGACAACAAAAATTCAATTCAATTTCCCCGAAAAATGTTCCAACAAACTTAATGTCGAATTTCAGTCCTTATTGTCTGAGAACGGGCTAAAAAGTCGAGTTTCAGTTTGCAGCTGAGGGACTGGAAATGAGCTCGAACAAGCTTCGGAAGTAACTTCGAAAGTGTTCAGAAGTCGTCGGAACATCTTCGGACATTTTTCAGTTGGTAACATTTAGCCGGAACGTTTTTGGAAATCCGGTCATGAGGCGACGAAAATCTCACGCATTTGGCTCAGACAAAAAAGTTGGCAGGTATAGCATGGGATGTCTGAACCGGAATTCGACAGTTTGACGCTTCGCCGTTGACGCTTTTTTTCCGGAATGGAGGGGAGAGCTTTTGGAGCGAGGGGCTTCCATATCAATATTGATCGTATCTTTTCGATGTTAAAAACCAGGGAAATGTATAACGCTTAATGGAATTAATGCGCCTTAATTTAATCCACGTTAATTTGCGTAGACGTTAATTTCCGCGTTAGTGCGGCGTTAATTTCCACGACCATTTTTTGAACCCCAAATTCTCGATACACTCCAGACATTCTTGACACCTAAGAAGTAATTGATTGTTTTCACTGACTGTATTTATTCAATCTTCGCTAAAATATAAAAACCTTGAAGCCCCGCCATGCTAATCTAATGGAGAAAGTGTACACACATGGCTTGGAACAGAAAAAGGAAAAAAGAATTATTTAATGGAGGAAGATCTGCCGGTGTTATGGACAGTGTGAAAAATGCTCGTGGTGGCCAGATTCCTTCACTTAACCACGTTTAGGGAGAATTTTTTTACGCATTTCTAAATTTGTTTTGTTCGGATTTGTTCAGTCCTGTTGTCTCCACAAATGTGTTTCTCTGTGTAAATCCCTTTATTTTCCCTCATTTTGAAATTTTGCTACCGCTTTCGCGTTAGCCGGTTTCCCTAATTGGGAATCAATTTTTCCCGCTTAATTAATATTTCGCGTTAATTTAAGTCGCGTAAGGCCCGTTTCAAACGGCACCGTGTGACAGTGGAGCCAGCTAAGCACGGCAGTAGCACGACGTTTGAAACGGGCCTTAATTTCAAATATCCACGCAAAATGTGAAGGCAACCGCTTAAGGTAAACAATTGGAAGGTTTGTTTCTTTCCGGGTTCTTTTTTTAATTTTTCGATCTGCATAACATGTTTTAGTTACCCATGGCTACTGAGAGGTTCTTTTCAACTTTTCCGTGAAGTAGCCCCGTATTAAAACCCCCTACCTGCATAAAGCAGCTCCGGTCGACCGTTTGGTCGGTCGCGGGTTCAATCCCCGGCCGGACCAACATTAAAAGTCATTGGAGTAATCGAGGAGAAAGTGCTGCCTTTGTTATAACATTTGCAAATGGCTAGGCTTTCTAGTCTTCTCGGATCAGAAGGACTATAATCTGACCGTAGGTCCCGTCGCACAACACTTAAATTTTTATAAACTATGTGGGATGTAAAGAACCCACACACTGTTTCATAAGGGAGCCCCCCCCCCCCCCCCCCTCCGGGTGACCGCTATAGGACGTAAACTCAGCTCTACAAAAATACACTAATAGTTGTGTATCCCTAATTTAGCGCAAACGAAAAGAAAAGAGAGAAGTCTGTCCTTTTTAGCTTACATCGGGCTCACTGTGCTTATCATGATGTTCGAGTCTTAAAAATAAAATTGATAAATAACAGCAGGAAAAGAGAGAGAACGAAGTAAGAAGTGGAGTGGAACTCGGGCTATCTGCACCAGCGACGGTGAAAACGGACCACACTTGACCGTACACGCTAGGCATAGGTAATGAACTAAAAATAACGGTCTATTTATTGCAAATGACGGTGCACATCACTCGGATGTTTGCGAAAGAAAACGCTTACCGAACGGTTATGGTCAGAGAAACCTCCGAAATGGCTCATCCAAGCATCTTTTGCACAAAAAAATTAGACAGAAACGAAGGTGAGCTTTGAAAACATCTTTCAAAGATGGCCGTGACCTTCCGTGCAGGGGTGTGTTTTTATTACTCAAGTCACGTGCGCGTCGACAGAGTGTTGCGCACGTGCGCTGGGAAATTCATGCCATGAAGGATAAAAAACAAAAACAAAAACAAAACAGAGCCCAAGTCACGTGCGCGACAGGTGAATGTTTGACCCTCTTGTGCAGTGGTGAGTGTTGGGCACGTGCGCTGGAAATTCGTGAATTTCTTCCGAAGCTTTTGATCTTGATTAGATTTTAACTCTCAGCAAACAAAGATAACTGATATGATTACAGTTATCTTTAGATGGTACGTGCCGACAAAGAAACTATACCGAAAATCCATCTGTAGGGGTACATGAATGTCTTTTATTTATTTATTTATTTATTTATTTATTTATTTATTTATTTATTTATATATTTATTTATTAAACAGAGTGTTGCTTTAAATACTAAAAACAATAAAAACCGATTACAAAAAAAAAAAAAAAAAAAAACACACACACACACACACTTGTCAATAATGTTACAAAGCGATAGCCTAAATGAAGGTAAAGAAGTAGATGCTCGGCTATGGTTTCGGTGGAAGATTGTTCCACTGTGCAATTTTCCTAAGGTAAAAAGAGTTCTTATGATAGTCACATGTACAACGTGGCTGCTCAAATCGATGACTGAGAGACGAGAGCCTGGTGCCTATTCTGCTCTTATGCTCTTTCTGAAGCTTGTCGCAATCGCAAGCGGCTAATCCATTACTCTTTTTGTACAAAATACAGAGACGTCCGTCAGATCGTCTGAGCTCCAGAGATCTCCATTTGAGCGAGTAGACAGCATATCAGTGACACTGTCTAATTTGTCGTAGCGCCCGAGTATCCAGCGAACTGCTCGACGTTGGATCACTTGGTCACTAACGTAACTGGAATCCCTTTGTTTAGACTTAAGTTTGTTTCTTAGGTTTTCTGGTTATTTTTTCGCACTCTCCACTGAAGTGGGTCTTTCCCGGACTCTTTTCAAAAACAGGCTTTTTCTAAATCCGTCGTTCGGAAAATGAAGGAAAAGAGGAGGGCAGATGGGATCGCTCGCGCTGCAAACTGCCAGCTATGTCCCTTTTGTTTCAGTCACGAAACTGAAGAAAGTCGTATGCGTTGATTGGATAAAATGGGAACAATGCTTCGTGTGCCGAAACATCCGAAAAGTAATGAAGCTTAATATTGTTATGAGGACAAACAAAGGACTGATCGCCGCCGGTTTTAGACTGTGAATTAGCAAGTGTACTTAACTAGTGTAATCACAAGAAATTAAAGGTGTTTGGAGATTTATACCACTGCATGGATTCCGGACGCTCATGCTATACTTTTAAATTCAATCTTGTATATCCACATAACCTGTACTGTATTCTAGAATATTTCGGAATATATTCTTCCCAGTTCTAAAGCCACGGCTTAACGTTCCAGTAACTTTGTTATGCAACATTTTGTTGGTTCAACAAAGTTAGAACGTGTAGGACCCCAATATTTTTGGTTGCATGAATGATTTGCTGGTGATCAAACATTTTGGCAACATTTTGAAAGAATGTTTACTTGACATGGCGTTTATAGACACGCGTCCAACAAGGCTATATAGCAAGACGTGTCCGTCAGTTATGCAACAATGTTAGGACGTTAAGTTTTCTAGGCAGCGGTTCGCCCCGGCTTCCTAATTTAATGTTACTTACGTGCATTATTCTTAAACGGCGCAAAAATCGACTTGATTGGTTCTTAAATGGTATTTCTAATGCTGATTTTCAAACTGGCATGGGGTTCTTTCAATATGTCCAATCCGTTCGATTCCTTGTCCAACCGTTTCTGTTAACTTCCAATACTTTGTGTGTGTCTTGTCCGATCGTGACGTCCAATCGTATTCTTTTTTAATATGCACTGTAAACAGCCTAAGCTCTCTAGATGAGAAATTGTGCTCTTAGAGCAAATGTTGAAATAAATATTGTTTATCAAAAAAAAAAAAAAAAAAAAAAAACTCGAGATACTCAAACAAAACCGCAAATCCATTGTTATTGGTTCAGTTTGCAATCTATCCTACCTATATTGTCACAAGCGCTCTTCATTCTGTTGATCATTGCTCCTAATTACCAGAAAAAAATACTTCTGTGGTAAAATTATAAAAATTCCAGCACGATTTGGATCAATGCAACACGTGATGGAACAAAGAATAACGTGATAGTAATTGCGTTGCAGCGTGCACCACGGCAGGCATCTTCTGTAATGGTCCTTCCACACTTTGAACGATAGGCGGTGTTTTAAAAGCCCCGGTTGAGCGTTCTGACATTGTATACGTAACGGTGTAAGATTTGCTGTATAACAGTGATACACGGCGCTACTAAACGACACCAATGAACATTGTTAAAAGTAAGCCAAAATGTTTTAACGACAGAAATACATTTATACAATAAAAATATCGGTCAAACCTTTTTTGAAACACTGCGGGTGAAACCAGTAGAAATTATATAACAATGTTACAATGTTTAGCCGGGGCTGTACTCAAATAGGTAAAGCCGGTCCAACATTTGTTCCCAGAGGGGAACAAATGGGCTATATAGGTATGTGCGGCCGCAAAGGATATGGTTTTTAAGCCGTTTTGGTCTGAAATAGGGTATGGTTTGTGCACTTAATTCCTGAATTGAGTATGCTTTTTAGAAAAGCTTCTTCTTCATCATCAGGCGATAAGACCATCAACAAAAGAGTCACCGCAAAAGCCTTCTCAAATTATGTTTACGCCAACCGTGTAAGTGAAATAGGTCTGAAATAGGGTATCGAATTTTTGGTCAGGTCTGAAATAGGGTAGGGAAAATCACAGATTTTGGTCTGAAATAGGGTAAGGGTTTCGGGACGCGGGCCGCACACCCCCACCCAATCTTCCTGGGAGTACCCCCCCCCCCCGCGGGCATTTGTTGTATAACAGCGTTGTAATAAGTGACTAAACGTCATTTAACATCACTTCAATATTGCGTATTTCTTCGTTCAAAGAAAAATTATGTTTATGATACGTCATCCAACATGGATTGCCAAACAACTTTCTATCGTTTTGCCGAGGCCTGAAAGGTCCATCAATTCACTTTTGAATATATATCCTCGCTCTTCATATTACAAGTTTACAAGTGTCCAAGTTTCGTAGTAATGCAACGCATTTCTTTTTCGTGTCTCGCCAGTCACTAACACGTAACATATAGTTTGTCATCGTTGCTACGGCTTCAGGCATTCTCTCTTGAAAGGTAAAATATGTAGAGTTGTTCACCAGTGGAGACCTTTATCTTTATCACGAGTAAAGTAAAAGACTTCGACTCCTTGTTAAGTAATCTCTGCCATTTGAATGTAGTAGTTATATTTCTCTTAATCATCCAATCATGTATCTACTTCAAAACCTACAGTCAGTGTTAAGTGATCTCGGCTATTTTTGGGAGAAGCTAGGATAGAAACTTTAAGTGCGAGTGACGTAGCTGTGGATGTCTGAACTGAACCACTTTGCAATGTTTTGACACGCACTTGAGAGCAACGATTGATGAGACTGTCCTCATATTTGAAGACACTTCATATCTTCTAGTTTAAAGCCATTCTATTTGCGTTGAATATATGCCCAAAACTAGCATATTTATATAACGACGAATGAACAGTTCAACTGAAATGTCGACCGTACCTTTAACAGGGACGTCCCTCGTTTTGTGCTTCAATTCCGTTGTGCAACTCGGGGCTGCACGTCCCCTATCGAACTGATCTGATCTGAAAGTTGTCTATGCTTTTATGCGGAAAATTGCCGAGATATCTACGCAGACTTGTTATCTATCCGGAATAGGATGTTAGGCTATTTATATTCATAGTTTGGCCCCAGGCCTATTTTTTAAGTTAAATGATGGATAAGTCTGTAATATACCGAGAGCTTGTTTCCCATCACGCAATAGAGCAACGACATGGTTAGACGCATGCTTTTCACAGTGACTCAAACGTTTGAGACATCTATATTAATTCTTCTATTGTATTTAATTGAAATTGAACATTAACATATACATCGGCTTTGAATAGAGAAAATCCACAGAAAAGGCAAAACCCATAAGGTATTTCGATCAACCGTTTATAAACTGCCCAACGACTAACAAGGGTATCATGATCAGTCTTTGAGGCCTTTTCGGTATAAATGATTTTATTTTCTTATGCAACCTTTCCAATCTTAAACTGAGAGTGGAGTCAGGTTCCTCGGAACCAATGCGAGATACAAGCCAACTAAACTACCCAATTAGGCCTTATAAAAATGCTATGAGGATAATTTTTCATAGCTGACTTTCGTTTTAGTTCAGAGAAAAAACAGGCCACCTATACCATGCACAATGGCATTAGTTGTTATCTCACAGGCCTTTCTTTAGCGCGCGTTGACCTTAATGTAAATAAATGTTATTTCTAATCCACAAAACATCTGAACTTTGAATCATTGGGCATTCGGGACTCAAGTATGTGATAAGCGACTGCTAACATCTTAACCTTCTTTTAACGATGAACAATTAGAGGCTAAATTCCTTCGCGTAGCAGCGATATCGATAGAACGATTAAAAAAAACGGTTTTCCAGACTAAATGATATTAGACATGCCAGGGAATATCACGCAAATAAAAATTCTTGCTACCGGAACAAAAAGACTGGAACAAGTTATGACATGAGGCTCCTAAACAATCTATAACAGAACAATGTTATATGAGAGTATTTTCAAAAGTGGGCTGAAATTGAAACTTACTATACGCAAGAAAATTTCTATTTCAGTTTGAGTCCACAGACCAAAATTATTTCTAATATCGATTATTACCAGGTACAGGGTAATTTGGAATGAATAATTTGCCATTTTTATTGAAGCTGGAATCCATTCCTGTTCTCATTATCTTTATCCATAGTACTGCATGTTATTTTTAGGTTCGGCGCTGGTGTCATGTTTAAAAAGTGTTACCAAAAATATAACTGAATGAGTGAAATAGTAAATATGACTGAAGTTTTATTTAGCGCACTTAACCGAAACGACAACCAAACGAGTAAAGGGAGTTTGCATTCAAGTTTCGAGTGTTTTTCACGCGTCACTGTTCGTTCAAAAAAAAAGGCATTCCGTACACCAATCACCATTACCCGACGCAAGTGTTAAGAAAACTAACGAGTGTGAACTTAAAGAACTTTGTACAGAAATCCAGATAGGACTGCAACTTCAACAACCGTAGATTTCGCTCGTAAAGACATTTAACAAAAATTGCAAAAAAAATGCTGTTGATTTTAAGGGAACTTCATATTGTTCTTAGAAAAAGATATTTACAACATTCAACATAAAAAGATGACGGAATGAGTCGACTCGGGCGGCTTACAGCAGACTAAGTTTATATTCTCCCGTGAGTAGCAGAGTGTTTCACTCATTAGTTATTTAGGCGTATTGGCGTCTTACATCTAGCCATCTTCCCCGAAATAAAGATATTAAAAATTGGGTAGGTAACAAAGGAGAATTTGCATCCCAATCGGTGCAGCCTGGCGTATCCTAGAACTCCACACTGCCCGAGCGGCCTCTTTGAGTCGTTGGTCCATTTGATGTATTGGCCTTGTTCTTGAATCCACCTTTTTTAAAGCGTCTCATCAGGGCTGGAGACTTGGGAGGTTTTTGCGATCCACTCAGCGTTGCCCTCAAGTACGCTTTCTTTACTATCTTATTATGCTCGAAGAAGCTCTCAGAGTTCGACAATTGATAAAACGAACACCCAGTGTTCACTGCGAAAAGCTTTCCCTCGAACTCTGTCACCTCCGTGAGTCGTTTTAGGTCCGCTTTTGATGCGATAAGGAAGATCGCTGACGGCGGAATGTTTTTCGCTTCGTGAAGGTATTTAACGATGAGTGTTGCTTCTTGGAAGGACGAGCGATCTGTTATTGAGTAAAGGACAAAAATGATGTCTTGGGCAGCGCAGGTATCAATCTTTTCCTTGCAATTCTATGGAAAAGAAAATGCTTTTTTAAGAACAGTCTGACTTTCTTTTGCGGCTTGGTCAATTCCAGTTCCCTTGTCCCCTTAATCAACACCATTTCTAACTTCCAAATGAATTTCTGTGTGCATATTTTTTTCTAAGGCCTCTAATAGACCTTTTTAGCTTGTAGATTTGTTTTCCCAATGTAGACCAGGTGATCTTCCCAAGGGGATTTGCCTTTTGTCTTTTCATAAATTATGCGTACATATTCACGTCAATAAGGCGAAATTTCAAAGAAGCAGTTCTCTAGGGTAACATCACGTGGTCTACATTGGGAAAACAAAATCTACAAGCTAAAAAGGTCTATTACTCATTGCTGGTTTCCAATAACCTGAATATCCGATTTTCTTTTTTAGTTGGGGAGGTGGGGTGGGGTGGGGGATAGGGTGAGGAAGGGAAAGGAGTGGTTCTCCAACCCATCTACCCTAAGGAAAACCCTGTACTCAGGTTACATGTGCCTAACGTGTGGAATTAGATACATAACATGCCTAGGTTATCAGGCAAAAGGATACAATCTGGAATAATTCCATTGGTTCTTTCACAGATGCAAAGTTATCGTTGTTTTCAGAAAAGTGGACAGTAAGTTCTATTTGGCAACAAGTGTATACATGGCCGGACTCATCCACATACACCCTTTGGGAAAGTGGAACATTGAACGGGGAAGGTAGGGACAGAGTTCGGTGAGCTAATTTCTCGTCTAGTGGAGGAGTATGTATACATTGCTTTATTTGCTTGCTGTGCCTTCCGCTCCTTGTGTTTATATTTGGTTTGCTTTGATTGACGTTGATATCTACGTCAAGCCGTCATGTGATTTTAAGAACGAGTTTTGCGAAGAAGCATGAAAGGTGTGTTTATGTTGTGATCACCAGCATTGTGTTAATTAATGTCGTACCCTCGACACTTGTAGACCAAGACAATTTATCTTTTTGTTAGGGGGTGATACATACTAAGAAAAATGACCGTTGTAAACGGTTTCAGCTAGTAAAGGAAGTCTCTAGTTCATCTCAACCGTATACTTCAAATTACCTTTCCAGCAGTATCAAATATGTGAAAGATAACCTCCTCTCCATCTATATCCACCCGATGTTGGTACCAGCTCTCTGTTGATAAAGAGAGTATAACATAAAGCTTATTATAGACTTCGAGCTCCAAGTTCCTACCCGGGAGGGGTACTTGGGTAAATTTTTGCTGGGTATGTGCCGCTGGCCTCTCAGAACCCCTACCCCATCATAGTCTATTCTGTGGCCAAATAGAGACCCCATCTTAGTCATTTAAATTGAGCAAATGTAAATTTTCGTGATCCCATCTTAGTCACCGTTTCTGTTTATGCATCTGCCTTGTAACGCCTTTTAAGTACGGTCATCCTAAAATGAATTGACTCATTTGCTAAACGAAATGTAGGACACTTTCTTTTCACCTACAGTACAAACATTCTGGTACATTTACCCCCCAAATCCCGAAAATGTCGGACCCCATTCTAGTAACTCTATTGAAAATGCAACCCCATTATAGTCAATCTAGTCGTGAAAATGCGACCCCATCCAGCGGCACATCCCCATTAGCCTATTACTAGGAAGTGCCCCTCCCCCTCCCCAGCCGGTTCCTAGATACTCGGAAACTCTGTTACCACTATTTTAAGCCTCTGGCTTCCGCCGTGTTATTTCGCTCTACATACATACATATCCTTTAATTAAACACGATAGGGTTTAAAGCTCAAAGCTTGTGGGGTCGTGTGAAAATGATGACAATGTAGAACTATATTAAAACATGATAAAAACTGTAAAAATACTCAGTGAGTTACTAAAATGAATTCACTAATGTCATTACTTTGACCCAGTCTTCAACAGATGCTTTTCATCCAATCAAAACACCCAAGTGAAATGTCCCGTTTCGGGTGCTATGTATTGAGATTCTTATAAAGTAGCTTTGAGGGTATACCAACCACAAGGATCCTTCTCTACAAATCACGCGTGCCGGTTTCTTTTAACTAAGTGCCAGTTTCTTATACTGAAGAACGTGAATTTAAATCTGTTAACCGGCTGCAGCACTTATCAATCCACACGTGTAGTATATAGGCTCGATTACCAGCCGCCGGACCCGAGTGAGCGGCGCGGAAATCGAGTCTAGCAGTACCGTGTTGCCACGTTCAGGAGACTGGCACCTTTGAATTGATTAATTGCAGATAAGTTAACTCTTCGTAGAAGAATTCTATTGTTACAAACCATCTTGATGGGATTTTGATTCCGAGTAGAGAAATATGTAATGCTCATCACGGTCGCGAGCATAAAAGCCCAATTTCGAGAAAAGCACTGAGAGCGCATTCATACAGGTCAGCCTCGACAAATACCGGTGGGAAGGTGCCACAAATTTGAAAATTAAACAATAGACAGAGCTGTGAACAGGTCATCTTCTCGCTGGAATTTGTGAATATATTCACTTCAGATGGAGGCTAACCCTGTAAAAATGCCTTCTCAGTGCTTTTATTCAGTGGTCATGGCGAAATCGAAAGTGGACTATTCCCATCAGGCATTTTTTTTTTTCAGTGAAATACCTAAACTTACCCAGAGTTCCATCGTAGTCACCAATAAAACGCCGGGTCAGCAGACGTACGGTAAAAGCTGAAAAAATCGTAAAGAATCCCAGACTTAAGTACAATATTTATAGAAATCTTAGTTTTCATTGTTATTGTTGTTATGTCATTCCAATGAGACCGCCAGCATTCCTTTACCGCCGATGGAGAGACGACCTTTTTTAACCACCCATTATGACTTCCTGGAAGCCAAAACATCGACAGAAACCGAAAGATAGCAAAACATATTATTGATTTAGTTTTGTGAATAACGAAAGAAAAATCTGTTGCAAGTTTGGAAATGACGGGATTCCATTTACTGCGGTAGCCTAACTGAAGGCTTTTCAGTAAAAAGATTGTGTTTCTTAAACGGCAAGCGAACAACAGGAGGAAAAACCTAACAGCACAAAACAAAACAAAACAAAACAAGTAAAAAACCAAGGCGTTTTGCTCGAGTATCTTTTGTGGAGAAATCTCACCAGGGGTCAAGTACTGCAGAGTTACGAAAACAGCCAAACCGACAACGATAACAAAGCTTGTGTTTATATATGGCATGATTTTTGTGCCCGTGTCATATAAAATGGTGAAAGTTAAATCTCACCCTACTAAAATAGGTCATGCAGCCGCACGTTCCTTGACACCAGTTAATTGTGTTTTGGTTTAAGAGACCATGTCATGCACGTTTAACATTTTCGCTCAGTTAATTCAGTAAAGTCATGCCTTCCCCATCCGACTGCGAATATCGTAAAATAACCGGAAATAACATTCATTTTCAGTTTTACTGCATACTATTCGGTCCTCTTTAGTCCCTACATACTTATCTATCCCAGACTGCACAGTTCGAATTTTCCGGAAGGATATCAGGACAACCTGATTACCAATGATAAGATTATTTACGTCTAATTCTAACGGAAATAAAGTCTATTATGAAAGGTAATAAAAATTGGGCTTGACTGAGTTCGACGACTTAAATATTTCTCACTCAAATGTTGTCTCGTTTTTCTTTGTTCCTTTTTTTATTCTCAACAAATGTAACAAGGCTAAAGTTTCCCGCGCGAAATCACCCGCTACTCTCCACAAATTCTCCCTCGTTTAGTGAAGACATGAAAGTTAATACCGATGCAGTCGACAGGTACGGATTTGGCTGCGTTCCGCAAATTTTGAGTAGGATGAAAATTCAGGCATCGACGGGATGTACGGCTGGAGAGCTTAAAAGACTCTTAAAACTATTGATTGACTAGCGATTGCTGCGGTCCTGAGCCCAAAATGCTGAGTCAACCTTTGATAAACCTTCTGAATTCTTACGGAGTTCTTTCTCAAGTTTGGCTATTTCAGACATTTTTCGATAGCTATACGATACCGCTCCTGAAGAAGAATAAGGGAATTTTAATAGGATCCCCTTGATTCCAAGAAAGCCTCAAAGTTGTTTTAAAGCAAGTCCCTTCAGTGATATTTCACGTAGACCTTCCAGTGAAAAACGTTCTGTGTAATTTTGAGTTGCAAATTGTCGCCTCTCACCTGTCTTGCCAACCCCATCTTTACCGAGCACAGCTGCTCGGATGATTTTACCGCTCTCTTCCTCAATGTTACTGTAAGATCCTGACCCTACAGAAACATTGCGCTGCCTTCTCTGAAACAAGCTTCCAGCATTGTCCTGAGGAAATGACTAGGAAAAAAAAGGTTTACACTTAACAGAGGCATATTTCTCGGCTTATGAGCCATTTTGTCCTTTTATCTCCTCTATCATTCAAGGCAAATATCTTGATTTTAAGCAAATTCTTGTAACTACTCGCTATATACATATATACATATATACATATATATATATATATATATATATATATATATATATATATATTATATATATATATATATATATATATATATATATATATATATATCAGTTCACAGGAGTTCAGGCTTCAGGAGTAATCACCGTTTTAGAGACCCGCACACACGTATGCTAGGAGTCAGCAAGCATATTGATGAATATGTTGCGGGATTGACACCTCAGTTCACTATCTTTCCGTTTTATAAGATTCTCAGCCCCTCAGAGGGCATGAGAAAGAACAAAGAGAGGTTTTTTATTTTGAAGTATAAACCCGTTCTTAATGATTTGAAATTACGCTAATTGCTCGCGCGCGCTTAGAATTACAATAGCCATTATAATTGTAATTACAATTACATCTGTGACGCAATAAGACAATAAACACACTTTGCTATGCCTGAAGAACCGCAACAGCGGTGAAACGCGTAGCTCAAAAGCAAAGTAACAGAAGACTTTGGGTTTTCATTGTTTTTAGTATCATCATTCGACACAGAAGCTTACAATTTCTTTATATATATATATATATATATATATATATATATATATATATATATATATATATATATATATATATATATACAGAGAACTCAGGAGAAAATGTTCCTTGATCCTGGGGCTTGGGGCCCGCCGGGTAACAAATACCTAAGAACTCGCTTGTTACATCGTGTATTCTGAACAAGTCAAGAAAAATTGAATGATAAACATGCAGTCAAGTAACAAGTTGTTCGGGGGTAAAAGGAATGTCGGTTTCCCGAAATGGCCGATGAAAAAGGTCAATAGTACAACATGAAGCATATCCATTCGGTGCTATTGTTGGTAGACAAAACTCAGTTAAGGGTGTCAATTGAAGTTGTTTCTTTGTTGAAAGCACTGCCATCGTCCCCCCCCCCCCCCCCTCTTTTTTTAATATTAAGAGCATGCCTATATTCCTACAATTCACGCCTATGATTTAGCCTAAACCATAGTTTGCTGCAGTTATAGGCTTTAACGATACTATTACTTCCCACAGTCGATAATACAATTACCACTGAAAAGTGTCGTGCGCTGCAGTTCCGAATACTTCCTTCCCACACAGGAAGGCAATAGTCAAAGCTGAGGCCATTAAACCGCATAAAACATCTTATAGACAAATATTAGGTCCCTGCGCTGGTTTGAAAATTCCTTGAATGAGCTCGTGTCTAAAGATAGGCCTGGTGAAGTATAATTTTCAATTGTTTGAGTGTATGTTAAATTGAACGTTTAGCAAGTAAACTTTAGCGCTTTTGAAACAAAACATTTACTCAACCCATTAGTGCGTCGACTCACCATTCGTCTTCCAAAGTGCTCGCCTCTCTCCATTCTATTCACGTGATTCTTGTTTGCGTTTAAACTCAGCAAAATAAAAATAATCTGCTAGCTCTTGCAAATCCCCTATGGAAGTCGGATTGTCTGAAGCCAAAACGGCGGGGCGTATGCTAACGTGGTAAGGCACGCACGGATTCAAATTATCCCAGCCGGCAATGCTATGTCACGAATGAGTCGTTCCTACTTTCCGTGTAGCAAGCAATAATTATATTTTTGTTAGAAAACTCCCTCGTGTTTTCTTCCAATCACGCACACATTTAATTTCGATGTTGATCAAGTTAAATCTGGCAAGCAGTGGTCTTTGGTCTTCCGTTTTGTCTTACTTAAAACAGTACGGCGTCTCCATGTGATTTGTTATTGATACTTAGGGCATAAGGTCAGATCGGCTCTTTTTCTCACCTGGGCGATTTAATGGCAAAATATCAAAACTAATTGTAGCTAAGATCCGGCCATCCCAGAACTATTTACAAAACAAACATGTGCAAGTCCGCGGCTCTAAAATTTTATGGATTGGGCGGAAGGAGTTGAAGTACGGGGTATCATGCCGAAAGAACAACTTCCTTGGACTGCTGCTGCCCGCGTTAAATTTTTTCCAATTAAGAAAATCATCCCTCGCGTCTTTTTCTCTCTTGTACAAGCTTACTGAAGTGACGTTCATTGTCAATAGACTGACTTATTGATTGGTCGCACAGAAAAGTTACTGTCTATTCTATGGTTGCCTGGCAGGTTCTGGCTCGGTAAAGCTACAGTCGCGTTGACCTCTGACCACATCTTCAGTGCTAATCCCAATCCAATAAATTAGCAAAAAATATTTTCGCTAACAATGCCGAGGTCGAAAAATTCATAGATACGCAAACAATAGGAAAATATTTCTCGATGTAGTTGTAATGTTTTATTAATTAAAAGCTGTCTTTCAGTTTCATTGATCCTATCCACCAATACTCAAAGGTTAACTGTTGCATCACTTTTTGTTGAGTGATAAAATACCATGACACTAGGAAAGTGCTGATTTCACAGAAATGGAAAAGTAGAACCAATTCATTAGCCATAGCTCCTGCATAGCACCAACGCGGCGGCTGAAAAACTGCTCAATCGGTTTTCGAACCTGGGGAAGGGGGTGGGGGGGGGGGGGGGTACTCCCTTATATGGGCTGTATAGGTATGTGCAGACCCAAAGGGTATGTTTTTTTAGCTTGTGCACTCTAGTCTTGAATTGGGTATGTTTTTTAGAAGAAGCTACTTCTTCATCATTAGGCGATAAGACCATCAACAAAAGACCTTTTTTGTCTTTTAATTATGTTTATGCCAACTGTGTACGTGAAATAGGTCTGAAATAGGGTATCGAATTTTTGGCCAGGCCTGAAAATAGGGTAGGGAAAATCACAGATTTTGGTCTGAAATGGGATAAGGGTTTCAGGAAGCGGGTCGCACACCCCCACCCAATTTGTTTTTTTTTTCTGTGAGTAAGCCCCCGGGTTTTCGAAGCGGCGTGAGGATGATTTCATCCACATGCTGAGACTGAGGAAAGGCTAAGTTAAATTTAGATTATTGAAAGATCTCTAGAAATATGCTGAAACGAATTTGGGGTTTAATTTCTGATAACAATTACATTAAATAAATCTGGAGTCGACAGTATCGACCAAGAGCAGGCTTTAGAATGCAACGTGGCTATGAAGAAGGTAGACTCTTACACAAGCGCAATAATTCCAGTCTGGAACATCATGGACCGCTGAAACGAAAAGAAATCGAGGAATAAAAGGAAACAAACACGCTAGAGACAACAATCTCACCTGTAATAATTGAAGGTGAAAAAACATTGTTTTCATTTCAAAGAATTATCTCGAAGCATGACCTTTTAGTTGTCTGAAAGTTTGCACTTGATAAATAAGCACACTTATGCACGCGATGTTAAATTCAGCTTTTGGGTCGCCTGTTTTTTTGTCTAGGTTTGCTAAGCACAGTCGCTCTTTATAATTTGAAATCAAAATTATGTTGAGTAATTCCATTGACAAAGATCCGACGATTGATATACTCTTTCATGAACATCGATACCTATATAAGTAACGCCTTGATTGGATACTTTGATAAGCAAAAAGTGCTACTAAATAATCGGCTTTTCAGGTTTGATGTTCCAGATTACTTCTAATAATATCAACTTCAAAAGGAGGTTGTCAAGTTTTATCATTAGGTTAAGTGCGCTTTCTTTTACGAATTCTTAGCCACGACGTGAGTAGTCTTCGTAACTTACGTTTTCTTGAAGAAAAATTATAAACCCTCGGCTAAAAAATTAAACATGAAAACAGCCACAACTGCTTGAGTTGATTTTTTCTACTGATGAAGAGGCAGCAGCCTCGAAACATCTGGACATTGTTATCATTTGGCGCTCAAAACAATTTTTCTTGAAATATTCTTTTCCTACTACTACGCTGATGACCACCAGCGACTCATGCTACTGCGACCGCTGCTGCTGCGACTTCCTACTGCAACCACTGCTGTGACTACTACAGGGACCACTCAGGGGGGAGGGGTTGGGGGGCCTTAACCCCCATCCCCCCCCCCCACTTTTCAACAGTAAAAAGCAAGTAATACTAAAAACATCGAAGTTACAGTTCTATTTAACGTTTTACCGAGACGTGTTACTGAAAGTACATAAGTTTCACAACACCATGTTAGTTTTAAATGCATTTCCAGCCATTCCAGGGGACTTGTCCCCGGACCACCCTAGTTGACTCACACGCAGTAGTATAGGGTGTATTAATTCAATACCGGTGCGCTTCGTCCACCCCCAACAAGCCTTCGTTTCCCCCAAACAAACTCCCCAACATCCACTTCACCCTGCCGGCCGAAGAGGATGTTGGGGGGTTTGTTTGGGGGAAACGAAGGCTTGTTGGGGGGTGTCCTCGTTACGCCAGTATTGAATCAATACGCCCTATACTACTCCGCACAAACAAACGGGGAACCAAGAGAGCAAAAGCAAGGAACAAAAGGAAGCCCAAAGAAAGGGGGCACCCCATTTAGAGGTTGGGCCGCATGGGGGTAGATGGACGATAACCCACAGCGGTCGTCACCCCTTTTAGAGGATGGGAGCCGTGGGACAGAATTGATGGAGCGGCCAGTGCCACCCCCGCGCAGAAAGCGCCCCCAGTGCCAGTCCCCCGAGCGTCACCCCACCGGAGCTGGCAATAAAGGAAGGAAGAAATCATGCGGCCGTTACCCTCACCCCGGTCGACCCCCTTAGGCACACCCCTTGGGAGAGAATTAAAATCACGAGAAAAAAATTTCCCCCATAAATATACCCACGCCATGGCAGCTGCGTTTCCACAGCATGCAAGACATTTTCAGTGGCGAAGTTTGACCCCCTGTACCCCACCCCACCCCCCGCAAGACCAGACCCCCAAACGAATTACCGAACCACACTCGCAACAATGTTTAGCAACCCAAACGTTGAGGGGGTAGAAACCCGAAGTGGCCGCCGGCTCACTCGCTGGCGAGTCAGCAACAATCTCGGCAGAGATCAGACACGAACTTTCATGAACAAGATTGACAGGGTGGCCAATACCTCCTTTTATATTCGGCACGCATATTCCTATTGGTTGAGAAACATAAACGACGGTTCCCTGTTGTTATATTATCAA
Source organism: Pachyseris speciosa (assembly GCA_016490735.1). Taxonomy (NCBI): domain Eukaryota; kingdom Metazoa; phylum Cnidaria; class Anthozoa; order Scleractinia; family Pachyseridae; genus Pachyseris; species Pachyseris speciosa. The sequence continues at coordinate 163,777 of JAEMWC010000420.1, read as the reverse complement.
AACAAACGAGAGGATTCAACCTGCGTCAACCTGCGCGCTGACGCGAAAGCCTGGCTGCGGCGAAAAGAGGAAGAGAGGTTGTCTCAGAGTCGGCTCGAAAGACCAAACACACAGTGGGTTTTTGAGGCCTCCTCTGACGCCTTTGTCAAAATCGTGAACACCCGTGAGCCGTTGATGGTAACAGGTCCTTTGCCGGAGTGGTTGAGGAATTTGGCACGCGGGCGTCACGGCGCAATAGTGTGTTTGGATACGTTTCAAGACAACCTTTGTCTTTGGAGATGTCTCGCTGTTCATCAAGGTGCCAGACCCGATCGAAGTACCAAAAAGGCGCGGGAGTTGGTGAAGAGTTTCTACCAGCTTGAAACCATTCCACACGATTGTCCAAAACCTTCACTCGATGAACTTGACAAAGTTGAACAGCATTTCAACCGCGGGAAGCCCTTCCCCGATTGGTTGGGGATTCGTGTTTATGAGCCCGAGAAAAGAGGGGAGGATATCATATTGGCGCTTCGCCGAAACCCCAACCCAAAACTCACAAACGTTCTCACAATCGGTGTGTACGAAGGGCACGCGTTTGTTGTGAAGAAGATTGAGAGGCTGGGGCAAAACTACATAGAACCATACAAGCCCGTAGTCTCCAAAGCCACATCGCAACCTGTTCACGAGGGGAAACCGTGGTGGAATGCCCCAACCAAAAAGTCGAAAAACCACAAAATGAGTACGAGAAGGCCTTCTTTCCCAGATCAACCGCCTCGCCTCAAGGGATCCGCTGGGTGGAACAATAAGCTCGTCAACGAGGAATTCACATTCACCACGCCCAATGTGGGCACGTAGGCGAGCCCTGGAATTTGGTTCGCCCAGTGGATGGATTTCACTTTGAGACCAAAACAGTGTTCCAATACCAAGGGTTTTTCTGCCACGGTTGTCCCCGATGTTTCCCCGGTCGCGGCAAAAACATCACTCACGATGGGAAAACGCGATCATCTTCGACCTTGAAGCATATGGGGACAAAACCAAGAGAAAGGACCCGACACCCACACTCCACATCCGAGATGTTCACAAGCCGATTTGTTTCTCGATCAGGGACATGCTGGAGCGCGAAGCGACACACATTTGCGACAGAGACCAGATGAGCTGATCCGCAAGTTTGTGGAAGAGATCGAACGGCGGGGGAAATCAGAAGGGTTTTCATGCGAGACATCTTCAACTTGCTGCCCAAAGCACAACGAGCTAAAATCAGCGGGTGGTGCGACGAAGTGCCCGTGCTTGGTTCAACTCTGGTCGCTACGATTTGAATCTCGTGAAAGAATATCTGGCGAAGTACCTCTCTGAAACAACAGACAAAACGAGAGTGGCCAAAGACGCGAACAAAATAATGTTCCTGCTGACACCAAAGTTTCGCTTTCTCGACATAATCAACTATTTGGGGCCGGGAACCAGCTACGACAAGTGGGTGAAGGCTTACGGTCTCGCGGCTGAGAAGTCGTGGTTTCTGTTCGAGTGGTTTGACAGCCCGGACAAGCTTGATTATCCTGGTCTGCCAGACCACTCCGAGTGGTACTTGACTCTGAAAGAAGAGCGGGTGCTGACGAGGGAGGAATAGGAAGGGTGTGTCCGTTTGTTCCAAGAAAAGGGGATGCGGACCTTTGCAGACTGGCTGCGCCACTACACAATCTGGATGTTGCGCCGGGTCTCAAAGCGTTGGACAAAATGCGAGCCTTTTACACTGAAAAACGAATCGACATTCTGAAAGACGCTGTCAGCATTCCAGGAGTCAGTCTTAACTATCTGATGCGAGGCGCAGTTGAGCGAGGGGCGGAGCTGTGGAGCCCCTGCAAAGAGGCTTACGACATGTTGAAAGGGGCGGTGGTCGGAGGCCCGAGTCTCGTGTTCACCCACCATCACGAAGTGGGTGAGACGCTACTGCGGTCGCACCAAGTCGCTGAACCCAAACTTGCCAAAACAATTCTGGGCTACGACGCCAACGCGTTGTATTTGTCAACAATGTTGCAGGACATGCCCTGCGGGAAGGAACAGATGCTTCATGTCCCCAAGGAGCAGAAAGTTGGAGCGGCCCCAAGGCTGAAGCAAAGGTTGCAGGAGGGCAAGTGGTTTGGCTTTGCAGAAGTGGATCTGAAACTTGCTGAGGAGTTGCGCCTCAGTTCGAGGAGATGTGTCCCTTCTTTGTCAACAAGCAGGTGCCAGCAGAAGTGGTGCCAGAGCACATGATGGAGTATCTGCGGCGCACAGACAGAACCCGTGGGGATGGCAGAAAGTTGGTGGGGGCCCTGTCTGCAGAAAAAATGTTGGTGTACGCTCCCCTCCTCCGCTGGTACATCGACCACGGAGTGGAGATCACAGCAGTTCACCGAACAATTAATTACCAACCGAAGAAGATTTTCACCTGGTTTGTGGAGCAGGTGTCGGAGGCGCGCCGAACAGGGGATGTGGACAAGAGCAAAGCTCTGTTGGCAGATGTGTTCAAACTGTTGGGCAACAGCGCATATGGGAAGATGATTGAAGCCTTGGAGAAGCAGACCAACGTCATTTACACGAAAGACGAAAAGCTCGTTGACAGAGCGTTGAGAAGCGCCTTCTTCTCTGACCTCGACGAAATCGGGGTGGCGTACGAGCTGGAAAGTCGGAAACCTCGGATCACGATCCGAAGGCCGTTCCAGGTCGGCATTGCAGTGCACCAGCTGGCCAAGCTCCGAATGCTTGAGTCTTACTACGACTTTCTGGACAGGTTCGTGGACCGCAGCGACTTCGAGCTGATCCAGATGGACACAGACAACAACTACATGGCGATCTCTTGCGCAAAGTTGGAAGAAGTTGTGAAGCCGGAGATGAGGGCCCAGTTCGAGGTGGAAAAGAAGCAGTGGCTCGCGTGGGACAAGTGGAGCAGCCGCACCCCAGGGTTGTTCAAGCTGGAGTGCGAGGGCCATCGAATGATCGCGCTTTGCTCGAAGTGTTATTTCGTGGACGCCGACGGCGGTAACAGCAAATTAAGCACAAAAGGGATGAACCAGAGGCAAAACGTCATCAGGTGGGAGCGTTTCAAGGCGGCACTCGAGAGACCAAAAGACACGGCGACGAACATAGGCTTCCGCACGAGAGAGGGGCGGATGGTGACTTACGTGCAGCAGAAGCTGGGCCTGAGCGCGTACTATGACAAGCGGTGGGTACTGCCGGACGGGATCCACACCGAACCCATCGAATATCACATCCAACCAGGCTTGGCAGGAGGGAGCTCAGTATTCGGGGGGACAACCATAAACTCTTCCCAAACAAAGCTGCGTTTCGGTCCATCGGAAATCCAATACAAGACCGGTTGGCCGGGTTTCACCATGATCCTTTCAACCTCGAACACTTTCAAAGACCAGACCGGATCTGTGGCCCTTCGCACACCACCTTCCAACTCCCCAGGTTGAAACAGATAGCGAACTTCAACGCCAGGAGGGAGTCTTTCTTGGGCCGCGCCAACAGGTCTGAAAAATGGAGTTGCCGGCTGAGCAAAAACAGTTCGTTTTCGGATCGCATCTGCGGGTTTCAATCCTGTCAGCCGCGTGGTTTGGTTGTTGAGAGCAGCAACAACCCTGGGAAGCATGGCCACCCACACAACAGACCGCACCCCTTCCGGCAGTCGCATTTCGACTGCGTACTGGTGCCCAAACAGCTGCTCGGCAAGCGTGCGGTTGAAGCGTTCGACAATCGCCTGGGCGCGGTAAATTTCAACGTGTCCACGGCGAATGCCCGTTCCATGCGCCTCCATAACTCTGGAAACAGCCCCCATAAACTCCCGCCCGGGGTCCACTTGCAGCAGCCTTGGCCATTTGAGAGGCCCGCGCTTGTAAATTTTCTCAAAGGCCCGGGCCACCTCGTCAGAATTTTTCCAGATCAGTGCCTCAGCTGCCTTGAAGCGGCTGGCCACGTCGACCACAGTCAGCGCGTATTTCAAAGTTTTGCTCCCCGCCTTGTCGTGCGGCATGTAGAGCAGGTCGGCTTGGTGCACCGCGTTGGGTTTTGGCACGTCAAACTTCGACTGAGGAATGCGCCGCGGCGCGGGAAGAAAGATCTGCCAAAGTGCCTGCTTTTCTAACCATTGTTTGGCCACATTTTCCGAAACCTTTGCGGCTTGGGCCAGTGTTTTCACTGCGGCAAACCCTTTCCAATAACCTTTTGGGATGTAGTAAATTTTTGACAGGCGCCTTTCCTGCTTCAAGGCAGGAGTTTCCAAGGCAGGGGTTTCCATTTAGATATAAAACAGCGGGAAAAATGGCGCTCGCAAATGGAAGGGTGTGCTGTGGGAAAATGATGGTTGAGGACCATGTGAATTTCGAGCTTGTCTGTCAAAGTTGCCAAAGAGTTGAGGAGCTCGGCACCCCAACCAAAACCAGGGAGGAAATGGGGTGGGCACCCAACCGCATTTCATTCCTCCACATTTGAAAAACTCTTGAGAAAAACGGAATATTCAATGTCGTCAACACCATTTCGGATAGTGGGCGAGAGCTCTGCGACCCAGCTCTGTGGAAGTCTTTGGGAAGCCTCGTACGCGATTTCAGGGAGTTTATTTTTCCCAGGTCGGTGAATTTCGTTTGCTTTCTGCATGATTATTTTCAAGTGGCTCCAGAAAGAGTTTGGCCGTGCAAAAAAGAAATTCTCGCGTGCCTTTTCCCTGTCGTCGAAAAAATACACCCAGCAACACGTCGCCGTGCGGAAGAAAGGTTCGATGAATGGTGGCGGAATTGTAACAAACACACCGCGGTTACTTCGCGACAAACCGTTTGGCGTGTGTTACCTGGATTTTTCGGGGATTTCCATGCAGTGGTCGCTGACGAAGTCGTCAACCATTATCAGCCGGTCAAGAAACTCTTTTTCGTCGAAAGACTCACCTCTGAGGTGGAAGCGGATTGCGTCCAGAATTGTTTTGTACTCAAGCCTTGCAAAGTTGGCCCTTTCCGCTTTTTTGTCGTATTTTTTGATAATGAGCCACCTCTTTGAAACGCCCTGGGCCTGGAAACAAACCATGTTTCGAACCTGGTGTAAAATACCATCAACATGTGCCACTCCCTTTGGAATATAGAAGTATCCTCTTATGAAGAAAAGTTTTGGAAAACCCAACAGGCGGTGGTTATTCAAATTCAAATCTGTCATCATTAACATTTGCCCATTTTCTGGAAACCAAACTGAGTCGAAAACACCCGAGTCCACATTGGAAACAAAGCCAGAAACCCCATAAACAACGAGGTGGGCTGTGGTTGTACTTGAAGTTTTGCCGTGCAGATCCAAATAGATGTAGTTGGGGGTGCTTCTGCTCCACCGGTTGAGTTGAATAAAGGTTATTGTGTATCCCACGGTGGCGGTACCATAATCGAAGGTTCGTGTTGTTTGGTTTCTGATCGAAGCTACGGTAGCGGATGCTCTTACGGACACACTGTTCATTTCCGGCGGGAAGTACTCAACCACAAACGTGTAATACCCGTAAGAGAGTTCTAAAAGGTTGAACCCAATCCGCGAGCGGTAATCATCACTTCCCTGATCTTTGATCAGCGTTATTTCATAAGCCTTTTTGTTTATTTGGTGGGGGGAGGCAGCGAAGTTTACTATTCCTGTGACTTGAATGTTGTTTTCAGATGAAGACTCATTCACATTTTCCATAAGGTAGGCGAATTGATTTTTCGGGTGGCCAGATTCAGAAAGCTGTGAATGGTCTACATAAGACTTTGTTGCCGAATCTTCCGAGTTGGTGGGTGAAGCAAGATTTGTGATCGAGTTTGAGTTCATATTTAAATCTTGGGATATAACCTTATTTAATTTAGTAGCCAAACCTTGGTCCACATATGTTTTGGTAACAGCTCCGTTTGCAGGTGAGTTGGAATTGATATCTTTCATATCCACAACACCAAACCCTCCCATTTTCAGATCACCAAACATTCTTTCATTATGATCCCTTTTCAAGTAGTCAACAAGGGAGGGAGTTGATCCTGGTGGACCGCAAGGGCCAGTATCACCTTTATCCCCTTATCACCCTTGTCACCCTTGTCACCTTTCAACCCGCGCGGGCCTGGGGAGCCATGAAGAATTCTTCGGTGAAAACTTGGTCGCTTTGGAAACGCTCCCATGTTATATTCTTTCGTCGAAATTTTTCTTCATCAACTTTCGCGGTTTGTCGAAGTAAAAGAAGGAAAACTTTTTGCCGTTGGCGCGGTCCAGCAGGCCGGGATCCACCCCTAGCTCGTCGGCGATTCGTTTGTTTTCCCTCGGGAGGAAACTGAAAAGGCAGAAATGGCTGCAGTTGTCCCGGATGTTTTTGGGAACCTTGTAATAGGTTTGAGTGAGATAAATGACGCTACAGTTTCTATGCCGGCCGTTGATAAAATAGTTGATAATGTCGTTTTTTTTTTTTTTGGCAAACCAAGTCGTCGAACGCGACGAGATTTTGGTTGTCAGGAGGCAGCTCTTCCAGCGGAATGATTTCGTCGCCGGGAGCCTCGATGACCTCGTACCCCACCTTGGGGTCGATGTTTTCGGCAAAGTCCCGCAAGAGCGCTTGATATTTGTTTTGGTGGAGGTTCTTTGAAAAGAGAAAGACTTTGTCGAACTCCAACGGCTCGTAGAGCATGTTGAGCAGGATGTTAGTCTTACCTGAATTGCTCGGCCCGCAGATCAACATCCGAAAAACGTCAGCGGGCATGGCCGGATGACCCTGCCGGAAACCGTTGGTGGTAGCGACGTCGGGATCATAATTCGGAATTTTCATTTTTCCTCTTATATACAGGCAGCAAAATCGCGCCATGTCTCTGAAGAAATGGAGGCAAAAGGTAGAAGCCGAGGCTGAAGTCGAGAGACAAGAGCAAGAAATCCGCCAGAAATTCAAAACAAACAAAATCGCGCAGGGGTTTGGCCAGGTCGAGGCTGAAAAACTTTTGAAACAAGTCACAACGAGATGGGACAGAGGTTTGCAGCAGGTCCCGGCACCGGAGGTGGCCGGCCCCGACTACGGAATGGACGAGCTCGACTGAATCAACCCGTTCGGTTGAGACAATTTCAGGCCGGAGGTTGAAACACCTCCTCCATCACCAACCCTCGAGGAAGAGGAGGGTGATGAGGAAGAAGAGTCTCCTGCTCCTCCCCCACCATTGGTGGAAGAAGAAGGTGCTGCCTCTGGCTCCTCACGACCGACATGGGGTGAGCGGGTGGAAACAGAATTTCTAAGAGGTACAAATGAATCGGTTGCTTTGCAGATGGTTAGACGGTTGCTCACCCAGTTTGGAGATGAACCTGACTACCGAGTGAAAAAGAAGTCTTCCCCATTTTACGATTATTCAGTGAAAGATCTCCAACAAGTCGAAGAGGAAATTGTAATCCGAAGAAGTGGGGGGCGGCGGCAGATTTCGCCCCAGCAGCTAGTGTAAGTGGGGAAAAGGGAGTTGAAACGGGCTCCCGCACCAGAAACGACAGCCCGACCACCCTCAAATTGGGAACAAGCCATTTTGGAACGACGGCCCGCGATTGAAGGGCTGGAAGATGAGGAGGACTTTGTGGAGCCAGACTGGGAAACCGAGGGCAGCGGCTTTGGTAGGGGCGCTGACGATATGATCCACTTGCTGTATGTGAGCCTTGGTTCGATGAAAGCAGGCAACTCTTCGACGAAGCTTCGCAAAGAAGTCGCTGCTTTGGTGAACAAGCTCCTCCAGCTCGGTGTCATCAACAAATTTCAGAGCCGCAAGGTTTTCAACGATTACATACGGACGAGGTAAAATGTTTCACCCGCTGCTCGACTCGAGCCTCGCGAGATTGCAACGAAACGGCGCCTCCCAAAAGTCCCACGACTTCCAAATCGTCTTCAACCTGCCTATCATGCTTGAAAGCACCCGAAACTACGAAGCGGCGCTTGACAGCCTCATCACCGTGAGCTACTCCTGGTACAACGTCGTTGCCGCCTACAACAACAACACGGTCAAGTGGCGGAAGACGGGCCAGGCCTGGCAAACCCTGACCCTGCCGGCGGGATGTACGACTACATAGACATCAACCGCTTCTTGCAGATGCACAGCGGGTTTGTGGACCCCGCCGCATCGGACAAGAAGCACATCTTCAACCTGTACTTCGATTATGCCATAACCCGGGTCGTGATCGGGGTGGCCACGGGGTATGAACTCGACCTCACAACAGGGGATTTTGGAGATCTGCTGGGTTTTAACAAGAAGATCCTAAAAGACGCCACGCTCTTCACCGGGGACAAGATCCCCGACATCACGCGAAGCGTCGACTGGGTGTCCCTGCACTGCGACCTGATCACACGGCGGGCGAACGACGTGCCGAGCGATGTGCTGTTCACCTTCTCCACAGCCAACCTCGTGGTCAGCTACCCTTTCACGAAAGAACCTCTCCGCCCCAAGTTCCATCCGGTCAGCAAATCCCGAATCGACGCTGTGAGGATCCTGGTCACCAACGGGCGGAACAACACCTTCGATCTCAACGGCGCCGACGTGGCTGTGGATCTCACGATCCGTGATATTTCTGGATGGAGGTTTTAGTTTAAATATTTTCTGAATATACATCATGAACCGACCGAGCGAGTGGATGAGATTTTACGACGCGCGTGCCGGCCGGTACCGCTTCAAACACAAGGGGTCGGGCGTGGTCCGTGACACCCTCATGGCCATCGGGAAACAGCTCAAAAAAGCGGCGGTGCCGGCCTTGAAAAAGGTCGCGAAACAGGGAGCGCAAAAGGCGGTTAAAAAGGAGATCCAGGCGCTGGCCGAGAGGGGTGGTAAAAAAAATACGCCAGCTGTTGCAAGGCCGCACGGCAAAATGCAAGACGCCCGCTGTCCCCCGCTCGCAGCCGGCCACCTCGGACGCGATAGTCAAACTCAGCCAAATTTTAGCAAACCAATTTTAAAATTCCTGCCTTGGAGCAGGAAAACCCCTGCTTCGGAGCAGGAAAATTTTTTGGCTGTGTGCATACCGCGATGTTCAGGACGCCTCACTTACTTCAGAAGGTCGACTATCACAAGTACCGTCTGACCACCCCGCTCACGCTGCCGGGAAACGGCCAGGAGCAAAACAAAGGTGGGTTAAAGTTCTCTGTGACCGACCGAGATGTCATCTACGATTGGTACAGTGCCTATATCCGAGTAGAGTACCAAATGCAGAAAAAGGCGGATGGAACGTTTGTCGCCGCTGACGTGGCGCCGGCGGCGGTCAATGGCTCCTTCTCTCTCGTCAAAAGTCTGAAGGTCAGCTCCGCCAGAAAAATCCTTTATGAAGCCAACGACGTTAACAAAGTTGTTTTCATCAAGAACCTGGTGGAATACTCCGATGACTACGCGCGAGGCACAGCGCAAGACGAGTTTTGGTATCTCGACAACGACAACACGACTGTAACAGGGGCCGCCGCAACCAACCTGGGAATCCGCGCCCGCACGCTTCTTTCACAAGGAGACCTCCAGAAGATGGTCAAAACGTTGATCCTCTCAATCGCTATTCGTTGTTCGAAGAGCTGTCGGACAAACTCCTTCCCTGATGCGGCTCCAGTTTGAAATAACTCTGCAGGCCGACGGAGAAATGCTTTTCGGAGGTGCCGCCGCCGCCAACCAACGGATAGTTGTGACGCTGCTGGAGCTATGGGTCCCGAAGCTGACGTTGTCCCCTGAGGGGCAGCAGCTCGTCAACGAAAACTTTCTGAAACCCACCTCGTGGCGCTACCTGCAGGAAACACTGATACCCGGCACCGACAGGCGGGACACTAAAGGGCACTGGGATATAAGCGCCGGGGTGAAAAACGTGAAGCATGTGTTCGTTTTCATCCAGAAGGCGGCGAACCTGGCAGCCGCCACAACAAACCCCTACGCCTTTCATACCTTCGCTCTCGACGGCAGGGCGAAGCTGGCAACTTGCCGCCTTCAGTACGGCGCAACCTTTTACCCCGAGTTGGAGTATGACAGGGAAGACCAAATACGGATACGGCGCGACCTGATCAACTACAGCTACAGGAATAACGACGTCAACACCGGGACCCAGCTGAACGCGGCCAACTACTCGACGCTTTATCCCGTCGCCTATTTCGATCTCCGGCCATCCAAGGAGAGCATGACAGGCGATTCGAAGAATCTGATTTTGTACTATCCGTTGAACCAAGCTGCTACAGCGGATTACTGCCTGTTCGCTGCTGTCCTGAACGAGGAAGAGTTTGTTTTGAAACAGGTTGGCAACAAGTTGGTCGTTGTTTGAGGTCGGCTCTGAAAATTTTTATTCTCTGATATAAGATGCCGACGGTGTATCACCTGTTCAAGATCGATCTGACCGACGGTCAAAGGGACAGCCTCCGGAAGGCTTTCTCCGACAGAGCAGCCGTGACTCTGCGCGTCAAACCCGAACAAATTGGGCGGGGCGACGATCTTCTGTTGTCCGCCACGCAAATAAACCAGTTGAAAAGGCCGCTAGCAAAAGCCATGGCGCCGATGCAAAACATATAACCCGGATAGCCCCCCGAGGCGGCAACCTCGTGACTGCGACGCTCAGCCTGGGAAGGGCTCTCGCTCCAACTGCGGCAAAAGCTTTGGGAATGGCCGGTCTCAGCTTCGGTACGAGAAACTTTTGAAACAGATTTTCGGAAACGGTGTTGGCCCTCGGGAAGTTGAGTTGTACAAACTCACACAGATATTGTCCCCCAAACAGAAAAAGATGATTGAGAAGTTTCTCGTTGGAAAGGGTGTTGGAAGTGGTGGCAGCGCCGCGCAATATGGTGGGTTTCTTGGTATGTTGGCGGCCTCTCTTGGTATACCCCTCGCAATTAACCTCGTCAAAGTGTGTTGGGAGGGAACAAGCCCGCCCCCAGCCGCTCCCCCACCTCGTGCACCCGCCTCTCCCTCGCACCCAGCAGTTTACCACTCCCTTCCTTAGGCGGCGCCATGCAAATGAGGCCTCCACCCTTTTTGGGTCGGTGGGAAGATTGGGAGCCCCCGATGATGGAGCGGGGAAAAAAATGAAGTTCAATATGTGCCCGTTTCCAACTTTGACCTGTTAAATTGGTGCAAATATCTCGGTATCCCACTCAAGGGTATCTTCTCCCGCAACGAGGTCAAACCTCTGCACCACTCTCCCTGCATAATCAACCTGGATGATTTCGGAAAGTTGGGCACACATTGGGTTTGCTGCTGAAAGGGCAAGGGCATGGAATATTTAGACTCCTTCGAGATGCCTCCCTAGATGAGTGGGAGAAGGAAATGCGAAGTTGGGTCACAAAACCTTTCTGCGCAACGACAACCAAATACAGTGGATCGGCACTGTGAGGTGTGGGTATTACTGCTGCTGTGTTTTCCACAATGAACGGAACAGAGGCGCGAGTTTCGAAGACATTCTTAAAATGTTTTCTGACGATGTGCATCACAGCGAGCTGGTTGTGAAAAATTATTTCCTGAGTATAGCGCGATCCATGGAATTGTATTGTGTGAAAGACAGGCGCAAAACCCCGAATGTACCTGGTTCAGAAAAGGTTGTTACAACCAAAAACAAACGAAGAATGGCAAAGGTCAAGTGTGCGGTTTGTGGCATAACTAAAACCCGCTTCTTGCCTGGAAACTGACGGAGCCCTCTCAAGCAGAGGGCCCTGGTGTTTTGACTGACCTTGCGGGCACTGCGCTCGACTTCCGTTTGCAGCACGGGATTCCGTATCTCGCGTAAAAAGGGGGTGGTGGCTGGCTGCTGTTACGCTTCTGAGGCACTGCGCAACAAACAGCTGCAGAAAAGGGCCATCAACTACGGGCTGCGCAAGGGCACCCCGGTTGTGGAAAAGGTTGGAAGCAAGCTTCTGGACCAGCTTTCCACGAAAGTGCGTCCGAACATCCGTTACAAAACCGACAGAGCCGACCTCGACGGAAGAGGTCTTCCTGTCCCCTTTCTCTTCATCGATTTCAAAAAACTGCGAAATGTCATCCCCGACCCCAAACTTTTCAAAGACCCCGAAGTTTCTGCGAAAGAGGGGAGCGCGATGATGGCCGAATACAAGCGCCAATACGCGGACTACAAGCGGCAGGGCGGCACACGAAGTTACGGCTCTTGGATAAAATGGAAGGGCTACGGCAGAAGGCTTGTCGGCGCTGGTCTTGGGGATTATGTCAACGCCCGTTTTGTTTCGTAAGGTGTGTTGGTGCCCAAGTTCGCGACCAACCCGAAGTTTTTGAAAGCTTTCGCAAAGCGGTGCCCAACCACCACGGGTTCATGGACGTTCTTCAAAAAACGATGCGCAATTATTATGGATCGGGGGTGGACATCCATGAATTGATTGGGAAACTGCCAGCGCCGAAAAAAGGTTGGAGCCTACACTACACCGGGCCTTACAACCCCCTGTCCAGCCAGCTGACCTTCGACCCCGAAACGGGAGAAATCCTGTAAATCTTTCAACAACCAAGCCGTAACACCGATGCAGTGGTAAGGCAGCATGATGCTGATTACAGCAGTTGCGATTTTCGCGCAAAAAAGTACGGGGAGAACGAAAAAAAATGCAAGCATGTTGCTGACCGCAAAATGGTGAAGTCTCTTGATGCAATTCCGCAGAAACAGAGACAGTGGGGCCACGCTTCGGCGCGAAACGCAATCAATGTGAAACAAAAACTCGGTCTTGGCGTTTAAACTCTTAAGGAAATAAACGCTCAATATGTGTGAATATTTCCTTTTGTAGTTTAACACAATGTGTGGTGTAAAACATGCACAGAAAACATTTTTGACATTTTTTGTTGTTGTGATAATAATCATTATAAAAATTTACTTTTTTTTTCGTTCAATTTTGCAATTGAAATCTTCATGCACTTTATCCCATTCCGCGTCAAGTTTGTCTTTTGCGCCAGATTGGCGGACCATTCGGTAAATTTTTTCCCTCAACTCAGGAGGAAGGCACGTAGTTACTTCAATCACATCCATATGAATGCGGTTACATTTCTTCAACAGGGGTGTTCAAGCTCAATCAACACCTGCCGGAATTCCTTTTTTACAACTTCCTCAATGGTTTTGTTGGGGACATCACAATCCAACACAGTGCGAACATTGGTGCGGCAGCCACGGGCATACATAATCCATGACCCACTTTTCTTCAATATCTTCGACTTCGTACCACTGGCATAACACATGGTGACGGTTTTTCAACCAGCAAGCCCAGCAACAGCCGTTGCGCCGGCATGTGGAGCATTTGCCACAAACGGTAATGAGGGTGTAACAGTTTTCAATCTCACAGAATGGGGCGCCGTTCAAATACAAGAATAGCTCGCGATGTACTTGGTCCCAACCCGCTCTTTTTTTGTCCTGAATTTTTGTTTGAATGGCGAAATTAAGGATTTGTTCCCTCAGCTCTGGCGGGAGTTGGTTGACCCCATCCAGGGGATTCATTTACCTTGGGGTGCTCTTGTTCAACAGGGGTGATGAAACAGCAAAGATAAATAAAGGTTGGCAGCTTCGCTGATTTTGGTTCCTTCTCCTTTTGCCCAAAATTTGCGAAATGTTCTGTCTCTTTTGGGTCTGTCAAGTATCTAATGAACAAGGTGCCAAGACTAGCAACGTCTGCAGCAGTCGGAAAACCTGGGTAGAGAACGACCGTCCCAATCGTTACAGTCGCTGCACCAACAGCTTATACGAAACTTGCGTGCTAACTCCTCGCAAACCACCGCTCTTTCTCGCACTTATGCGGCTATGTGCTCTTTGATAATTTTGTCTATCAACTCAGGTGGGAGTTGGTCGACCCTTTCCAGCAGATTCATTTATACTGTGGGGTTTTCTTGTTCAAAAGACCAACCCTCGGTGAAAAAATAGGGAACATAAACCGATACAAAGGAGCCAAAAGCTCGTTGTGCACCCAACCCCACCCCATTCTCTCCCATTCTCTTTCTTTCATTCAGCCGGGTTTGGTAATTGTGGCGGCAAACTTTTTCGCGCAACTCCGGAGGGAGGTCGTTAATCTGCTCCAGCAGATCCATTTATATCTTGGCGCAGATATTTAATGGACCATGTCATAAAACCCCTCATCGGTTAACTACTTTTTCATGTACTTCTTTTAGTCGCGTGGGAGCGAGTGAAAACTCTTATGCTATATAAGCACATGTGTCGATGAAATAAGTTTCCCTTGTCTTTTTTATGTACTGCCACGGGGATGCTCCATTGCCAAGCAACATGTGCACATATTGCATTGGTTTGTATTCCATGGAATCCTTGTTTTCTTTGTACTGGAACCACTTTTCAATCTCCGCCATCAGCGCCAGGCAGACAGAATGTTCAATATTTTTTGCTGGTTGATGGTTTTCGCTGTTGGCCGCCATCGAACATACCCCCACCCCCTTCTCTCTAATAGGCCGCCCTCGCACTCATACCCCACACCCCTCACAAACCACTTCCTTTTTCGCCGACGACCACTCCTGCGGCTCCACAGACCACCCATACAACACCCAAGTGGAGGGGGCCCGCTTCCCCAATTTCAATTGATTTATCCAGGCTTTGCGCTCGTAATAACTTTTGGGCACAATAACATAAAATTTTGAATCAAATTGTTTAGGGTCTCCAAGAAAGCTTCTTTTTTCAAAATTTATTTTCAGGCAAGACCAACACAACCCTCTCAAAGAAGAGGTGCTCTCTGATGTTGTAATTTTGGTTTTGGAGTTGCACACCCCACAAAATTGTTCCATAAGGTTACCGTCCATACCCCAATGCAGCCCAACCTCTAAATGGGGTGCCCACTTTCTTTGGGCTCCCTTTTGTTCCTTGCTTTTGCTCTCTTAGTTACCCGTTTGTTTGTGCGGAGTAGTATAGGGTGTATTGATTCAATACTGGCGTAACGAGGTCACCCCCAACAAGCCTTCGTTTCCCCCAAACAAACCCCCCAACATCCACTTCGGCCGGCAGGGTGAAGTGGATGTTGGGGGGTTTGTTTGGGGGAAACGAAGGCTTGTTGGGAGTGGACGAGGCGCGCCGGGATTGAATCAATACACCCTACACTACTCACGCTAACGCGTTCGAAGTGAGCCCCCACCCCATTAATTTCTTTTGTATTTCCTTCATGAATTATTAATGCTTTTTTTAAAATGACAATGATGATAACAACTAGTAATAATCATGGATTAGTGTACTAGCCTGCGTTCGATTTGTCTTTCTGATCAAACATCTAAAAGCAGTTGTGTATTTTGAGGAGGATCGTTTTGTATCATTTCTAGTCATTTTTGTTCAGTAATTCAGTAAGCGAATACACCATTTTGCTAATGATCAGTTCCTGGTGAATTGTGGGTAGACCCAGTTCTTTGTTGGGGTAAACGGTCAAAATCGCAATTTCAAATTACGTCCTAAAATGGCGGTTTGCCCCCACAAAGGACTGGATCTACCCACAATTCGCCAGGAGCTGATCATTAGCAAAATGGTGTATTGCACTTAGTATTTTGACTGTTATCTTGTTGCTAACCATTTTATAAAAAAAAAGTGTTATTGAATACGTCTTTTATAATATGGGATATCAGTATACATGTACTTACTTAGTGGATGGGAAAGCAGTAAGTATCACTCTTTAATGCTAACACAATAGTATAACGCAGTATCCGAGTTATTTGAGATATCACTGCATAGTTTCTTGGTGGATCGTCAAGTGTGAGAGAACCTGATTCTCCTGTGAAAAGCAGCTGACTTGACACATCACGCTCGGTATCGTTGCCGCTACGAATTGAAGCGCTGGGGAATAATTGCAGCGTCTGTTTGCTAGAAAACACACCTGTACACAGCCGTATAGTCATAATTGCTAGCGACAGTTTGAATTCTTGGTTTTCAGTCACGCTCACGTCAGGCAAGTGAAAAAAAAATAAAATCGTCAACCATTCAATAGATAAAGTCAAGAAATTGAGATTTTGTAGGAGAGTAATAAATAAACAACATGTCCAAGCTTCAGGGCTGTGCGATGTCCCGTACTCGAGTTATTCGTCAAAATGTACCACTCAAAATTATAGGGTTTAGTATGGAAACGCCATGATGGAGCCCATCTTGATGAGCTCCAACATGGTGGCCGGAAACGAGTGAAAAAAGTTTGGAACTTACTTTGGCTATCTAAAAGGCTTTCTTCGCTGTGTTGAGCCTGCAAACTTTCACATAAACGGTTCTCTTCTCATATTGGCTTATAAAACCTCAAAAACACACGGTGAATTGATGTTTTCATGTAAGTGATATGGTTGTGGGCAGACATGTGTTAGTTACACACTGTGAAAAACTATCAATTCAAACTGCTCTATTTTAAAAACAAGGCACGCTACCGAGCTGAAAACATGGAAGCAGGTACATTGCTAATATGTCTTTTACGTGATGAACATAAAAATGCAAAATTCTGTTTACTTTTGAGTTTTAGTTTTTGATGACGTTATGTGAACACCAAGAATAAATCAACACAACTTCACTTACCTTGGGGAAAACAGCGAAAAAACAACTCAGTCTAGGTCACTCTAGCGAGCACGAAACTGAGTCAAAGCCACATAGAAAACGGGCAAAAAGCCTGTAATGTTTTCGCCATGATTTTCGTCATATGCTTATTGCCATTTATATAATAGCAAAATCAATGCGTGCGCTCTGATTGGTCAATCAGCTATGGTGCATCGTTTTAGTAAACTCATGGAAATTTCGCGCGTCTTATGGATTATTATATAAAAGCAACAGACCACAAGTTTCTATGGTTGATAGGCTGATAAACCACTTGGGATGTTGGAAGAACACTCGTAGAATCCGTAAATTACTCGCCTGTGTCTCGTGTTTTACGAATTCTTCGAGTGTTCTTTCAACATCCCGCGTGGTTTATGTCATGATGTCGAGACTTAAAAGTATGATAGCCAATTGTCACATGAGATCGAGGCCGTCCCTCCCAGCCAGCCAGCCACCAGCCAGCCACCCAGACCAAGATTGCGTCCAAATCGGAAAACTCTTATTTCTCCAAAGAATTTGATCGAGGACTGGGTATTGTTATGCATGTATCTTGTCACATGAAAGCTGGTCATGTGGCTATGCTCGGCTCATTTGAATTCACTCTCTGGTCGGCCGAAATCATTTGCACTTGGAATGGGTCAAAATTGCCCTAAATTACTGTGTTTGCTGGTGCCTGAGCTCATCATCAAGGGCCGAGATGGCTTAAACCTTGCCAAGAACTGCTTTATTGCCACCGTGCATGCAAAAACTTTGTTCAAACGCTCGGTTCTGAAAAGTCCGAAAGCCGCAAAACCGCACAAAAAATTATAAAAAAACTGCAGTACTGCATCGAATACCCTGAAATACCGAAACCGCAGTTACAGATGTGAAAGCTGCCGTCGTCGAGACTTTAAGTCCTTCTATCCATTAAAAATACGACCTGCAGTGTACGCTGATATTAACACAAACGCTAAAATTACTTAGTATTTAATTAAATCCATATCTGATCTTACTGCAGAGTCCCCGAGTATCTTGGATTATGAATGTACTTTAATATGACGCACTTAGGTCATTTACAGTCCATAATAAGGAGTCGCTAATCGCTAGGAGTTAACGTAGTCACTGGAAGAGGTCACGAGTAGAACAGACGATTGTTGAATCGCACAGCTCTCCCGAAGCGAGTTCTTGCTCCTATAAGAGAAATGTTACCGAGCTTCCAATTTCCCCTTGTACTAGCGTGGAAATCTCCGGACCATCGTCGACTTCTTCGTCACTACTTTCGTCAAAGTCGTCTTCTGTTTCTTCCACCGTTTCGTTTTTTTGTGACAGCTTCTGCTGTACTGACCTGTACGTCAAAAGCAATAGAGATAGGTTTCTCTGCGAGTTCGCATTTCCTTTGATACATAAACTAAGGGAGTGTCCCATGTCGGGCCATGGTGGTCTCTTGGCGTACAGTGCGTTGTCTTACGACAGCACCATAGGTAGATGCCCAGTCCCTAAGTGCATCGCAGTCAGCTGGGCGCATATCGACGTTTGCGAGAGGTTTCATGAACGGGACCTGCGACAGCAGCAACGTTCCCTCAGGTTTGGTTTGGTTCTTCTGTCTGGTTTACCCCACTTGCCGCCATCGTCGAGAGGACTATCCGAGTGACATTTAGTAAAAATGCAACACCGCAGATACATTTTTTAACCGTTTACCGCATCCTAAAACTTTAAATTACCGCAAACCGCACAGTCTTGGAAACCGCAATACCGCAGGTAAAAATAAAGTTTTCCGCAAAACCGCACCAAAATTAACGCAAAACCGCATCACCGCGAACCCTTACGCCCCCTCTGTTATTGTTGGAAAAGATGCCAAAACCTGACCCCAGCAATTTTTCTCTTGACCCTATGTACGTTTGAAAATTTTGAAACTGGTATGGAATTTGTAAATTATTTATTTTCCATGATTTTACTTTTACCAGATTTTTAGGGTTCAAATTTGAGGTAGACAAACCTATGCAATGAACCAGAATAAAGCCAATCTTTTGAATTGTTATTTCATAACATTTGAAAGATTGATGGTAGGTATATAGGCAGAATACAAAGTGTGGAAGTGTTTCAAAATATTTTTACTTCGTTAAAATCCCTTCTTCACAGACTACTTCAAATTTCACACAAATTCACATTTACCCCCACCTTAACGGACAAGAAAACCATATTTTGAAATCAAACTCTCAAGAAAGTAGGGTGTGTTCTGATTTCTAATAAAATCCATTTGTTTCTTTAGCTGATAACTTGACTACATAATTTTCAAAACTTTTGAAAATCCCATCTGGAATGAAAAACTAAACAGCGTAACGGGCCCTGTAATTACCGGAAGCTTGAAGAAACGGGCCTTGGTTAGCAGTTTTCATCCTTATATGAATTCAATGACATCCGTTTAATAAATGAGTCTATAAAAGACAAGGGATGAAAACGTAAAGCTTGTTGGATGTGGCTGGAGGGCTCGAGTAAAATTGTTGCAGCTTGACGAGGGTCCCCCATACTTTTTTCGTGAAACGTGATTGAGCCTATTTTTTCCTCGTGAAACGTGTTTTAAGTTTTTCATTATTCGTGACTGAACGTGTCAAGACCATTTTCACGTGAGCGTGAAAGCGGTTTTTGAATTAAGCGTGACAGGTTAACGAAGACTTTAATTAAACGTGATTCGTAAACGATCATGTTTTGCGTGAATTAATTTAAAGTTGTTTTAGTGTTCTGACCCGTATAAATGAGCTTCCGTTACCGTTTATATTAAAATCTCTTTTGTCCCACGATACGACATAAACCATTTTTGTCTCGTATTTCGTATCTGTGAGACTTCTGCTTCTCCTGTGACGTCAAAGACACACCATTCATCTATGACCGCTCTGACTCCGCTCTCACGTGCTACCATCTGTACACGAAGGAAAACTGTTGAAGTATTTCACGAACAAGGAGAGTCAAGATTGTTTTCTATTTGAAAAGTTGAGATTACTTCGTTATCTCGTTTTGCTGCTTGAAATTTTGCGGAGGAAAGCCGCAGAGATTTCATACGAGTTGGTGGGTGAAAATATCCGAGCCCGGTGGGGAGTACTAAAAAAAATTTAGTTCGGGGAGGCTCCGCCTC
Organism: Pachyseris speciosa; assembly: GCA_016490735.1. Taxonomy (NCBI): domain Eukaryota; kingdom Metazoa; phylum Cnidaria; class Anthozoa; order Scleractinia; family Pachyseridae; genus Pachyseris; species Pachyseris speciosa. The sequence continues at coordinate 144,234 of JAEMWC010000420.1, read as the reverse complement.
GAGGTCCGACCCCTTACCCTTGTATATTTATATACCATTTTGGACAGTAAAGGTACCCCTTTCGTATACCTAAAACAGGAAGTCATTTCCATGTAGCGTTCAATCAATTAAAACAGTACAGTCGTAAGGTATGTGTGTTCGAAATATTTAATTGAAAGGCCCTTTCATATACTTCGACTCGTGAAATCCCTACCCTTTCATATACCTAAAGCGTGAAAAAGGTACCCCTTTCGGGCCCGGGCGGAGCCTCCCCGCTTAGGCGATTATAGGGAGTTTCTCCCCTCGGGTATCCGAGCCGCGAAAATATCCACCAGTGGCTTCCGACAATGAGGTAAATAATTGTTTTAGTATATACTAAAACAGTGAGATAACAGAGCTCAAAAATAGTCATTTTTAACTCATTTATTCCCGTCAACAATATTACAATTTTCACGCGCAAACGATGGAGTTGCTCCGTGATGAATAGCACCGAGCTTGCTATCCCGAGTTTGAGTAGCCAATCTTGATTTCGCGCGAAAACGCTATCCACTGTTTTAGTACTGAAAGATCGTATAAGATTGTCGGCAACAGTGATAGACTCCGTGACAACCCCACGCTATTCTCGATGCTATGAATTTTTTTTAATCCTTGGTACTGTACTAAGTAAACAATCACCTAGTATCAGTCGAGTGGTTTACAACCCTCAAAGTCGAGTACAGGTTCTGTAGCATGAAGCCGTAGCGTCATTAGGGGTATTGCCCACACCCTAGCATTTGGAAAATTGTCTGCAAAGAGCCATTAAAAGTCCTCTCAGACCTAGCGACATTGAGATTACAAGCAGAACGAGCTACCTTTGGAGAGTGAACAGTCTAAACTGGTTACTCGATGGGAAACATTAATCCGTGAATTTGTTTTTCAATTTAACGTGAAACGCGAATTACTCAATTTTTGCATGAACGTGAAGGAATTTGGGGAATTATCCGTGACGCGTGAAAACTCCCAATATTTTTACGTGAATGCATTTTGCAGGGGGGTATAGGGGACCCTCCTTGATAGTAATGTAGTTATTCATGTAGTAACTTATTTGACCGAGCCACCTTTTGCGTCAAAGGCCTGCATGCATAAGCAAAAGACGGAAACACTGGTCTCGCTTTCTTCTCATTAACAGCACATATAAGCTTGCCTTAATTTATTAACTGGCTGGTTAATAAATTAAGGCTGGGCCACTGAAGTGGACCATGAAATTGGGGGAGTGCTCCATGAATCATAAATCGGAATGCCGTTTGAGATCTTGTTCCTACTCCACGCGTTGTGGGGCGAAAGGCAGATGATAAATGTTTGTTTTGAAACATCATCACTTTCTCTGCTGGTCCCTGTGAGCACATATGCCTGACAGGACCTTATCTGCTGTGTAGCTGGACGTTACTGTGGGGTTTCAATACTCCTCCACTGAATATTACAAATGCAAGGCTGATACTACGTGAAAAAAGTTAAGTTTGCGAGACACCAACATGACCGAAACTCGATAATTTAGTAAAAGTAGGGTTGCAACCATGGACAGCTGTTTCGTCCTTCTTGGGACTCATCAGCATGGTGTAGCAAATTTAATTGACGCCAGCTTCATTGACTTTAATTAGTCAGTGTGAGAATTCCAGAAGACAATAGGTGCGGTTATACGGGGCACTTTTACCTTGGTAAATGACCCTTTCACCACGGGAAACTGCATTTAGTGAGTGTGACCACACTTTCCCAAGAACTGATTCCTGTGGTAAATATCCATGGTTACATGAAAAAGATCAAATGAAGCGCGCATGATATTTAATGTGATAAATTGCAGTGGCGTTTTGATGCCTAAGGTACGAGAGCCAATCACGATGCTGAGATCAATACGGGTTTCGTTCGCAAATCATCACAAGTTGCGTTTCACTGACCGCCTGTTACCATGGTAGACTAAAACCCAAGTATGGTGTACCGCGGGAAATGCCATTTACGTACTGTGGTGTGTGTAACCGCACGTCCGTCATAATAACATTGCTCGCACATTTAAAGTACAATCATGAACCCTTTCGAGGCGATAGGGAACAATTCAGTGAAATGAAGTTTTGAGTTTTATCGTTTCTTTATTTCCAGTATTAATTTATGAATATGTGAATGATCATCGCAGTTATGAACACTGCTTAAGCAGTAGTGAAAATAAAGCCTGAGGCTTGTACGGGATGACCTCTGCAATACAGGTGCAGTGATCTACCAGCTGAGCTAACAGCCTAGTCCCTAGCTATAGGCTTTCCTTCTTGTCCCCCTTGTCCGCGCGAAGTCTGGGAAGGAGCGGGCGAGAGACCGCCTAGCAAATATTGCCAAAATACCTCTGATTTTAGCGCAAAAAAAAAAAAAAACCTTGGTTGGAATTTCTTAGTTTCCACGCACTATCTTGTGAAAGCCGTACCGCCGATGCGACAAATCCGTACAATGGAAGTGTCCACAAACGACGGTAAGTTCTAACTTTGTGGAATAACCTTTTTAGTCCGTTAGTTTGGGTTGCTTTTCCGTTCAAAGTTCTGTCGTGTTGATATGAAAGTTACATGCACTTCGCCGCACATTTTTTTATCGTGAGCATTTAATAATTTTTGTAGATTCAGACGAGTCCGATGTGGAGCTTGCCACCCATCCTTTGTACAGCAAGTCAAAAGTATATTATGCCATTATCTTTGTAGAAAATATTTTTATTAATAGTGTCCTTTTTTGGCATTTGTAAAGCATTTAGCCTTACAATAAGCGCTATATAAATACGCATTTATTATTTATTATTGTAACGTACAATCTCGTGCATATTTCAGTGTTGTTTATGGCGGATCTGGCAGTATTTGCTAGGCGTTCTCGGCGAGTCTCTCTCGGTGACGTCACCGTTGACAGTTGGGTTTGGCCGAGCCGAGAACGCCTGGGTATTAGGCTGCTGAGCTAACAAGCCAACTGGGAGCTGGTCATTAGGTTGGTTCGTAATACACTCGTGAGAGGTGAACATGTGAGGCTTCATTTTCACTACTGCTTAATTAGTGTTCATAACTGCGAGGATCATTCACATATTCATTCTTTAATCCGCAGTTCAAACATATGATTTTCATATATTCATTCTTAGCATTAATTTAAGGAATAAGTTTTAACATTAAGTCAGAACTTTATCACTTAGGATAAATTAAGTTTGTGTAGGCAAACCATGAGGATCAGTCTCCATGTTTTTATATTCTAATTGCTTTGGTCTCTAGTCTTCACTAGGGTTTTCCTTTTGAAAATATAGCTCCTGGGTTACGTTCGACCCTTCAGGCATCCAACGTCTAACGTACACCTTTTTTATTTCCTGCAGTTGCGCTAACTATTTGTGAAGTTGTGCAATGTTCTTCACATCTCTATTTCAATATTTCAGATATTTTAGAAGGTAAGGAAACCATTCAAAGGTTAAATATTATTTTAAATAATATTGAAATATAAAAGACGCCTAACAACCTTATTTCGGCTGTGTTTTGTGTCACCCAGATCAGCCTGTCATTCTACGAATATTCCGCAAAACATTCCGGCTGTTTCTGAATAGACTTTTTAGTGACAAATAAATTCCTGTACACGTACGTGTAAACACGCACCAGGACCAAATTACGCTGAAATCATTCAGGGGCACCCAACGACAAGTTTCGGTAGATATCTGTTCGGTGGAGGGTAGTTCGCCTTTGACTTTTGGCGTACATTAAAGAGTTCACTCGGATTTTCGTAACTGAAACATGGCCTAAAAAATTCGCAATGGGGAAGTCATAGCCCCTGAGGTGATCGGAAAGGTCGTAATTGCTGGTTTTGGCAGTCAAAAACGTCAGCTCCCATTTTCGAAAAGAAAACAGTTCCCTTGAAATTTTAAAGTTCGTGGAAAGTTCATTTCAGCTAACATTTTCTCAAAGGAAGGTTTTGTTCCCGAACATTTTCGGTCAATTAAAATTTCAGCTAGCGAATTCGAATAGATCAAATTCTTCCAGCTAACGAAAACACCGCATGAAACAAACTTCAAATACCACAAGTTACTTAAAAATGCCTTTATACAGCTTTTGGTTGATATGACTCGTTGGGTGCCCCTGATCATTGTGAACTGAATTAACAGTATCAAGGCCAGTACTGTTGTAGAGTATTCGTTTAACCGAAATCGCCAAACTTAACAGTTAAACGCGTTCTATCTGACTTTCCTAAAACAAAATGCGCATGCTGTCTTTCATGCGAAAGAAGGCAACTTTCACGTTTTTATAGCAAATTGCTCAGCTTCGTGATCATACGGCGCATGCATGTCATTTCCCACCCGAGTAATGAGAGCTGAAAGATATAACTTCCGATTCATTATCTTATTCCTTTTCAAAGAGTAGCAGTTCTTTCTCTTGAGTCATGAACTTGTGAATGTGAATTGAAAACATGTGGGTGTGTCTTGCTTCTCAGTCCGTTTTTCACTCGCCTCATGAGCGGTGACTTCGATCCATTATTCCCTTTGTTCGTAGTAACTCTCAGCGAGCCCCGTAGCACATCCTGTGTGCCGTCAAACCCCTCGGAGCTCGAAATAATGTAAAACTCGCACCCTAACTCCATCGCCAGTAGTCTTCCCTCGTACTCTGTGACATCCTGTTGATATTTAAGGTCCTTTTTGGTTGCTATTAAGAATATGGCGGTTTGAGAAACGTTTCGTGTCTCCACAAGATATTTGACGATCAGAACCGCTTCTTTGAAGGAAGAGCGATCTGTGTTGGAATAGAGTACATAGTACACGTCAGCTATGTCTCCTGAAGAACACGCGTCAATTTTCTCCACGGAATTCTGAAAAGTGATTAAAAAGACATTTTAGCAACGACTCCCGTTCATCTGTGAAAGTGTACAGCCTTCGCTGAATTCAAAACTGAAATCGGCAAATTTGAGGAGAACCCTTCAGTTACAAGTAAATATGGGAGGAAGCTTTTTTATTATTATTATTATTTGTTATTATTATTTTTTATTAAGAGACTCGTCCTAGAGCCAAATCAAGCTAGCCTGCGTAGCTGGCGGTTTTGTCGGGGAGCGCTCGAGCGAGCGGCGAAGCCGCGAGGAAAATGGGGTGGAGGGCTACGCAATGCAATGTTTCACATAAATTGTTAAAGAAAGTGGAATTAAAACGTTGAATGTAAATGCCGCTGTGCCTTTCAGTTCTAAGAACTCTATACAGTATACAGCTATAAGCGAGTTACATATACAGTGGAACCCCGCTTTACGGACACCCGCTTATGACGGACAGTTTTCTTTGTCCCGACAACTAAAAAGGTCATATACTTTCTCTTAACAGCCCGCCAAAATGCAGACACCCGGATGATGTGGACACTTTGGCATGCTCCTATGGTGTCCGTATTAACAGGGTTCCACTGTAGTTCAGTAGTTGTGCAAATGTGAGATAAGCCTTTTCAGATGAAAAGAGGAGAAATTAATTCTTGGAAACCGGCTACAATCGCTCATCAGTAAGGAATTACCAAGGATAAAGCGATTTTTTGCGGTTACTTTTGCGTATACAGTGAAAACAGCTGTATAGGTTCGTAATGGCATCAGCGGGACGGTGAGACCTGTGGTACGTCCACACCGGCACAGCTGAGCACTTTAATTCTTCCGCCCTGTTATCTGACGTGTTTAATCTCCTTATTAAGAATTCAAGTGTTCTGGTTTGATGGCTATCTCATTGCTATCTCAAGGAAGAAAGGTTTTGCTTAAAGAAAAAGTGCAATTTGTTAAAGGCATGCGCACTTACTTGACCAGCGGTGTCCAAGATTTCTAACATAATGTTGTGACCATCGACTTCAACGCGATGACGGTACGTTTCCTCTGAAAAAATAAAGCGAGAACAGAAAACAAACGTTAATGAGCCAAATACCAGTACCAAAGAAGCATAGTGACGGACAAATTCACATGTTAACGAGTTAATGTTGCACATGATTATCACGTGACTGACACCTCTTACCTAATGTACTGTCGTATTCCCCAATGAAACGCTTGGTAAGAAGTCTGACAGTGAAGGCTGCAGAGACAGTGAAAGGATATAAGTTAATCAGCCATTCTTGCATAGCGTAATGGACATAGAAGAGTAAAAAATTACTACCGATAGAGCAGCTCCAGCAAAGAAAATGGAAAACAAAAGATTTTTGCTTGTTCCAGTCCAAATGAACATGGCATTAAAGAAAAAAAAAAAACAAAGAAATACAGAAAGCAGGTATTGCCTGGTCACCTATAACCAAGGAAGTATATTATTTGTAAATCCGCAAGGGAAATCACGGTTTTCACATACACTGTACAAGATTATGAACGACTGAGTCCCTTGGCCGAAACCACAAGTGTAATCTCTATTATAATTGCTGAGGGTCTAAGACTTGGACACAGCACAAAACGGGAGTCTTTCAGAAACTATATTGTGTTGAAAAGGAATTGCAGCATGTATACTTTTTGAGAACAAAGTCTCGCCGATGTCATTACACAGGAAACTTACTTTTAATTCCGAAATAATTCTACGTCAGTGTCGTCAGTGGTATGTCCGTGCGTCTGTTTGTTTTTCTGTTTGCGTGAGCAGTTTTTCATTTTACGGAAGCAATTCAAACATTGTTGGACACGCTATAATTACGCCTTTGTCAGAATGGACACGAACAAATTCGCTGTCAGTTTCTAAAGTGGAATAAAACGTTTTTCAACAGCAGTGCCAAGAATGTTTATACCTCAAGCGTGCCAAAGAGCTTCCGGTGCTGATGCAGATATAACAGCCGTTCACTCTATTTCTTTCGTGCTGATCGGTGGGCGACAGCACTTTAGCAAACATGACATGTTTTCACCGCTGTTCAAACATCGATTGAGCGCATGTCTGCTTCGTCAATAATGATTTGAAATGTTAAGGCCGACAGCTCCGGTAGGAAAGCTTTAAGAGTTTTAACGCTGGTTGTATTAATCCATCCTCCATTAGTTTTAAGATGTTCTCTTTACGTGACTGGAAACATAAACAAGGACCGACCTTTCACCTGCCGGCAGAATTTCGGTATTTGAACTGAAATAGATCTTTTTTCATTCCAAAAGTGACAAAGCTTTTTGCGGAAATAAACCTCTTATCGCACTATCGAGAAATCATTCTAAATACATCACTCTTTCATTTAATCAGTCGTCAAGGAGCATAAAGAAAAACACAGCGCCAAAATAGAACAGACATTTGAGTGAATCATCTTTTTCGTAAGTGAAACGTGACTACTTAACAATAAAAAATGGCAATTACATGAGTCGGCGACTCTTTTGTCAGGTGAATCCTTTGTCTACATTAAACATTTTCTTCATAAACAAGGAAGACAAACATGGGATGTTTTTGTTTCAACATACCTGACTTTCCTACGCCGTCCTTTCCCAAAACCACCGAGCGAATGCTTTTCAAGTGAGCTGTGGTGCTCACAGAAAGAGTTCGAGGTTTTGCTGGGATGTCATAGTTCGCTGGCAGAGTTAAACCGTCGATAGATCGGTCCTGAAAGCCAAAGCAGCTCGTTAGTTCCTCGCTGAAATCAATGTTGAACATTGTCTTTTTAAGTATAGTGTGCTTTCAGTTTTATTTCACCAGTTGCCAACGTGAAAATCGACCAGTGAGAGAACTAATCAACTTGCCTGTTCAGTCTTTTAATCTAATGGGCAGTGTACAAAGAGTGGAAAAAATTCTCTTGAGTACAGAACATAAAATTGCATCCCCACGTGAACATACTCAGGCAATTTATGAAGCTTGAATGAGAACAGTTTGGGAGCCTTTTTCACAAGCTAGAACCACCATTCTTAATCGACTTATAAAACTACGTGTTTTGGGGTGAATTGTCTTCTGTTTTGTTCTCTGGTAAGGGTCTTAAACGATCGAGACGCTCTGTGTGAGCTCCCAGCCGAATGTGAATGCAAATATAACGATTGACTTATTAAGATACGTACGATCCAGTAATTAGCAGCTCATTTAATGGAAGTTTGTCTTTTTCCATTATCAGACGTCGCGCCACTTGGGTGATTGAAACTTAAACTGGATCAAGTTGGAGGAGAAAACATTCCACCAAAAATTTAGGATAAAAAAATGAAAGAAGACCGGCTCAGTTGGCCTTTCTTCTCTGCCCCCTAACTGTTAAAAACTGAAAAATGAAAATTCCAATTAGGTATCAATAAACATTTTCATCCCCCGACTCAAATGTACTGTACAAACACCGTGTGCAACATATCATCACATCACAAAATACTTGTACTCGGTATATCTTTTAGGGGATCGATTATAAGGATAGTGATTTGCCTACCATTTTGAAATCTCTCTTGAATTTCTCACACAACTTTCGAGTTCTGATTTCTTTAGTCCAGTTTGTGTTTAAAATCCCTCTCCTTCGGCATCAGATCACTTTTGCCTTCAGTTGTTTTTTTTTCCTTTCATGTATTACTTAATGAATTGACGTCATAGCTTTCCGGGCGATGATATCACTTTTATTGACCTGGCCCTCGTGTGGATTTGACCGGACTGAGCCCACGTTTCAAAGACGGAGGCCTGACATTTTATTACTGGAAATTTCATTTCGGAATACATTATTTTGAAAATATGCATTGCCATTCTCTCAAGTGGTCGATTGGTTTGTGCTTCACAAGGAGAACTCTCAAAACAACATTTTTTCAGTTATTTTGTTTGTGAATATTTTGTTTGTTCTCTCAGCAACGTCACGTCCCTGTGATGTGTTTGCCAAGAGTCCATTTCGGCTGGCACAAAAACAATGCTTACAAATAAGGCGACGTGATTTCAATTATTTGAGACAATTATTTTATTGTTGTTTTAATATTGGATTATTTCGTACAGCCCACCTCACTGAGCGCTTCGAAAACTTCACTAGCTCACTAGTGTTGACCGGTGTTCGATCTGCACTGCATCCGAGGCCATGCTTGCATATGTAATTGTAATACCCCTTCACTTTTCGTGATTTGGAGGGATATATTTTATTGCTTTGATGATCGTTGAAACTGAAATAATAGTTTTGAGCTCCAGCTACATGATATTCTTGCAAACTAGATCAATAACGCTGAAATTCGTTGCAGATTAACATATCAGGTCCCAGATAACAACACCGTCGAAACGCCGGTAAGAACACATCGCAAAATAAATGACTCGACCGTAACGTAGCTTGCATAATTAAATTGGCTGTGGTTTTGTTCTGTTCTTTTGTTTTGTACATACTGGCTTTAAGCTGCCAAAATATGCCCTCCTGCTATTATTAACGAACAAAGCATTCGAAATATTCGAGTATACGTATTCCGTTGATGTTATTTCATTTTCCAGTGTTTTGATTGCAGAGATAAAATTCCATTACTCAGTGGCCTCCCGTGAGTCACGTTCGCCATCAACAAGGTCACTCAGCCGCAGCGGGAACAGCTACCTCTCCACGGAGAAACCGTTGACAAGTGATCATTTTTTCCATTTTTACCAAGAGTCACTTTCAATAGCGCTGCGGTATTTGTTTCAAGTTTGATCACTGGATCAGTACCTGTGATTTGTAAAAACAAAATGTAAATGTAATTTGTTTACACACGATCCACCTTAGGAGCTGTGTGGCCGTGCGTTCCAGATAGAAATGTTGGTTTTTGAGGAGAGGGGAAAACCGGAGAACCCAGAGAAAAACCTCTCGGAGCAGAGAAGAGAACCAACAATAAACTCAACCCACATATGACGCCGGGTCCGGGAATCGAACCCGGGCCACATTGCGCGGAGCGCCTCCTAATCCGCCAACGTTTGTAAATGGCATGGAAACATTCATGAAGCAAAAAGAACCAGCCTGGTGGTAAACCAAAGGCAAGTGTCCCTTGCGGGGAGGGGTTGTTACTCTCCCGCTTGCCTGACACTGCACAACCAGGTTAATACACGCACAGCCCGACATAGTCTAGGCCGCGAGTAGTCTCTAAATTCGGCGATGGATTGTGGGGCGGGCGAAAGACACGCGCGCGCGCGAAGTTGCGAGGAGACGCGACGCGAGGGGAGCTAATTTTTTTTGGCGCTCACCTCGCGTCGCGTCTCCTCGCAACTTCGCGCGCGTGTCTTTCGCTCACCCCACAATCTATCGCCGAAATTAGAGACTACTCGCAGTCTAGGCATAGTCAATCAAGCATTCAGAAATCGACTTTAATCGAACTCAATCGAACCCAATCCGTGGATTGAGTTCGATTGAGTTCGGCAATCGAACGAAATCGAACACCGAACTTTGTGTGAATTCGATTTCTGAACCAATCGAGTCGAATCTTAATAATTATTCATTAGATTATGTTCGGCTGAGTTCAGCAACCGAACCCAATCGAACACAACGTAATGGATTGCGTTCGATTGTGTTCGGTGAATAAATTCGCTTGAACAAAGGTCATATGGTATATGGTCTGACCGCCCGCAACTCTCGTAAACTATGTTATCAAAACCCGTCGAAAACAAGGTTTTCGCGTCCTTTTTTTACTGACTATTCCATGATTCCACGGCAGTAAAAAGAGCAGATTTGAACGGATCTTTTGTTTTCAGGCCTTCAATAACGTTACGACGTGTTATACTGTCTGAAGTAACTTAAACCTCCAAAAACTTGTTTTAAACACCAGTTTTACAACAATCAAGAGTTCGGAAATCAAACGTTCGATTGAGTTCGATTGCCATTTTTTTGTATGTGAGTTCGATTCCGTTCGATTGCCGAACTCAGTCGAACTCAATCCATGGATTGAGTTCGATTTAGTTCGATTGAAATTCAGTTCGATTGGGTTCGATTGACTATGCCGGTATATACAGTCGAACCTCCACTAACGGACACCTCCCGTAAGCGGATACCTCTCGTAAGAGGACACTAAAGTCTTTGTAGCCTAAGGCTTTTATTATTGTAAATTCTAAAGATTATTGTATGTCTCCGAGGGCCATGAGTTTGGGTACATGATAAACAACTTCCATACCAACTGCTATTTCATTCGGATGTAATTCTTCTGTTCGATTCTGTTCACCTCCAAAACACTGGGGATCGAGTATGTTACTGCTTTACATCTACATACACTGTATATTTAGCGGGAAGTCTTTTGATATTGAGCCGTAGTATTTAAATTGGTGTTAAATTTGTATGTGTAATACAATTACAAGTGGTCTTAAAAAGTTGACACTTACCCTTGAGGGTGTCCGCTTACGGGAGGTTGAGTATCTCAAGCTCTCTCTTTTTTGTTCAATCTCGCACAAATACACTTATCTTTTTTTTTCTTTTTTAATCCTGTACTGTAATATAATTGCCTCTGTTTCAATAGACTGGCCTGCCACGTTTAGCTAAGCTTCCTGCAGGTCACTCTAAATTGCAATATTTCTATTCATTTTATTTTAGTAAACCTTTATGAACCTTTACGAATCTTTATGGTTTGACTGTAACTAGGCCCCGGCCGACACCACTCTTCCGCGGTTGTTATGTTCATGATTGTAACATAAGGATACTGAATCCGCGCTTCTACCAGCCGGCGGTTTATGGGAGGCGGCTAAGGCTGTCATTAATCGGTGCAATGAGACATCCGTTTTACGCTGTTAATTAAATAGGAGAACTTAACTAAAGATAACTTTTTTTATGCTGGATTGATCAAATAGAAATGAGTGACAGAGCTCACGTACAGACTTCATGGGGTATGACTGGCTCGCTCTGAGACAGCCAAGCCAGCTGTGTAGCTTAAAATTGGCGGGAATTTCAACTATTCGACACCCTCCCCTGCAACATTTCATAGTTCAAACCAGACTGTCACGACGTTTAATATCTTCGCTGCAGCTATTTATCAATCCGATAACCTCTTTCATTTGTGTTTTCGTCCCAGATGTTTGTATGTTGCTTGAGAACAGCAGAAACGGGCCAATGTTATCTGATTTCGCAATTCTTATAAATTTAACTTAGACAAAAAAAAAATCAATATTTCCAAATTCCAATTTCATCTGCTTGTAAAGCGCATTTGATCATATACACATGGAAAATGCGCTATATAAGTTCTAAATTATATCTCATTCTATGGGAGCCGACGTTTTGAGCCTGACGCTGGAATTCGGATGCCGAAATCATATGATCACCAAGGAATTAGAGTCAAGGCGAGAGTGGGGCGCGGGTCCTGTGGAACATTCAGCATGGCATTTCCAGGGCGAGTGTTTCGCATTGTGTTTCACACTTGACAATTGAAGGCCTATTATGGACTAGCCTGTGTTCCCATAACAATATAGATGTTTCAGTATTTAGCGGTATATTCCCATCAAGTCCATGTGTGATACTGAAGGAACTGCACCTCTTCCCTCGCGTCCTGTCTCAAAAACTAAGGGGACCGTCAAATAATCGCCAAGCAGTCGGGGACTTGTTTCCTTAAAATTAGCACAAATTAACGCGAATTCCAAACAGTTGTGTCATTTTAAGACGCGATAATTCCTCTTTAGCGCGGTCAACCCGAATGTTTCTCATTATTGTTGTCTGTATATTTGTTATAGCCCCGCAGTGAGAAGAATTATAATTTGTTTAAAAATCAAAACATTCCAATTTCGTTCAATCTCATGATCTGCATGTGTTCATGCAATAAAGTAGTGACATCGTATAGAGAAAGAAGAGGTATGAAATGTTTAGGAGTGTTAATTTCCACGAAGCATATTGAAATAAGTACTGTTCATCACCCTGCCCTAAAATTTACAACAGTTTACTTCAATAATTGAATTATCGCCTCTGATAACACTTTCAATTTAATTCTCCCACAGGGTATATATCTTTGGCTTCTTAATTAACTTTCCTTTCAGTTTTGCAAAAAGTGTCTTCAGTTGAATACTATTTTAAGCAATGCAATGTTCCCTGTCCTAGACATAATAGTTATCTCCAACTGGAAATTCAACCTTTCATTTTTGTTAATTTCGTGCTATGAAGGTGCAGCAGTCCGTTTGCATTTTTTTTTGAGTGCACAAAAAAGACATGTAGCCATAATAACGTTTAGTTTCTTGAGATAGAAGTCTAGATCAGGGAAGGACTCTGTGAAGTCCACTGTTTTGGCGCTTCATCATAGGAAGGGTGTGACTGGAGAATTGCGGAGTCCTGCCAGCTGACTGCAATGCGGAGCGGCCTAGATTTGGAAGGGGCGTAGGAGGGCATGACTACATATCAGCTGTAAGATGATGAAGAGTTAGGCCTAGTTCAGACGTCGTGCTTTTGCCGTGCCGAACTCAATTCAAGAATTAAGTTCGGCAGTAGCACGGCAGAAGCACGGCGTCTGAATCAAAGTTTTGAATTAATTTCGGCAAAGCAATTAAGTTCGACAAGCTCTGTCGTGCTACACGACTCTGGCACGGCAGTGATTCAAACGTCGTGCTTCTGCCGTGCCGAACTAAATTCATAAATTATATAAATGTATAGAATTATGCTTTACGGAGTGTGTGCAATGATGTTTCAAACAATATGGCGACTTGGAGAAAACACCTGGGGGACACAATTAGAGCAGGGTGACGATGAATCATCCAACGAAGGGACGTCGATTGATGACAGTATTCCACTAGCAAGCTATGCAGATCACAGTGGGCAAGAAGCAACCGAAGATGAATCGGTCTTCACGGGTTTCGGTATAGGGCGAGGAAGAAAGCTGGAAGAAAGTCGTCATGGCAAGAAGAACTTGCAGATGTGTGCAGATGTGGTAGATATTGTGTACAACAGTGATTATTACAAAAGAAAGATTATGTTTTCGAGCTCTAAAAACTCCAAAAACAACGATTTACACAGGAACGCTTGGAAGCACGTGGTCATGTGCTTCGATTCACCGTAGAGCAAGTGTGAAAAATAAATAATTTTTAAAAATTAAAAAAAAAATAGAATAATTGAAGATGGCCTTGGACACACGGAAAGTCTTCTTAATCCTCGCATCGCTATATGAATTCCATCAAATCAACCGTTGTTTCGTGGCAGACGTCGTCAGGATCGAACAGCTTCAGCGTTTTCCGAAGAAATGAGAGTGTAGTAACCAGAAAAACTCGTAATAACAACATTCGCCTAGCTTCCAAAAGAAACAGAATTTTCTGTTGTAGTTCGCGCTTCACTCCTAAATACGCCAACTTTAAAATGAATACTGCTGAATAATTGCTACGTGGCTTCAATAATTTCTGAATTGAGTTCGACTCTGGCACGGCGTCTGAATCAAAGTCGTGCTTCTGCCGTGCTACAGTCGAGCCTAACTGTAATTAGGTTCGACACGGCAGAAGCACGACGTCTGAACCAGGCCTTAATTGCCCAAACCTTACACACTATCTTTCAGTTTAGGGCCCACTAGCTTAGGGATACTGAACGAAATTAGTCGAAATATCAACAGGGCTCAACGTGAGAATCACAGCTCAAACAATCCATTGATCATGAAATTAATGAGCGAAAACGAGAGAGTTCCAGGTAGTTTTTGTGTCCATCTGTATGACCAACCAAGTTAACTTTTCATAAATATGCCCGTCTCTCATGCATATGAGTAGACAGTCTGTTTAATTGTTTGTTTGTATTTGATGTTAGATAAAGACTGAGATTGCTATCAAAGTCCCAATCGGCTATGCTCTCGAACTCCAAGTGGGTCCTATTCATTAGCCAAACTAAGTTAAATATATTTGACATGATTGGAACTAGTTTTTGTCCAAGTAGACAACCTCCATCATAGATAGGGTCAGATATTTGTTTACTGTGGAGTGATAAAATAGGAAAAAAGCATTGTGTGGAGTATTTTTTCCAGTGATAAAAAAGCGAGATCAAACTCTAACTGAAACACTAGCTCTGTCTAAGGCGGTTACACTCATTCCTCCTTTCTTTTGCCAAAGACGGTTGATATATCTCTGATGTTTCGTGCCTTGAAATAGTTTCGTTAGACTAGGGGGCAAATGTGTATTGGTCGTTTCTGCAAATATTTACTGAGACCGGAAACGTTTTATTGAAATTGCAGCAGTCTGGAAACAAAGAGGTAAAGAGCTTTATTTGCTGACGCACTAACAGGTTTAACCTTTTGAGGAATCACGCTAATCATATTAGCAAGTCTGATGTGAAAACGTGGGAAACAAAGATGGCTTGACGGGGAGTTCGGTTAATTTAGCGTTGCGGTTTCCTTTTCGGCATCGGTGCATTACCGCAATTTGAAACAAATGCATCTTTATTTGATATTCGTAACACGTTTCGGCTCTGAAAAGGCCAAGTGTTAAGTTTAAAACTCAGCAGCTTATGTGGGCTTTTACTGTTTACTTCATGTGGTGTCCAATTAAAGTACCAGTGGGTTCCACAAGGAGCTCACTTTTGTCACTCAACTAATATCAGTAAGGCTACCCCCTGAAGATTTCAGCAGTAATTCTAATGCGCTGATATGGTGTTTGTTCTGCCTTTACCAGTGCTGGGGCGTGAGCTATATACGCAGGCGAAGTTCATTTTGATCAGCCCTGTGTCTCTATATTTGTTTTTGAAACTCCTAGCCTATCCTAGCCCGAAGTAATTAGCAAAATGTTGTGGTGCGCTTTGCCTTTGTTCTCTTTCTTGTGTATTATTGATAAATTAGTAACATGGGAAGGCTTCGTTGACTTAAATTTACTTAACTTGCATATTGTGACGATAAACGGCATTTTCCGTTTCCAGCCACAAACACAAGTGCTCTGTAGTGCTACTCTCGCCTTAAATAATTATATTTCCTCCGTTGCTCAGGCTAGCCATGAAATTAGTATTTCCTTCTTTGCTTTTAATCCACTTAAAACAATAAGCACTTGTACCGGTGCGACATATCGCTTGGCCTAGTATAGAAATTTTTCTCCATGTTATTGCAGACTGTATAAAATGACTCCCTACTTTTACATGCGATTAAGAGAATAATGCAGACGGCTCAAACTCTTCTCGACGTAATGTAAATACGGGGGTGTGAGAGTTTTGTGAGGCTGTAACTATGGGCCACGTTTCTGGAAAGAATTGAAATAAACTTTGAGCGAGATAAAGAAAAATGTCAGCAGTAAAAATCTTAGAAACATGGCATGGCCGCCAGCCAACTATGCAAACAACGAGACTACAGATTCGTTACTACCCGTTAAAATAGTATGATTTGGTTTGATAACATGGTTATATTTTTTTGATAGCTAATTTACTGTAGTATTGTCAACCTGACACGTTTGCTCTCAGCCAAAAAAACAATGAAGGTCTATACATTCTTTGTCTTTCCTGTCGTCCCGGTGCTCAGGACATGATCTCCATTCATAAAGTGAAAACACTCTTGTAGTTCTGAAAAGACCCGTGTTATTCCCAGAGTCATAAGGTGTTAAGGTGAAAAGTTGTTTTCCTTAAACTCAAACTACGTTTTTGCTCGAAACTAATGGCGAAGAAAAATTTGTTTTCGGACGAACTTGCACGGCTAACTGTTCTCTAATATCGGTGTAATAAAATAAAGAAGAAACCTTACTTACCACGCTTTGCTGCGTTCGCTTGGGATTTTTAGTCATCCAGCTTGGCATCTTGAATTCAGGATGTCCGAACCGACTAAGCTCCGCTGCCGTTCGCTGTGTTTTTATACTATTAGCGCCAGTCCAGTCTCTTTAGCCCACACTCATGTAGTGTATAGTTAGAACTGGTACGCTGCTGTAAGCGATAAAATACTGGACCGAGAGCCAATCAACAAGCGTAATTAAACAAAAGATACACGGCCTTGACCGGGCAATTTTAGGAGATTAGATTTTTGTATTGTACGGTAACTAAAAACGGAATTCCGGAAATTGAATCGTGCTTGCAAGAGCTAAGGTCCATGGGAATGTTTTGGTGCAAAATTCGGCCAAAACAAAACCGTTGGCACGGCATGAATCAATCACACGTGCCAACTTAGCTAGTACGCCCACCTGAAGGGAACAACTTCCGTTTATTGTTTGCTAAATAGTAATTAATGGATTTTTGTTTACTGTTTGTTTTGAAGTCAAACAGCAGTCTTATAAATTAGTTACAACTGCTTCAAGCAAACTAGTGGCATTAAAATGATTTAGAACTCAAAACTATTCGGCCGTGTTAGCTGTTATTTCATTTTACACAAGTCGGTTCATTCCAGTACAGTATGATCAGTCCGGAATATCCTTATTTTTAAGGACATCCGTGACGTCACGAATCCATTGTTCTTGAGGAAGATGGCGGCTGATTCTCGAAGGTGGCTCGAGTCGTAAGAAATCTTTTGTTTTCTGACACGTAAAATGTTCATCCGGAACTTCTGACAACGAAACAGCAAGAGGAGTCTTCAGCAGCTATTTTGAAAGCGAAGTGGAAGAGAAACAAGTAGAATTTTCGCCAAAATCTTTGATCGTGAACCCAAGGTAGCCGCCCTTTTTGGGATCGTTTTTCAAAGGTAGGTTGAGAATTAGCTCAGATTATAGCATTTTTCGAATTTTCCTGTATCTATTCGGATTTTTTTACTGATTCTAGTGTTCTTGAAGTGTCATCATGCCAAATGCCAGCGTTGTAAACAACTCTGATTTTTTGTAAACTCTTTTTGAAGGTTAGGTATTGATGTTTACTGAAACCGCTTTTGTAGCAAGACTTGAGGATTGTTATGTTTCTTTGTGCTCATAACAACCGGTTTTGTTTTTATTTTTTAGACCAGCCTATGTAAACGTGGGTATGCCTCCACAACATTAATTTTGTAAGGAAAATTTTGTAATAAAGTAAAATATGTTCACTCCTTTGCAACTTGGTTCACTTTAATTGCTCAACTGAAACATTTTACAGGTTATGAAAACAGATATACAAACCACAAAAAACAATTTTTCAATGTAGGGTCTGTCAGTTTGAGCACCACATTAGAGTGAAAAATTGAACAAAAGGATTTAGACACTACTTGAGTTTTTAATGGCGGCAACAAAATATGTGGCCATAGTATTACAAAGTATTGGAGAATGTCACAAAATTAGTGGAGCTCCATTGTATTTAGATTATACCGGTAATGCTGTACACACATTCAATACAGTTATAGTTGATGCTGTCTATTTTTTTTATTTCAGATCCTTTCATTAGCTAAAAAGATGTACAAATAAAATGATTAAAAATAAATTGTTTTCCTGGTCGTTTGTTTCACCATTGCTTCTTGATACAAGGGGAGTCACATGTTTGTGGGTATTTGAATCCAGCTTGCTTTACCATGTATTCTTCAATCCCAGATTAAATCATAGTGTATTTTTTAATGTCTTCAGGTCTTACTTTGAAATTGCAGCCAACTGTAAATATGGTAAATAATGCTAATTTCCGATAAAGGGCTTTGCACTAGGCATTGCTTAAAATGGGCTTTGGGTGTCCAGAAAATCATAAATGAACTTAAAAAGAATCAACACAACTTCAGTCTTTCATGATTAAAATACAATGCAATCACATCTTCTAAACATCCAATTGCCATGCTACCTAATTCCTATTTTTATTCAGTCAAATCAAAGCGACAGTTACTGATACCTCTGGTTGCATGGTTGTTATGAGAGGTTCAATTTTCATCTGGTATTTGTTTATCAAACCTGCCACAAAATGGAATGACGGTATTTCCTGGAAATATAGGCCTGCATGAATATTTTAATTTGTTCTTGCATATTAAAAGGGTGATATTCAAGCGGGCATTAGCAGTTATTAATTTAATTCAGAAGTGATATAACTCTACTCTATATGAAACATCTGTGGAACATGAAAATAAAATGAAAATAAAAAAAAGAAACATGTAAGCCCAATGGATTAAAACGTTTTGCTTATAAGGCAACTCCAGAAAAACGACATGCACGTAAGCTTAATTAAAATAACAAGACAATTCATCATACAATACAATGTATAGTCATTTTTATTTGCTTTCAACTGACCAGTCCCCTTCTAAATGTGTCCAATCCTTACAGGTTCATTAACAAGAAAATGGATAGCCTGTTCCAGGATCTCAGGTATTTGAGGCCAGCGAAGAGCGAAACACGAACAGTCGAGCGCGGTCGCCCCAAACCAAATATCTGAGAACCCGGAACAGGCTAGACAAGGAGGACAGTAAATTTATGAAGATCACTTGTTTAAGCTTGTACCTGTTGTAGCCATAAAGCGGTCAGCAATTTTTCTCAGCAAATCCTGGAAAGCTAATGGTGAACATAACCGAGGCAAAGACACATAATAATTGCTTACGACTTTCGAGACATTTTTTCACATCAAAGCTCTGAGCTCTGACGTTACGTTGATTTTGCATCCAGTGCATCTGAAGTTCGGGGACCTTCTCGCTATTGTTCGGTCCGGTCACAAAATCACTGCGGCTGGCCATAACTTTCAACTGTTTCCGTCATTTCTCGTTCGAAAAAAAGAGATATTAAGCAACCACAGCGATTACGAGAACGAGGACGACCGGAAGTAAAATCTACGCTTTAGGACACACTGCGCATGTTTGTAAGTTCGTTGTCGTCCTCGTGCTTTCGTCGACGACGAGACAAGTGCAGTAGAGTCGTCGTCGCAAAAACGTAAGTTTTTCCTTTCAATTTATAGCCAAATATCCTAGTATTTTGTCTCCTTTAACCGCAAAATGCTGTATTAAATGTTCTTAGGAGCAAATGTTTGAATTTAGGCACGTTGAGGTCAACCTTTTGTGGAAAATAAGCTGTTTTGTTTTTCCTCTTGTAGAGATCCATGGCAGCCGAAGGAGCGGGAAAACCTCAGTGAGTAAATCTGAAATCCTCAGTGTGTAATATAGCATATTTTAGTGGGCGCTTTTCATATTGATTGTTTATTGAGTGGTTTCGTTTCTTACAGTTAGGGTCAGGGATAAGATTGTACAAGTCAATTGTCAATGAGAAGTATTAAGCTTATCTCATTTGGATAGCAGTGTGTAATCTAGATTTTTGTTGTTGTTGTTGTTGTGTTTTTAGGACCACCAACTTTTTATGATCAAAAGACCATGATGTTCTCTTTTGTCGTGAAGTTTTAGTTTTGGAGCCATACCGATATAAATTGAAAAGTCCAGAGAGAGGCAGAGCTTGGGAACAGGTGGCACAACATTTAAATGCCATTAAAAAATTACAATTCAGGGTGACTCCCAGATCAGTACGACAAAAATGGCAAATCAACTGAAATATGAAGAAGGCGCTAGTGGGATAGAAGTGATTCAAACCGAACTGGACGTTCTTCTGGAAGAAATCTTAGACAGAGAGAGAGAAGCCAAAAAGCAGTTAGAGTTTGGAGTGGGAGACAAGAAAAAAAAAATAAGAAGAAATTGAGAAAATTTCAGCTGAAGATATGCGTAAGCAAGCCATGGAGAGAATGTCCCAAACAGCAAAGAGGAAAGAGGAAGAAGGAGGTGGTGATTCCAGTGGTGTGAAAAAGAAAAAGAACAGGAGGGGGTCAAATGAACTGTTTCAGTATTTTGAAGAGAAATTGTCAAAGGAGTATGCATTGAAACAAGAAAAGCTAGCCATGCAGATGAAGGAACAAGAGGCCAGTGACAAACGGGAACGAGAGAGAAATGAACGACAAGATAGAGCAGCACAGCAGCAGAATGAATTAATGGTTGCTATGATGAAACAACAACAGCAACAGCAGCAGCAACTGCAGAATCTACAAACAACGTTTTTGACCCAGCAGCAGCAACAAATGCAAGCACTACTGACGTTGCTGGAAAAAGAATGATTTTCAGTAATCAGAGAGAACTTGCTCTCATTTCAGAGACTGCCAGGTATCTGTAGTTACACTGCTAAGCTGTTGTGTTCCTTTCCTGAATATTTTCATGTTGTATTTTATGAAGGACTGTTTTCATTGTTCACGATCTAAGGGATACCCTCTTTCAAATTTATGAGTGACAGTTCAATTTACTACTTGGTTTTGAGCTGCGAATCGACATGAGTTTGAACTAAGCATTCTACTGTTAATGTTGTTGCAGTAAATATAAGAAAAAAGAACAAAAAAAAAACATTTATTTTGTTGGCCAAATATCACAGTCCTTTCACAAAAAGTTATCTGTTTCTGTTTCTGTTTATTGATATTCAAGTAAGAGTTACAAAATAAATAAAAATTATATGTCTGTGGCGTAGCCCATAACAAGAAACTCACGAATTTCTTTAAAAGATGTCATGGCGTATGCTGTAAACACGAACACTCAAAAAATAAAACGTTTGTGGAGATGTCGTTGTCGTCTTCGGGCAGGATGCTTAACTTTTGTTTTTCCCGCCAATGACGACGTTCTCACCCCAGTCTATTTGAGGCGTTTACGTCATTTTGTCGTTGGTCGTTCTCGTAATCGTCGTTCATGCTAATGAAGCATTGAAAAGTGTGGTTTTGTTTTGACCTTGTTTTGACACGTGACACGTAGATTCTAACATGGATTCTCATTGGTTGAAACACGAGTCAGGCCTGTCCTAAAAAATAGGGATATTCCGGACTGATGAGAGGAATAGCCGACGAGCGTTGGTTACAGAAGAGTTCTAACAGATTCCGACTGATTGATAAGGTACTCGATTATCTCTCTTCCTAGTCTGGGGGTGATCTTTGTTGTCTTACATGTAATTTCATAAATAATTATATGAGCAAAAGATTGCTTAAGCTTGACCGCCATTTCATATGTCCTAAAATAATGCTTGCTTGTCAAGTTTTCTTGTAAGGGAATTGTATAGAGGTAGCTGGCTATAGCTTTTTTTGTTCTCGCCTTGTACTTTAAGTCATCATCAGGTTCCCAGAGTTTTTCCTTATGACGCATTTTTTCCGACTGCTGATCGTTTCCTTTGTTAATAGTTTGGTGGTCTGCATGTTTGCTCATATATTGTATGTAAAAAGTAGCGTGGATGCTTCTGGCCGCTTTTCGGGGGTAAAAGGGGTTAGGCGTTAGCTATAAGGCATCAGCACCTTGATCGATCTGCTTTTACCCCAGGACTTTACAGCGATCGAGACTAAAATGTGCTTTTACTTTGGTCTCGACCTAAGAATGATTTATTAAGTCGGTGATGAAACATGGATCGAAGATCGGGGAGCAATTTTAGCACTGAAAACAAGAGGCTACAATCAGCATAAACTCGGGTTTGCAAAAAGCGGTATTGTATCCCTAATTTAGCGCTAAACAAAAGAATAGAGAGAAGTCTGTCTTTCTTACATCGGACGCATTGCGCTTAGCTTGTGTTGGAGTCTATTTCTTTGCAGTGTATACATATCCGTAGACCACTATCAGATCAACATATATCCCTTTAAAATTACAAAATTGCTTTACAGCTCAACCATTGAGAACAATTATAATAACAACACTTGTAAAAAATATTTATAAAAGAAGAAGAAAAAGAGAGACGGAAAAAAAAGAAAAGAAATTAAAAAAAAAAAACCCACGATAGGTGCCACTAAAAGAAATCGAACCCGGGTTATTCTCATCAGAAGCAGTATCAATGCAGACCACTTGAGGTTCAGCATAACTAAGGAGGTAAAAATAGTGTATTTATTGCAAAAAACTAAGCACACTTGTTTTCGCTTCGATGAATATTTCTGCTAAGTGTTTGAGAAAGGAAACGCTTATCAAACGATGTAGGATTTTTTTCGCATAAACGTTAATGGAGTCTCGGTGAAATGTGTGGAGAAGAAATAATCTGTTTACAAATACGACATTTGAAACATAAGAAAGAGAGTAAGATTTCTGCGGTCAGTTTGCCGTCACGTAAGTAAAACTAAAATTGCTTATCATTCAAAAACTAATGACCAGGAATTGAGATATTGTGGAAAAATAGTAAATAAATTACCTGTCAAAGTCTCAAAGGTGTATGATGTCCCGTCCTTGAGTTGTTCAACAAAATGTACAACCGCTCAAAATTAGTTTAGTATGGAGCGGCCACGGGGAAAGACGGCAGTCTATTCAAAACATCTGGACTTACGTTCGGTCATGTTAAAAGCTTTCTTCTCGCTGTTGAACTTGCAAACATTCGTATGGACACTTCTCATAACATATTAATCAGACTTCAAAGACGCAAGGTGAACTGATCGACGTTTTCCTATACGTGACAACAGGCATCATTCATCGGTTCGTGTCTGTTTCTTTGCAGTATATCAGATATCGATAGACCCCTATCAACATATATACCTTGTAAATTGCTTTACAGCTCAACAATATATAACTTACAGTAATTATAACAATTGTAAAAAAAGATATTTAAAAAAGAAGATGAGAAATAGGAAAGCAAAAAAACAAAAACAAAAACAAAAAGGTGCCGTTAGCGGGAGTCGAACCCGGAGCATTACGAGCGGTGTCGATGACCGCCCGGCCAACATCATTCAGCATAGCCACTTAGGTAAAAATAGTTTACTTATTCCAAAATGATCATTATTAGTTAGCGCTTGCGCAGAAACGTCGGAAGTGAGCTTTGTGGATGAAACTCGACGACGACGACGACGACGACGACGAAGAAGAAAAACGGAGCTCATTTTCAGACTCGGGCGGCGTTCAATTCCTTGCCCGAGTAACAACGCAGATTTAAAATTAAACCCACCGGCCATTACAGTAAATAGCTTACAACTGTGAGACAAAAGTGAGTTTCTGTTTCTCTCAGTCACTTCTTGATTTTACTGGTTAAGGTCCTGAATTCTTTATAGAACTGGTATGGATGCACAGTTCACAGTCAAACGCTGTAAACAGTGGAGAAAGGCCACATGACCAATCGAAACTATAACACGCTATAACTACGCATCATGGCTCATCATTTTCCGTCATACAAAGTAACTGAGCAGGTTTTCACGACAAAAACAGGCGATAAACAGATCATCCCTTTATTTGATTTATAACTTCATTCGACGTTACTTTATAAATATTGGAAATTCTCCCTTATTTTTTACACGCTAGTCAATTTGTCTTCTAGTTTTGATACGTTATACAGATTCAGCGATATTTATAGCAAAACAGCAATAGCTCTATATACATTTGCAAGTATGAAATAATTTAAAAAGCCTGCCACGGTTATCTTGACTGTCCACCGCAGCCAAAACGTGGGTACCTTTAATTATGGAAAACTGTTCTTCTCTGTTCCAGGCAACCAGATCGTGACGTCAAAAAAAAGATAAAAATTAACTTTGTGACGAACTTATATAAGAACATAGAGAAGCTACTTGCTGACTTCTTCACCATGCGTGTCGGTACAGGTTGTCAGTATCGACAAAATTCAACCGAACGAGTAATTTGTTCAGTTGTGAAGAAGGACTGTCAAACCGAAAGGGGAACTTTTAAATTTCAAATTTCTTGTATGAAGCATGAATGGTAGACTCCTTGAAAATAAGAATGAAATTTTTTTAGGAAAAGAGGAATTTGGCATTAAAGCTGTAGGGTTACCATTAGGCCTCAAATAATTTTAGTCTGTATGTAAGGTCTAAACCGGCTTTGCGTAGCACGACGGTACGCTACATTGTCGACGACTGTTTTAACAGTGGTGTTTAGAATGTATTTCTCGATATTTGTTTCAATACTGAGTGAGTAAGTTACACAACCATCGCTAGGAATCATAGAAAACGAGAATAAATTATGTGACGAAAATGTCTTTGCAATAAGTTAAAGAATTAATATGTATTCGGTTCAAATTCTATCTCGGGATTGACGCTTTCGTAGGCATTATGGACAGCCATGTCACTTCTCGTCCACCTTCACTTCTTTGCAGTATTTCACTAGGACACTGACTTCTTTCGGCTTAACACATTGTCAATAAACACCCGTATTGAAGGCGAACCCTGTTTCTGTGTGTTCACATACTGCCTTAGGGTGTTGTAAAGAACATTTTGAGAATCATCAAATCCTTCCGACACAGACAGCTGGTGGAAGCCGCACTCCAGAGCCTGTGCTAACAAGCGGCCCTCGTATTCGTCAACTTCTCTGAAATGTTTCAGGTCGGTCTTGTTTCCAAGGAGGATGAGGCATGCCGGGTTGACGTTCTTCGTCTTAAGAAGGTATTGACACAACAAGGAAGCTTCTTCAAACGAGGATCTGTCGGTTGTTGAGTAGAGTACGAAAAATAGGTCGGATCCCGTGTGCACGCAGTTGTCGACCTTTTCTAGAGAGTTCTGCAAGAACAAGGACAATTCAGTATCGTCAGAACAAGATTTCGAACAAGATTTCGACCTTTATGATACTGAGTAAAACTTCTCTTGACAATTTGGCATAAATTCAAGGACAAAATTAACCATCCAAGACTCGGAGCAAATGTTTTTTAAAAGTAAGTAAGACTTGGTTATAACTGGAGAAGTCGTTTAGCCAGGCTTTCTACACATTACTGTGTATCCATAAATTTGTAACCATGCATTATACACACGATATACATCCAATAAATTTAGACTGAGAATGAGATTAGACTGAGATTAAGATATACTTCAGCAATCTTTTCCTTAAAATTTGATTCGGTTTGTAGGTTTAAAAATTTTCAAACCAATTTAATTTTGTTTGTCCTTTGTCTCAGCAGCCCTTACCATAATCTGAGACAAACGGAAACGAAAACTAAACTGGTTAAACCAAAGAAAAATATGAACCACAACTGATATATATCCTCCTCAGTGATTCCTCCCATGCAAATGTGCACTCGCCATGTTATGGTTCAGTATCTCATTACTGGGCGTGATTAATCGCTTTAGTAAAATTTTCCCAATAACGTCATTCAGAACTTACTTTTCCTGCAGTGTCCAACACGTCAAGAGACAGAAACTGGCCATCCAACTCTACGTGATGGCGATAAGTGCATTCTGCAAGGAAAGAGAAATGGATTCTAAAGCCAGTCTGTACACTGTGAGTGCTCCCTGAATTGTCTGGCTCAAAGTAACCTATTCCAGACGTTCAGATGTGGATGTTCACGGTCGTACCTTTTGGGAGCAAGAAATTTGTGGCTTGCCATGACAAACAAAGCGAGCTTTATGACCCCATTCGGGGGCTCTTGTTAATAGCTAGTATTTTCTAAATATCTGTAACGTAACTAGATAATCGGAAAGAATCCGAAAAGAACCTGATATTCTTCAAAACTGTTTAAAAAACAATTTCAACAACTGAGTATTGTCGGACGATAATGGCAAACAATATTGATAAATCGAAACCAAACCTTGAGTTTGAGACATCTCCCAATGGTACTAATCACTTTCAAAGGTATTTTTCATGTAACTCGAGTAAGAATGTTCTCTTGCTTTACAAGATATTATTGCTGCTCCATTATCGAACGACGTGAGAATAACAGATTGGCAACTTAGTAATAATTTTTTTAAAGTTTTCCCAGACATCAAGAGAAAAGGGATGGAAACCAGTTCAGTTGTCAAAATACTCCATATATTTATAGTTTTTAATTAGAATCATTGTCGCATTGATAAATATAATGAAATTAATGCGCATAACATATGAGTGGCAAAACAAATGTTTGCGACGAATGAGAGTTACTGGTGCAAATTGGCTTTTGACTGAAATAGGTCATGCACGTTTTTAGTTTATTTTCCCTTATGTTTACGGATTTAACAACTGTAGCTATCGACGGAACACAAACAAATACACCTGACGACACAGAGCGCTATTCAATTGAGTGTCGTAAAACCAAGACCAAAGCAATTACTCCAGCCAATCACAACAGAAGTAAGCAATGAAATGAGCCAATCAGAATACGAAGCAATTACATGTAGCCGGTAGCCGGCGTAAAGCGCCGGAAAATACGCCCGTGCAAATCACAATTGGTTTTGGTTTTGCTTCTCATTGGTTGAGAAAGTGGCGCGAGTTTTTCTGGCCAATCACAGAGCGAAGCAATGCAAAACCAAAGCAAAACAATAATTAAACCACTGTGAATGAAAACCACTCTATCTGTATAAAAACAATTCTATGGAAAAATGCCGCGCGACGTAATCCGGTGAACACAAGCATGTGAGCAGAAGTTTGGTTTTCACTGAGGATCAACGGAATAAACGCATACGCAAAAAGGAAATCAAAACAAAAACAGAGAAGTATGCAGACTTCATGTTGGGTGGGCCCCACACCCCAAAACTTTGGCCCTAGCGGGGTTTAGTTTTTCTGCAGGCAAGATGATCGATGGAACTCGGCGGACCTCTGGAGCGACTTTCCTAAGCCCCGTCGCCACTGGAAAATATAATGAAAACGTTGGCGTTTAAGCCACTGATCTCCTAATCGATGTTTGGTTATGTTTTATGTGACGCTTTTCTTTCCACTCGCATGTAGCAAAATCAGTCTGAACAATTTCCGCTTTTTGGTTCTTTAAAGCCTTGGCCTACTCGTTTTTATCGTGCATGCGATCAGTCATATTTTAATTTCGTTGGGTCAGATAATATTTGAAAAACCACGCCAACGAGGTACGACAGTAGAAAACAAAACAGCGATGTCAGACTAATTGGATGGCTTGTTCGAAGTATACCCACGCAGTCGTTTTAGGGAGCCTTAGCCTTAGCCTTAGCCGAGCCTGACTATGTAATAGACCGATATGACATTTTTGATGAACAATAGATTTTGCCCGTCCAGACTCGTCATCAGGATGAGTTCTAGCTCCCATTGGATTAAGCGTGATATTAGTCCATGTCAGGGACCCCGCGACAATTGCTTTGGGGGGAAAGAAAACTGGTAGGAAAACCCTAACTCAACACGACAAGCCGGCTAATTTCTTTTAGCTTACAGAAATATGCCTTTAGACAAGACAAATCCCCTCTGGTAAGACAGGAAACAGGAAACATCATTTTAAGTACTTGGTTACACTGGGATAATTATAACACGTATACGCCTCTCGGTGTTTGTTCTCCTGCTGCTACTGCGGAAGATTCTAGTTTTCTACTTTGCGGAAAAAAAACACACTTTGTGACCACTGAAAGCAGAGCAGAACAGTTTCGTGTTGTTCTGTTTACGGTTTTGGTTACAACGCTTATCAGAGCTGATAGCCGACCACCGTGATAACAGGTAAAAAATCTGAATTCTGAGACTAAACACCTTCGGTAATTATATATATTTTCAGTCGTGAATTTAGCGATTATCTCTTTGTAGCTTTGGAAACTAAACACCTTTATTGTTGTTGGAATCAACTGCGGCCATTGTGTTAGGAGTTTATAAAAAGGCCCATACTTAGGAACACATCAAAAGTCTAATCCAGGAAATAATTTGCCGATAAAAGTGTTTATCTAGCCAGGGTTTTCGGGAAAGCGATCATTGTAATCACTGCAATGCAGTCACCTGGGCAGTGCATAAAAGTGCATGGCGGCCTTAAGCTTATCACAAAATTTTAGCAAAGATCTCAACTTACCTAATGTTGTGTCGTATTCCCCAATAAAACGTCTGGTTAAAGCTCGGACGGTGAACGCTATGCAAACAAAACAAAAAGAAAACAGTAAAAAAGTAAATAAATTGAGTTTAATCAGCAAAACATAGGCACCGCAACTAAACCCATCTCGTCCATACAATTAACACGAATGAAGTTTTCGTGACATCTCCTATTGAAATTGCGAACAGAGGGACAAAACAAATAAACGATGGATGTCCGGCCGGGGAACTGTGCAAATATATTTTGCCAGCACTACGGTACTGTGACGTAATCCGCTGGTGAGACTGACCGTGAAGATGATCAGTAATCCACCAAACGTAAGCCACATCCTCGCCAGAAAAATCTTTGCCTCACCCAAGTCAAGTTTACCGTATAATGTAGATCAACAACTATTTGAAAGACTGTTAAGAATAAATGGGGTATTGCATATCGTTGGAGTATTTATATTAATAGGAAAATATTTAGGAGTGGCGTCTGAGATAAGATGTTTATTCGAACAATCGAGTTTCTCTAGAACAGTGAAAATCCTGAGGCTAAAATGTTTTTTGTTATTTTGTCTAAAACCATAAAGTCAAACTTACCTACAAAGGCGTGAAAAATATTTTGGAGTCAAGGAGAATACTCAAGAGAAATTTTCACGATAGCTGGAGTTCGAGATTATTAAGGCTAATAGATTTTGGCCCAAGATACCCTCACGATAGCTATCAAAAGACTTTTTACAAATAAAATGACGCAAGTTTGTTGCCGTCGCAAAATTAATGCTCCTTACCAGGAGAGCGCAACCACTGACAAAAGATGACACTGATGATTGACTTAAATCAACGTAACCCCTTGCGAGGTGAACTAGACGAGATGGCTCTCATTTTAGTACTTTACATGTACCAGCAGGGAGCCCCGCGTTATAAATAAAACTAGATATCCTAGCATAGGCGACGAACGTTTTTGGTCGATCGATAAATGCTTTTTCGTGACTTTACTTAATTGTGCAAGCGGGTGGCACAAGTGGTAATAGGGTACACATGGTTCAGCGCAAGCCATGCCAACAATTGCAAGATATTTGCGGTTTGGATATTGAGTTCAATGACCTAACTGAGCTATGCAAAGTTATATAATAGCTTGAAATAAAGAGGTCTATTAAATTAAGACAACTTTGAAAACCAAACTTGTGGCTGACTATTTTGAAGTCTACAATGTTGAGGATATAGTTGAAAATGCCGAAAACGGAAATTTTGATCCTTAGTCGAATGCTTTCGGCCCTTGCATTTGAAATTGTATCCCGAAGTTACAAGATTACAGTCTTTCTTTACTGAGTCAAAGGTTCATTCAGTGTTTGCGATTTGATTCTTGGTCATTCGATACTGTAGCTCACTGAATATAGCATTGTATACAATTAAGAGTTCATAATAAAAGTATGAAAGACATATTAACGAAAGTAGATCCAGAGCGAGAAGTGAAATTAGGGCTATTTATACGAGAGAAAATAAGCCGCGGCCTACTCTGGCCGCGACTTTCATAAGACACGAAAGGAACCATTTATACGAGTAAAAATTCCTAGGCCAGGATAAGCCGCACCTTGAGAAAGCCGTGAACGTAGATTTTGTACCATTTATACGGAATGTTCGCGTCTTATTTAAGCCGTGGCCAGAGTAAGCCGCGGCTTACTTTCTCTCGTATAAACGGCCCTATTATGTCACGTCCACGTCCTGTTTTAGACAAAGCTAGAGTGAGATGAGTTATACCTTTGTGACCCGGATCATTTGTTTGATGAAAAGAAAACTAAATCCTGTAATAATATTACACTTTTTAGATTAGTTTAAGGTCATGGCAAACTTTGCCCAGTTATGTAAACTCAAATCAATGTTCTGAAAAGAAAAATAATGAAGGGTACAAGGGATCAGCGAATTACAGTCCCAAAATAGTCAGGGTGAATAGTCAGTCGTTGGTGTAATTTTTGTTATAACTAGTAACAAAAGACGGCAAAGAAACAGTTCCTTGTGAGATCTTATGAAAGCTGGACGTATTGTTTTAAAAAATTTCGATTTTCTTTAATAGCATTTCGGAACTTGTCTAGCCGTAACCTCGAGTTAAAAACCTCTCGCTGCAGGTTATTCTCGCCCACTAGATGCGAAAACAATCAAGACTCACAAAATTCATACACGTTTAATCTACGCAAAAAAGAACTTTAGCTCAAATTGGCCTGCAACCTATTTCCTTCATCAAACACGGTTATCAAACAACAAAATAAAATGAACTCACGTGCCTTTTAATTTAAACAAGTTTTGCTTGGTTTCTTTTGATGGAATCATCAGTTTGGCAATGCGGTTAAAGACACTTGTGCTATTAAGAGATTTACTTTTCCGTTTATTGAAGATTAACGCTTGCCCTGTATTCGCCCAACCTTAAAGCTAAAACCACTGATAATTTACGAAAACGGACAGGATAATCAGAAGCATGTATTTATTATATGTGTTGTTCTTGGCCTTGGAAACTCAGTGACAATTTAAATGTACTTGTTGTTCCACTGACCTGATTTACCGACGCCGTCTTTCCCAAGCACTGCTATCTGAACATTTTTAACACTGGACGTGGTTCCGTTCTTTCTTCTCTTAGCCATGGGACTTTTTATCGGTGGTCGCTCGTAAACTGAAGGGTGCACGGATTTATCCTGCAAAACCAAAGCAAGCCAGCACAGGTAGTGTTCAAACTCAATTCAGCATGAACACAAGGCAACTCAGTTGTGAAATCACTCAGCTAGCCGATTGTTCTAAGTTATAATCAACCCAAAATGCTTTATGTTCCTCACCATTATAAACATCAGAAGCAAGATGTGTCATTCGATGAATATCGCACTTCCACGGACGTGTGGTTTGTATAAACTCTTGCTTGATTGTAGAATGTATTTGAATGTCGTATGTTAAATGCACTTATCTCTTATCCGCTTGGTCACTTCAGGGTCACGATATGCGTGACATAGCCTTTGGTAGTGAGGCGGAAACCACTATATCACGAAACGACAATTAGCTATACATAGCTCTATTTTTAGGCGACGAATTTTTGTTCCAACTTCAGTGTGACAAGGGGGTGACCTTTCGAAATAATCAAGCTACCACGCAGAAAAGAACAAATTATGTTAGTGACAATAACAATCTGCGGTTAAGGTGTGTTTTGAGAAAGTTATCCTTCAGTGCACTTGTAGTGCTAGTTCTTCATCAAGCTCTCGATATCGCATATCGCAAGTCATGGGTTATCTTAACTCAAACCAAAAAGCATTTCAATTATTGAAGGAACGGAATCTTCGCATCCAAGTACGTGCTTTGCAATTCAGAGGCGATTGCTGTGAGTTTTACTTGAAATGTATGATAAGCCCCGTACTCAGTGGTCGTTTTCAGGATTACCACTCAAGGACTTTTCCGATTTGAACAGGAAATTTCAAGTTAAAAATCCTTCTTCGCGTTGACCTTTTCATTGCTATTTTTCCTCCTCGGAAAACCGACGAATGAGTGGAACAATACTTGGATGGCTGGAAGCTATTCAGTCGGTTTTGCGGTGAAGCCTTCATCAGAATCCCGCGACGATAATTGTTCCCCTTATTATGTTTCACCAATGCGATCTAAGGGAGCCGTATTTACGGAAATCTCTCTGCCATTTATCCTTGGCTAAACGGCTTGCTGCGAAAGTCAAACTGAGGAAACAGTGCGCAGAAAAAATTCCTATCATGTGAACTGACTAGTAAAGTTTTAGCCCACCTTTCTATCCTTCCTTGGGAGTTATTATTTTTATACAGGGTGTGCCGTCCGAAACCTAGAGCGATTGACGCACCCACCGGAACTCAACCCTAACGAAGGCTTTTTTTTTTTTTTTTTTTTTTTTTTTTTTTTCAGACTAAAAGATGTGCTTTTACGGCACCCTTATAAGTCTTATGTGACTTAAAATCCTTTCCCGTTCCCCCAAACGATTGCATGGCAAGGATTATGGAAAATGCTGTAAGACCACACAACCTCTTAGTTTGAAATTATCTGTGAATGGGCTGTCCAATGAGGCTACAGTTAAAACGTTAACCAGGTCGAACCCTTACTACAGGAAGGCCAGGTTTTAAAACAGCACCAAACCTTACCATGATAAAGACTCTAGGGCAAACCAGAAATCTGCATATCGACGAGACCGATACAGGAAGAATTCAGACGGCTCACCACTGAATGATACGGCTCAGAGCAAAGGAGCCTCGGACCTTATTTTAAAAAAAAATATATCAAAAGGGAACGAGAAACTGTCGATGGCGCCCGTAGTGGAAGAGTTTAATGTTTTTAGACTGACTAGAAAAACATAAGGAGGTAAAGATATGTTAAAAAAAAACGACCAATTACAGACAAGAGATTAACAGAGAGGTTCCATGATCCTTTTGTGGATAGGCAAATTTAATATCATGGCAAAATGGCGGGTTTATTTCTACCAGACACTTTAATCACAAAATAAGCATCTTATTTGACTAATCTCTCATGGCTCGACAAAAATCTTTGTCTTCGATGCAAAAGGACCTTCTAATACAATTTTTCCGGAACCCGTCCACTTCAAACACTTTTGTTAACTAGTGCATATCAGATCTCGAATAAAAAGGTCGCGCATATAATTTCTTGATCGGAGTCACGTCCTTTGACGCCGATTGACCTCACAGGAACGGAAAAGCTGCAAACAAAATAGTTTCATTGACGAAAGCTCAGTTACGTCTCTGTGTGTAAGCAAAACTTGAGGCCAATATTTGTAAGCTAGCTATTTATTGTCTAACCGAGTGGGATAATACGCTTGGGTAATGAGCTGTAGTTTCTTGGGCAATACGCCTCGGTTTCTTCAAGAAGAGACTCGGAAACCTGTAATTTCTCATCTGTGAAGAAACATAAGTATAACCTGTAATGAGCGATAAATAACTTCAAGTTCTGGAATCGGGGGTTGTGATTTTCTTTTCTTCCTTTCTCTTCGCCTGCTTTTCGTTATTTTTTTTTTTCCTTTTAACAGATTTGTTTTAAACGGTGCTTCCAGCTATAGGACTAGGAGTTTGTCACGGCACTTTGGCCGGGAAGGTTAAGTTTAAGTCTGCAAACACTGCGTGAGTTTTTGTGGTTGTTTTTAAAATCAAAATTCCCAGTCAGTAGACGAAGCCGGTCCAGGAAGCACTTACACATGACGGTTTGGTTTGTAACGCAACCACAAACATCACGCGACTAATTGTCAATCATGTTTGCCAGACAGGGAATCATCCTATCCACTGTAAGAATTCAAACGGTAAAACAAAAATAAATTCGCGTAATTATGTATTCACGTTTTTTGCTCAAATTTCGTTGGTTTTACATAACCAATTTACCGAAGCAAATAAAATGCATTAAAATGCTGACTGCTTTTGATCATATCGCGGGCTCAAAACGACAACGATCATGTCGTTTTGCTCTTGGAAGGGTGAAAAATACAAGGATCACTTTGAGGCAGGTAAGCTCAAATGGTTCGTTTGTTTCATATAATCTTAGTTTTCTAAGGTACTTTATTAACGCTTTACATAAAAAGCGTAATGTTACGATATCTGACAATATTTCCACAAATATTTAGGGAAGTATCGTGACCGTATTAAATATTCGCTGAATAGTGTCTCCCATTGAAATGTTGTGTTGACGGTAGCCCGGTTTCTGCCACTCGTTGTTTGTAGAAAGAAATAATGTTTATTTTCATTGTGTATACCTTGCATGTATTGGTTTCATTTTGTTTGGATATCATTTGAGTATTAACTGCAACCAAGTTCTGTACGTGCTGAGTCATTACGACAAAAATTGACCACAGGAACCCCAGTAAGCATTTCGAATGGACCGTGCAGACATCTACAATAAGTTTTTAACTAATAAGCTTACGTCTATGAATGAATGAAGAGTGAGTGAATGAATGGACGGATGGATGGATGGATAGATGGATGAATGAATGAGAAATACATTAGAGCAGTACTGTTGAAAGATTTCTCTGACAGCTTACATATGTCATTATTAAGTTCTATGATGATCTAAATTTGGTCAGTAAATTCGAGTTGAGTTACACCCAAACTTCTTTACAGATACTACACCTCAAAAAGTACCCAGGTCGTGTTGTAACAAAAATTAATGTGATGGAACCTCCTTTATTCTTAATTATTGATTAACAAGTTTATGTTAAGCAGTGGCTTATAAATTGGGCTTGACTCTACTAGTGTTTTGTATGTTTGGTTATATTTTTAGGGGTGTTTAAACAAGGCCTTGAGATACTTCATCTGTATGTTTGCAGGTATTTATGTCTGCCCGAAGTGTGGTCATGAACTGTTCAGTGCTAAAGCAAAATACAAGCACAACACGCCATGGCCAGCATTTAGCGAGACAATCCGAAAGGACAGTGTGTCAAAACAGGATGAAACTGAACCTCAAAAAAGCAGCAGAAATAAAGCTTTAAAGGTATTCAGACTGCTGCACATGCTACAGTGTCTGAATTTTCTTTGCTGTATAGTAGTGACTCAAGAGGTCATTTTGACTCGTGAGGTCATTTTAATCTGGTATTAACTACCGCCCAGTTGACTCAGTTGGTAGAGCACCAGACTACTGAGTGGAAAGTTGCATGTTCAAACCCAAGACTGGACCCTAGGGTCTTGAGGGAGTTGAGATGATCTCGTCCTTGGCCAGTGACACTGGCCCATTGGCCTTGTCTCATTCACCTCCACGTGTAAAACTGGTTCAGTGGACATAAAAGAACCCACAGACTGATCGAAAAGAAGAGGGGATGTAGTTTCTGCTGCTGTTGAATGCCCTCACACACATCTTGGGCTGGGTGGAGGCTGGGTGATGAGTTGACCACTTGTCCTCAAGAGTCTCTGAGGGTCATAGAAGCCTCTTAGGAGACCCTATGTACCACTTGGCATGGATGGGGACTTTCTTTTTTTCTTTCAGCTTTATTGGTTGGCTCTACAGATATTAATATTACAAAGTATAGTTTCTGAAAACAACCAAAAGAAATTACTAGGTAACTAAACAAAAACAAAGTCGTCAACCAAAAGGGCGGGCTGTGAATGGGACACAAGGACCCATGCAGGGCACTGTCCTTTAGTGAAGAAAAACTAAATAAATAACTAAATAAATAAATAAAATTACAGACAAAATTTAACAAACATTAAAAAGAAAACCTAGCAATGACAGTTGCAAGATCTTATATTTGACCAGGTACAGGTGTAGTCTGAATCGAAGGAAGTCTATGAGTAGATATAACATGTGTCAGAGGACAAAGTTTTTAAAGGATTCGGGAGTTGAAAAACTCAAGTGTGGAGATAGTTTACAGATATAATTCCAAGGATTAACAATCCAGTTAAATAAGAGGCCTGATAAGTACTGGTATTGTGATAGTTGCAATAACATTGTAATGTAATACCATTGCAATAGTACTGCAGTACTGACTTAGTATTTCAATTTACTTTTCATTCAGTGTACAAGACATGTTGTCTTACTATGAAACAAACATACGGTGTACAGGGTAGCACTTTAGGTGTTATGCTTACTAATTAACTTGCATTGCTCCTTGCCATTGTTCTCCTGATATACATGTTCCACCAGAATACTTCTTACTGAACAATTCTTCAAACAATACATGTTGTGTAAAATAGTGTAGAATAATTAGATTTTTCTCAGTGGAGGTGTTGGCATACTGTGTGTGGCTGGGAGATCAAAATGCAATGTTTGCTTATGATATGGACTTCAACATCATGATTTGGTTATAACTGTCATTCTCAAATCTATCACGCTTTTTGTGTTTTCTCTTCAGGTCAGTTGTGGTAAGTGCGGCAATGGTTTGGGACATGAGTTCCTGAGGGATGGTCCAGGTGGCATCTCCTCACGATTTTGAATCTTCTCTGACTCACTGAAGTTCATCCCAAAACAGGACGACAATACCAGTGAATCACCTGCCAATCAGAATGGAGCAAATTAAAGAGCAGCTTGAACATAAATAGCTAAATGTATCCTATAATTTAAACATTTTACTCTAACGATTATAAAATAATAATTACATGAATTAAGTTAAGACAATTGATATTTGGTGGAATATTGCCCAATCCAACTGCAAATTTATTAGTATCCACCTCCCACAATTGGTAAATAAATTTTGCTTTTGTTGTTCTTGTAATGAAAATTAATATCACTTTTTTCTTTTCTTGGGATGAAAATGGATTACACATCATAATTATGAAAGCATGGTCAGGATCTCATGCGGACCATCTGATGCCATTATTTATTAATTTTTTTTTGCCTTTTTACTTCACATTTCTACCTGCCCAAGCCAATGGTTCCTTTAAATCACAGTTGTGCTGTGATTTTGTACTACCGTATGCTATTAATAACCATATCAGGTTGTACATGTGAAAGTCAAAATTGATTTTACACGTACTAGGTGAGGGTGTTGAAGTGTTTTGGCTGCCTGGCTCCGCTATCCCCCATGGGTTTCCTAGGAAGCCAGTGCTCTAATTTTTTTCATATTATAAATTGTAAAATAAGGCCTGAAGAGTACAAATAAAGATTGTTGTTTAGACTAAAGTAGATTGTATGAGCACTAAAACACGATTTTGCTGGAGCTTTCAGCTTTCCTTACCAATGAGTACATTGCGTTTTGTTTGAGCTAATGAAGTGTCTAGTATTGAAACCCCCAGTTAAGAGGATATCTAGATATGGAAAAATTGTTACAAGCCTATGTAATATCAAACAAAACGCTAATAAACCGGTTTCAGTATGAATGAGGTCATTGTGTTTACCTGTATGTATCTTGTGGTTAGAAGTGTCATACCCAGTTTTTGGATGAAAAAGCAAAGGGACATTCTAACTTTAATACTTCACTGATTTCTTTCTTTTTCAAAGAGCTGTCCATCACTTCGTCACTACTTGCGTTTGAACATAAAATGATCTTCGATGAAAATCAACAAACCAGTCGGTACTGTTGTCCCTGGCAACACTGATGAAGACGGTTATTCCTGAAACCTCAATTAATATATTGTTTTTCTTCACTCCGACAGCACAAATTTATGTCTGAATATTAAACTAACCTGTCAAACAGTCATCAAGGTTATCTATCTATCTTCCTTCGAATTCCCCTGCCTCCCCCTCCTCCGTCCATTTGCCCAGTCATTCATTCTTCCGCTCGTCCTTCCCTCCCTCCCCTCCCTTCCTGTGTCCAAGTATCCAATCCAGTTGGCCAGTCACGATTTCGTGAGGGTGGTTTTTCACCCAGTCGAATTTAACAGAGAAAAGGGGTCATGCGTTCGGCCCTGAATTACACCAGACAGTTGAGCACCCATCGGGGTCGGTGAAACTTATTGATGAGGTGAAAATGAACATTAAATTCCGTCCCCTCCCCTGACGTCTTCCCTGTCAGTCACTATTCTTCAGCATCAAGGAAAAAACGAACAACGAATTGCGGTAATTTAACAGAAAGACGCTCATGACTGAATAAATAAATAAATAGATAAATAGATAAATAAATAAATAAGTAAATAAATAATTAAATCGTTTGTGTTTAATTCAGCTGACAAACCTGGAGAAGGGAAGACCGGAGCACCCGGAGAAAAACCTCTTGGAGCAGAGTAGAGAACCAACAACAAACTCAACCGCCGACCGGTCAGCTCGGTTGGTAGAGCACCGGACTACCGTGCAGGAGGTCGCGGGTTCAAACCCAGGCTGGACCAACACTCAGGGTCTTTAAATAATTGAGGAGAAAGTCAAATGAAGAATGATCAGGAGAAAGTGTTACCTTTGTAATGATCATGACATCTACAAACGGTTAGACTTTCCAGTCTTCTCGGATAAGGACGATAAACCGTAGGTCCCTTCTCGCAGTACTTTAACTTAATCTGACTCTGTGGGATGTAAAAGAACCACTAGGGACGTAACAAATTTCTGGCAGTGACCACCCCTAGTGTCTGTCCTCCCTGAAAAGCCCTGATAGGGAGAGGATAATTAAGTATGTATATAACCCACACATGACGCCGATTCCGGGAATCAAACCCGGCCACATTGGTGGGAGGCGAGTGCTCTCACCACTACGCCATCCCTCGGCGATCGAGTTTCTAGATCTTATAAATAAATACCCAATAAGGGACCGTTCATTTTTTATGGGGTAGGGGGTGCTGGTGTGATTTGGAGGAGTGTAATTTGAAAATTGTATGACCCCCCCCCCCAATTTCCGATTTTTTTCGCATGCCCCCCCCCCCCCCCCTCATCAGAGTAATTTTTTGGAAGCCCCCCCCCATGAATAAAAAAATACATAAGATATTAAAAAAGTTACTGCTTTAAAATTTCGTTTTGTTACATTTCACGTAATTTATTGAAAGAAAACTGAAAGCTAGAAAGCTGTTTTTAACAAATCCTCACTCAAAAGAATGAAAAGTCAATTTCAGCTCTTCTTGTTACTGCTCGTCCTGAGCGTGTTGTAGCTGGCCGCTCGTCTACATATTCCTCGTCTGAGGCGATAAAAGCAAGAACGACATCATTTGAGTCGTCTTCAGAGTCAGGGGCATCACTCTTGTAATCATCATCAGTTTCTTCTCCCTCACTGCTTTCACCACTGCTGTCTAGTTGACCTGATTCATTGCTGCCTCTCACTTCGGCTTGACCTGTTCTGAGAGTATTCATCTGCAGGAAGTGTCCCAGTCAGTTCCGCCAGTCTTTTCTTTTTCTTAAACTCTATGACCTCAAGATGCTGGAGATAGTCAACCACAAACTTTGGTTTCACAAGGCAAATCGTCTCAGACGGACAAGTCGTCTTAGTGTGAAAACGGGACGAACAAATTTTTAGACGAACGAACCGTCTGAATTTGTCCGTCTGTTTGTCCGTCTATGAAGACGATTTTAAGAAGACGATTTGTCCGTCCAGACGAACAAGTCGACTAAAGTACGACCTAAATTCACATCAGATGAACAATAGCCGGACAAATCGTCAAACGATTTGTCCGTCCAGACGATTTGTTCGTCTCTAGTGTGAAAACGGCTGAATTTGTCTCCAAATCTAGCTACGCTCTCTGGGTCAGACAAAACTACGCTACCACTAAATTTCTCAGAGAAAAGCTCTGGTAACGAGGTCAGTTCCAATTCAGGACTCAAATTATTGGTTTTAATTATATGAGCCTGACAACAACATTTTTATGAATGAAAAGAAAGTTGTTGCTATTCAAGACTGTTGTTATGGTATGTTCACTGTCCTTATAAAATATAAAAGCTGTTGAGAAGTTTTCTTGTTACCCTGGAACTGTTTTAGCATATTTGTTATAAATAAAGAGCACAATTTTTCTTCCATTTGTAAACATCTCTTATCCTATTTTTAATCTAATTTTTTCGTCCGACCTCCCCCCCTTTCCTTCCTTTTTTTTTCGGCTTCCCCCCCCTTTCAAGCGAATTTTTTTCGAGTGCCCCCCCCCCCCCCCCAAATCCCACGAAAAGTGCTTGCTAATAAAATGGTCGGTTCAAACAAACTCCAGGGCTTAACAGACTCAAGTAACGTGAACCTACATATTGCAGACCGAACAGTTTTTCCGGATGCGCTTTGCTGAGGAACGGCTAAGGCTCAAGCTTCTTGCTTTTTTGGCGTACCGACCGGCTACAAAAGTTGGTTGAAATTATCTTCTTTCTCGGTTTTAATATAGCATGATACCCTGCACTTTCTTTCACATTTTAGTGCTTTTTTGCTTGTGTCTTCGAAGAGACCATCTGCCACTGAAAACTGACCCCGGCAAATTGGCGGAAACCAAAGGAATATACTTTTGATTAAAATTTCATTCCGAATGCGCAAATTGGGCCGTTTACGATCGAGTTCAATATTGACAACGAAACTTCCGTTTAAGAAGTGATCCCTTCAATTAATTTCCTTTGTATAAAACGGATAAAAACATTATCCGAGCGTTTAAATCTTTGCCTTCCCTCCCGCAACGAAAATGAAGTTCGCTGACGCCAAAAGAGTTTTCCATTTAGCATTTGGCACCCTGAAGGTTAAATTTTGGACATTGAAGTTTATAATTCTTGTTGTTCTTAATTCTCTCCCACGACTCGGCGTGAGAGTTGTTGTGAAAGAGAAAACAAACGGAAGTGATCATATCGGCATTTTAATTATTTATTATATTTTGAACCCTCCATTGTCTTTCTTAAAAAGCACCCCCACACGGGTCATAGCTTTTCACTTTGAGAAAAAAAAAATGCGATGAATCTATTGTGGATCGAAAGCAAATATTCTTTACGGAAGTATTGCCTGCGGATTGCGTGCGTGAGTTGGAACAAACACAATTAACAGTATGTCAGGATATTTAAGACAAATAGTTCATTCTAAAATGAATTATTTTTATCACACGCTTTGTAATTGGCTCAATCACTCCTTCATAAAAACTGCGATAAGGACAGGCATGTTAATTTCGCAGAAAGGAGCTTCACACAGGTTCTGAATTCAGCACAAGGTTCTGAATTTCAAGGTACAGTGCATTTTCATTTCTTTGTTTAGTTATTAATTTGGATTGAGTATTAATCTTCTCATTTTGACTAAGATCACCAACACTTTTCAGTCTAAAATTCTTGTCGAAAGTGTTGATGATTGTAAGCAATAATTTATATAGTTTTACTTGGGCGAAGGGGTATAGAAGTTCAGTTCAATTCAGTTAATCAGTTCAGTTCAGTTCAGTTAATTTATTTAGGCAATAAAAAAAAACATTAAAATCATAAATCATGAATGAGAATGGTATTCCTGATAATAAACGATTGAAATGAATGACAGAGAAAAAGTTGAGAACTGAGTAAATTCATTTAATACCAGACAAAAAAACTGAAAAAGAAAGAAAAAGAATGGAAAAGTAACGGTTAACGACGCAGAAAAGCAAATACTTTAAAGAGTAGTCAGGATTTGTCCATAATATTCGCTTAGGGTGTTTTAAGCCTTGCAGAAAACCATTTTTTAATCAGTATTTATTGCGGACGACCATTCAGTTAAAGGTATTACAGAAAACGTTTTTATCCATTTACTTCCTTCCTCAAAACGATCCGATGTGTACTGGTAAGAAAACCTGAAAAACTGCAGCGATTTTGGCGTGGGCAATAAATCGCATTCTTTCGTAATTTTCTTGCGAATTCGTAACTGACATTGCTCAACACGACAATCTCTTGTTTACATCTTGATACCACCACAGACTTATTTGCACTTTATTCATAAAGCTTCTGTAAACTTCAGTATCTCTACGTCAGTAGACGATTACCCTTGGAATTTAATTTGTTAGCGATCCTTTCGATGCCTCACCGATTTATCGTAGCATAGAAATAATCTGGCTCTAAGTCAAAAGTGAGCTTGGCCACTACTGTTGACTTATATTCTCTCTCTTTTTTCACAAGTTTTAAAATGCTTCTTTCCCTCATTTAATTCCCAGCTGGTTACTGTAAGTTATGTACTTAAGTGGGACGTCATGTGAATACACAGGGTACGCAACGCGCTGCACGTGATCTTAAAGATATCGTAGTCATCTGACTTCATCTCAGATTGTCTTGCGAAATAGACAAAAAAAAGTTGATATCGTAAAAGGTAAAACGTGACACTATACTATCTGCTGTTGTCAATTCACTTCGAGGATGAAAAAAATGCTGGGGCCAATAGCGGCGTTGCTTAGTAACCACAACGTCCGATGCCAATCAATTTTTAATAACTAGCATGATCTTTGTGCAATCTCAAATACAACCCTCATATGTACATAACCAATAGTATTTCAATTCGACGTCTTGCCAATTCGTAACTTCTCCTCAGGGTTGCGGACCATCTTTTGTTTCATGTTTGTTTCAACGACAAGCGAAGTGGCAATCCGGCTCTTTGAGCTGATATTCAAAAAGGGAAAAAAGTGTTGTTGGTAATAAAGAGCCAATATGATAGAGGAAGAAACTTGTATAACATACACCATCATACATTGGCAGTAACAAAAAATTCATGACCACGCCTTATGCACTGGCTTCCTTCGTTTAAATAAAATACTAAAAACCGCAGTCTATATGTTTAAATTGACTATAAAACCAAAAAAAACGTGCGTCGTTCAAAGTTTATTTTTTAATTCCGTAGTTTTTACTGAGCGATTTTTATCAAAATGAAAATTCATCAAGGTCAATTTATTTAACCGAAAACAACGCAATAAATTTGGCCAGTGTTCTTACCGAGCTGATGTTGTTCCGTTCCGTTCTTTACTGCATGATGATCGTGACTTTATTCAGGGATGATGATCGTGATTTTATTCAAACATCAGGGTACTGGTGATGGAGATACGAGAAAGAGGCGGTCGACTGAGAAATTAGCGAGACATGTTTATCTGGTTTCATCTTGAAAATGCGCTCAGTTACTAAATGTATTCTAGACACGACCTTGTATGGCTTTAATTAGTACCGGTAGAAAGGCATATCTATCAGTAGATAAGAGAAGGTGTCCAATGGAGGCCTTTTAAAATCAGCTGAACATTTATATGTGTTATCGCCTGCATCTGGAGTTAATAAACCACTCAATAGTTACTTAGTATCGGCTTTCTTTTTTGTCCGATAGATTACTTTGTATTTCAAGCAAAAACCAGTTTCGCGAGAAGAGGTGTAGACTCTCAGAGCCGTCACAATGAATACGTCCACTGCGAACGGTGAGTGAGTTTAATCTAGAATTATGACGACCGATTACCTCCATACTTTGTCGCCAGTTATATCATGAAGTGCAAGGTTTTGGTATTCTGTTAGGACTGAAGTAAAATCGTCAGAAAAGGTTTAGTTTTTTGCGCATGCTGATTTTGTTTTTCAACTTTCAATAGACTATGGCCAGAACTGTAGATCGGTCGGTCTTAGTGAAATGGCAAATGAGCGGCCCAGTTTGTAATTACGTATTACATAAGTCCTCCAGGCGGCTGGTATACCGAACGCAAATATAACCAAGTAAGACTGAAGATTGCCCGGAAAATAAACTTCTTTGGCCGAGAAGCGAAGCTGTTAGGCTTACTGGAAAGGGAGGAATCGGATATTTTTTAACCCTCCCATTTAGAATTTCTAGAATGATGCTTACATGTACACTTTTTATTGTGAAAAACAGCAAATCGTCAGTTGCTGTTTTGGCGGCATGAGAAGAAGCCAATATTCGCAGGCTGACTAATTTTCAATCAATGTATTGTAATAATAATAATAATAATAATAATAATAATAATAATAATAATAATAATAATAACCTTTATTTACCCTCGGTAGTACTAGAATTAATAGCACAAAGGCTAGTGGGCCGAGCAAATACAGAAACAAATAAAGTCAAATTAAATCAACTCAACTCAAATCAAATGAAATCAAATCAAATGTTGGTTTTTGGGGAGAGGGGAAAACCGGAGCACCCGGAGAAAACCTCTCGGAGCAGAGTAGAGAACCAACAAACTCAGCCCACTTATGACACCGAGTCCGGGAATCGAACCCGGGACACATTGGTGGAAGGCGAGCGCTCTCACCACTGCGCCA
The DNA here is from genome assembly GCA_016490735.1 of Pachyseris speciosa. Classification (NCBI taxonomy): domain Eukaryota; kingdom Metazoa; phylum Cnidaria; class Anthozoa; order Scleractinia; family Pachyseridae; genus Pachyseris; species Pachyseris speciosa. The sequence goes on along the minus strand of JAEMWC010000420.1, from coordinate 100,470 downwards.
AACCCTGCTCCCCGAGTAAAAACCTGCAGCGTCGTTTTTGCTATGTTTTAAACTCGTCAACAACATCGGACGCCTTCTAATGGCCGATAAAGGGCGTGCGAGGAAAATGGTTTATTTCTTTTTGGTCTAAAGTTAACGTTTCTATTGGTTTTAGAGCTTAGCTGAAACTTTTTAGCATTTGCTGATGTATGATACCGGACGTTTTGTAGTCTGTCTGATTCTAAATATGAAGGGATTGGGAACACGCTTGGATAAATTCGGCCAACAGACCTTAGAGAAAAATTAGCAATTTGAGGGGCGAGCATTCTGTCTGACAGAATGAAGTATTTTCGAGCATAATTTGAGCCGAATAGAGGAAAATAGTAACGCTAAAGATATGCATAACAGATGTCAGAAAAATTGAAAATTTATTTTTGTTCGCCACGTTCATGCTTTTCGCTCCTTAACCCGACTGCGGAGTCTGGTCTCAGGCTATCTTAACATAGTCTTAATGCATTTGTTGGATGTACTTTATTTGTAAGATCCTTATAAGAAAAATTCAACGTTTTGGCTCTGAATATGAGTGATATAACGATATTGTACAAATTAAGATGAATTGCAATTTTGCAATGCATAATGAATATCTAATTAGCATTAGGGCTTAGGCCCAGCCTTCTTTTCATATTTGCGAACATTTTCGAGTACCGAGCAGAATCTTGAGCAACCGATTTCGAACTGGCGTTCCACGATAGGTCATGTGACTAGAAGGTCAGGCCTATAACGCCTCAGATTGTGACGGTCTCCTAAAAAAAAGCGGACAGTCGTTTATTCTTTTCAAACAGGAATATGTCAATTAAACCAGTGACAATGACTTACGTTGCCTGAGAAGCGTAAAACACTTGATAACTCCTGGCCTCGGAAGGCCGTTGCTGTATTTTTAACGGTCTCAGTTAAAGAAAAACCATAAAAATTAAGCATTATCAAGCAGACTAATACAAACAAAACAAAGTGTCTCAAAAACGTTATGTAATCAGAAGCTTCAAATGTCCTGTGTCCTGTGGGTCAGTTCATTCGATCTCAGTGAACTCGTTGTGGGCCGGTGCCGTTGTTAGAAAGAAGAAATACTTCTAGTAAATAAATTAATTCGTCTCCCTTTAACTCTTGCAGACTCCACAGTCTCCACTGGCCAGCTGTATGTTCCTCACCCACCATCAACGGTTCACCAAGTAACCATCATCGTGGTGTACGCCATCATGTTCTCCCTGTCTCTCAGTGGAAACGCGCTGACCGTGTACGTGATACTCTCGAGGCCTTACATGCGCTCAGTAACAAACTGTTTAATCGCCAACATGGCCGTGGCCGACCTGTTGATGACTTTCAGCGCCATGCCCTACTCGATCGCCTACATGTACGTGGAGAACCGCATGTTCGATGGCATTATGGGTGTAATCACGTGTAAGATGCTGCATTTCTGCGGCGCACTCTCAATCTCAGCTTCCATCTTGACGCTGACCGTGATCGCGTTGGACCGCTTCTTCGCCGTGGCGTTCCCGTTCAAGCGTGCAAGAGTCATTCGTAAGATTTCTGCAACAAATAGCGCGATTTGGACCCTGTCTGTTATTTTGATGTCGCCTTACTTGTACTACTTCAAAGCCGAGCAAGATCCAGAGGACGATAACTACTACTGCCATATTAGCTGGGAGCCCTTCGCCGATACTTCCACGGCATCACGCGTTTTCTTTTCGTTCACGTTCATTTCCCTCTATCTGGTTCCTTTGTTTTTTATTGCCATATTCTACGGCATCGTTGCTTTTAAGCTCTGGGTTCGACGGATTCCAGGGAACCCGACCGCTGCAAACCGCAGAGAGGCAGAGCTCAGTAAGCGAAGAACCATCAAAATGCTCATTATTGTTGTTATTGTTTTTGCACTGTGTTGGCTTCCTGCACATGTCATGCATTTTTTCATCGAGTTTTACGAGGAAACGTCCTTTAGACTGCCCAATTACCTTTATCTAGCTGCTTTTGGCGTGTCGCATGCAAACTCAGCTATTAATCCATACTTGTACATCGTACTAAACAGAAACTATCGTCGCGCCTTTCTGAAAGTCATAAGAGGCTGTTGTAGACCCGAGGGAAACTTGTTAAGATCCCAGAGAAGCAATACAACCTCCCAGACTAATCTAACCCTTGGTATGTCTTTGGAGTACGTCGCAGCCTTTGGAAGGAAAGGCATGTATGAGCTGCACAAAACTGAGAAAAACAAGGATTTACCTTGCGTAAGACAGATAAGTCTTTTGAAAGTTACAGAAACAGAATCGAAACAAGAACCGGCAGGTTTTTCGAAGTAATTCTGAAACCAGGGCTGAAACAATGGGAGAAACGTGATTCTCATCTCGAGGAATGATGAAATTTAACCAAGGATTCTTAAGGCCAATTTTGGTACAGTACACAATATATCTTAGTGTGATTATTTTGCATGTTCGCAATCTATATACATATATATGCTTATGGTATTTATAACCCCACAAAACACATTGAAATCTTTTTCGGTGTAATTCAAGACAAAAAAAAAGTAAATTCGTATATCCATAGCAAATCCCGTAGCAATGTAACAGCTTCGACTTTCTGCTCACAAACGATCAGATAATCCGTGCTCTCACTGCTGTTAATAACGAAGCACGATGCATGTGATTTAAAATAGTTTATGTCAATATTAAACTGCTATAAAATAAAGTGTTCGAAACCCTGAAATATTGTGTTTTCCAATGGTTATATGAAAAGCGCTAGGACGTGGAAACAGACTTGGCCTTGGTTATCTGTGTAAGAGTACTTCGTCAGATCCTCTCCGTACCAGAAGCGCAGGTTATCATCTTGTTTAAGATACAATGGGTGGGCAAAGTCCGCGAAGACCAACTCATCAGAATATCTGAGGTGATAAATAAGGTACAGGGATTTGTCAGAAACAATGATGACATTATAGCAATGATAGAGAGATCGTATAAAACAGTGGTAAAGTAAAAGACAGCAAACAGATGGATAGACAGACAGACAGCCGAACCAAGGAATGATGACTGACAGTTAACCTACAAAATCTGAATAACAAGATAAATGAGTAAAGGAATGAATTAATGAAGGAAAGGAGGGAGGAATTGAAGGAAGAAAGGAAGGGAAGGATAGATGAATGAATGAATGACTGAATGAATGAATATAGTACATCTGTACGAATCGTGAGGTAGATCATCCATAACCACATATATAACTTCATTTTCGTGTCTAATCAGTATTTTCTCCCAGTGGTACATAAATATGGTTAGTATAGACTTGTTATGCTTACTCTGCTTTAACCAGCGGCATGTAGTACCACATTCCATTTTCCTTGATGTATTGCGGGAGCGGGAAGATCACGTGATTGGAGTCATCGGTGATGATGATGTTGAGCGGGTTCGCTTTTGAATCGCATCCCCATCTGCTGTTGAAAGCCTCGTTATTGGTTCATCTGTGTCAGTAAAGCGCAAAAAGGGAGAGGAAGAGATTGAGATGGCAAATATGACAGAAAGAAAACAAGAACTGACATTAGTAAGGGAATATTTCATTAACACCATCACATGTATGAGGGCGTGAATAAGCCTTTACATAAGAAGCTGAAACGACAAATACATCGAGAGGAACGTGTAAGTGAATATGACACCTCGTTCTTTGGGGTGCCCAACTGAATCGGTCATGATATATGAAATGAATCATATATGGATTGCGGAAATGAAATCAAATGAAGAATGATCCTCGCAGTTGTGAACGCAATTTATGCAATTGGGAAAAGAAGCCTGAAAAAAATTCAGGACTTCAACGAGGTTTGAACCCGTGCCCTCGCGATTACCGGTGCGATGCTCTAACCAACTGAGCTATGAAGCCACTGGTCAGTTGTGGGTTCATATGTTCATATATCATTCACAGTCATTTCTTTCACGGGAACATATGATTATAAACTAGTAGTAATCCTAGATTAGACAGTGCGTTCGAGTATTGGTAGGTTTGGTATGTTAACCCTAAAACCACCATATGGAGGGCCATGTGGTCCATGATGATCTTTGAAGTCAAGTCAAGTTTAAGTTCAAGTTTATTAAAATGAACAACATAACACAAAACAGCGCTAACCCGCAAAAAGCTAAGGCTAATCTAGGTGGGTAGCGGGTAGGACTGTTTAAAGAGGAAGTATAATAATTGTGAGTATGGGATAAGTGAAGAGATAAAATACATATACAAGCACGTTGAATAAATAAATAAATAAATATATAGAATAAATAAACAAATAAACACTAAAAGCATATTGACAGCATCTTGGAAAGCCTCAAAAATATCAACTTTGACTAACACGATATTAAATATTATTGTTATTAATGTTTCTGAAAATAGTTGTAGCAGCAACGAACAAATTATTGTAGAAATCGGCAATTGTTTGAGCTTTATCCAGACAGTAATCCCCAGACATTCCTTCAGCTCCTCAGGACTTGTTCCGACCCAACATGGTATGTTCCTTCGCATGGCATATTTGTTTGTTTCAGTGACGAAATCGACATGACCGATCCGTGGTGTAAAAAGGTGTACAAAATATTTCTCAGACATTTGTTTATCCTGATATAACAAATTCGAGGTCGAGGTCGTTTCTTGAGAGGTAAGGTGGCAGATCATCCACTTCAATCGCCAATCGTCGCCACAAAGAACCTTCCCTGCTAGCAGAAGTCTCTGGCAGAACCCCAATTTCATCGTGTTCAACAACTCGATCAAACAGGTCTTGATTTCGAAACATTTCGTCGATTCAATTCCGCTTTTACTTGCTGAATTTTCCACTCATTGTAGTTGTATCGCCGCCATTTTTACTTTCGCCATTTCGAGGCTGTAGCAGCTCATTTAAGACATTTAGACACCACTTTTGTCATCCTCGCCGACGGCCGCCATTTTGAAAGCTTTTCAGTTGGCTTGGCGATGATTTCATTCTTGTTTGCCCCCGCAGATTGCTTGCAGATTGCAGGGGCAGCTCTTGTCAAGACCCAACCATTCAACCATTCAACCATTCAACCATTGTCCAAAAATCTCGATTCAGTCTGGATTAGAACTGAGTTCTGCGAACGCAATTATTATTATTATGAACCTTCCAACACGCCCGACAAACAGCGAAGCACGAGGCAGAATGCTTTGCGCAACGAAATTGTGACGTCATTCAAAATGGCGCTGAAAAGGTGAACCATGGAACGAAAAAACACGGGTCAGCTTTCGCTTGCGTGCACAGGTAAACCTACGCGATAACAGGCAACCCAGAAGATTAGGAAGCGTTCTTCCTTCGTCGAACGCAATAATTCTTCACCAAATTTCGTTCATGGAGTAGTGTGTTGCGAATGTATAACCAAATTTAAGTTAATTAAATGGAATTTAGCACAGTAACATGATACATGTCGATCCCATCAATATACACTTTCAGGCAACAGGCAACCGTTTACAACTTCCCTTCCTTATTTGTAAAGTAAATTGAGCTGTCGGTGGCAAAGGCCCGCGTCCCACTCATTGTACATGACATGTTGTCAATGGTCATTTGTACCTTTATTTTGTTCATAGTTCTCGTCTTGTTCTAAGAGTTGATACTTCAAAATTTCCAGTTTTCTCCATACAAACGACTAACACACCCACTTTCCACTTTCCAATGGAGTTAAAACATAGAGATGATCATCAGGGGAGAAACTGACTGAAGCCTATGCTCATGAGCCGTTTGGCTTGATTGCCTTCAATTGCGTGAATTTCTGTTTTGAACTGAGAATCTTGAAACCCCAGAGCTAATGAAATAATAGAGCGGTATATGGTACCTACCTTGGGTAAAGGAACTTCCAAGAAAAACCAACAAAATAATTTGGAAAATCATTTCGTTCTGGGGAAATAATTTCTTTTACGTAATATTTTTGGAATGATCCTTCTTCTTCCCTTTATACAATGCAAGCAAGAAATGTCGGGAGGTGTCATTTATAAGAGGAAAAACACAAACTAACGTCAATTAGTATTCTTATTATGCAGAAAATAAAACGTTGACGTACATTGTAATAAAAAATAATAAACAATCGCAGGCATGTTTAAACTGTAAAAGAATTAAACATCGTGGTTTATGGACTTCACCAAGGGGATGGAATCTAGTTTTTCGGCTGCTTAATTTACTCTGCAATCCATATGTAATGTTATTAACAAGAAAAGGATGAATTACAGTAACGATGATGAACCAACAGAAGCAGTACAGTCTTTAATACTGTTCCAGCACAATGCTAAGTTCTTCAGTTATCTCAAAATTTCGCTCAGAAACACGATAGAGTGACGAGACCAAGCTTCCATCCAGTTCGGGTCTCCTATCGCGAAACCTGAGCTAGTGAGGTAGCCTTTTCTAACCTGAAACTTTACTATATTAATTTTGTTTGACTCCTTCCTGGATTTTTACAAGATCATTTTAATTCATGAAGGTACTGATTGTTGAATTGAGGAAGCCACACTAGAATTACTAATGAAGGAAAAGGATGGACAATTTGAAAATTAAGGTTCAAGAACGTTGTGAAATTGCGAAAGTGAACACCTATTCTCAGCTAACAGGGACCATTAGCAGTTTGATAAGTCGAAAAGAAAAGTTTTTCCAATCCTCCTTTTAATAAGTGTTTTTATTAGACTAATAATCAATCTTTTATTTTTTTAAATTGGACAAGAATCGTCTCATTGGTTTGTGAGTTACGGCAAAAGAATGATTAGTCCCTCCACGGAGATAAAAATTAATTATTTTTATGGCTCATGACGAACAATTTACCATAAAAGAGCGAACAATTTTCTTTCACATGAAACTTTGTGTTCTTTTCGAAAGAGGATAGGTACAGGAAAAGTTACTTTACTACATTACCTGCTGAGAAGTAAAATTTATCTGAAAATTTTCCGTTACAACTTCGCGAATGAGTTTGTATTTACAGCAATATGAAATACACCCTTTTCTTTTTTTTCTTATTTCTTTATTTTGGGCAACTGCAGTTTCAAAGATACGTGCATTTAAACATTATGACCTAAAGTTTTAGATAGGCGGTTTGTTTCGTGGTGCCTTATACCTCAATATTAGCAAATAGGGCTATAAATTTGGTAACGTAATTTACAAATCAAGTACATTACAACAACATCAGTCTATTTTACTTTTTTTCAAACTCCAATGATTGATTACTTTACAGGATAACAGTATCACCTTTTTGATGGCTTAAAGGTATCATTTCTATGGAAAAGACTGAAAAATCAGCATATTAATACAAAAACCTTACAAAATTATTAAAACTCCAACAAAGTGTTAAGTCAAGTGTATCTGGAACCAGGTAAATAATTTTGGCAACACAACTAGTCATCCTAGAACTGTTTGCAACAAATGCCAGTCCAATATCTTTGCAAATAGTCAAATTACTCATCATTACAAGAAATGTTTGGTAACGTAATTTACAGTCACATTTAATTGTGCATTACGAAACCAATTAATCAAAGATAGAAGGTAGTTTATTGTAAGCAAAATTCTGTCTAGAGCAAGACTCAATACACAAACGGCTAACTTGAAGTTTTTTTAAGGTTTGTAACTTCCATGACGTTGGTCGATCAGCTCAATAGTTGCCTCTGTTAATTTGAAGGCACGGCCAGTTTTGCCGACAGGAAGGGAGGCTCAATAACACAGAGGATGCTCTTTCTTTCCAACTACAAGACATGTTTTTGAGCAGGCCACTTGAAACTGCTTGCCGCTGCCTTTCCCTTGCCTTTGGTCATAAATGAAACCTCGACTTGTCCATCCTCTTCACTGATCAATTTGCATGACTTGGCCAATGTACCAGTTACCTTCATAGTCGGCGGCAACCCAGTCACTGACACAAACAGTAAGTCAGCTGTCAAGAGGACCAGTAATTTCATTACCGGGACCGTGACTGTTTCCCACTCACAGGTTGAACTTCCTTTGAATCCTTCACCAGTCAGGCACCTGTCGGTTTCTTTCACTTTAAGTTGCTCCTCTGAAATGCCGGCAACAGAATGAAGTTTCGTCGTGTTTGGAACGGCGTTGATATCTTTGCATTTTCCTTGAAGGACCTTGCCCTCGTCAGAGTACTCTTCTTTGGAGTAAAATCTGTAACTCACCGAGGTGCTGTTTTCATACTTTCTTGCCAAGTCGTAGAAGTCTTGAGCATCTTCGATTTTGACCTTGCCTGTCTTGACCGCTTCGTCTGCCATCCTCTTCGCCGTGCCGCCAACTCCATCACAAGGTCCCCTCCCGTGACCTGCTTCAAAATAATTCCAGACAGCTGGAAAACCAAATTCATTCTTGTGATTGGCAATCAGGGCAAAGATGGTTTTATCTCTGTACTGCGATGTGGGACTGTCTGTCCAGTAGTGGATACATTTCAGCGGCGAGACCAAAAGTGGTAATTCAGGAAGAAACTTTTTCAGAATCAGAAATACTGAGGTTGAGTTGTAGGAGAGCTCATCTGATGTGTAAACAAAGCTTTTGTGCTGCAAGATGCCATCCACACCTTTGAAGTAAACGACAACAGGATGCAGGCTCACCATATGGTACTATTCCAATAGGCACTTTGCACTTCATCACAAGACTGACAGAGATGAGTTCTCGGCAAAGTCCATTTTGAACATATTTTCATGTTTTCGAAATTCGCACACCAAGTCACAAGAAGGAACTAGTTTCCTCTACGTAATTAACACAGAAAACACGAACTACATTTTATCAGACACTGAACATAAACATATTTGCATGATTCTTTAAGTATGAGTGTCAGCTCCAACTCCTATCAGTTAGGCAATCAATCAATAAGGCACGTTTCAGTGCATTATTTTACTACAGTAGAAACTTGGTTTACCATTTTTTCTTGCTTTGAGGTTTGGACTCACTCAATGTGGATAAATCTTAGCCAACAAGTTTTTTTGAAACCTTCTTACTATTTTAAATTCATGATGCAAAAGTTAGATAATACTTGACAAAATTTAGTCGGCTTGGAGGCTCTTTGTCTTTCAATCACCAATGTTTGTCTAATATGTAAATTACGTTACCTAAACGAACAAACAGACAAATAAATTATACCGCTGTTTTTTTAATGCTAAGCGCCGAAAGAATAACAGACAGGGAGCAAATGGTTTTTAACTCCGGTTTGCCTCCAAAACATTCAAGACAATCACTAATTCAGAAGCACTTTTTGTTGTTGATGTGGTTTCTTGACGCCGCACTCAGGTAAGAGAACGTGAAAAGGCCTTTCTGATGACGTAATCACATGTAATATTGCATTAACCTTTGTACCGTATGCTATTCTGTCACGAAATTACCGCGTGGTGATATAAAAGGTCGAGTTTTTTACTTACTGGTAAATTACGTTACGGTAACGTAAATTACATTGTTAATTTAATCCTGTCTTACGGTAATAAAATTGTAGTTACAGTACGTTACTCTTACCATTCCATGAGTACCTCATTAGCAAATTTCTGTGAAACAACACTTATCGGCAAGCCCTCATTTGTTAGGAAATTATTTTCGGTTAAACATGGTAACGTAATTTACAATGTAGAAAAAATATTCCAATTGGTATGCTGATCTCAATGTTTTCCCCCGGATCAACAGAACAGTACCTTTATCATGTCTACTAGATTATAGTACAGTAACTTAGAATGTAAAACATGCAGAAATCACTTTGCACAGACACATTACCTCGTTAAAAACTTAGCTTACGCACGTGGTAACGTAATTTACCTGAAATCTTGCGACAATAATTCATGATAAAATTTTGAGACTCTGACTGCGGCCTTAAAGGCTTTTATTTATTAAATTTGCACATTTTGTGTAAAGTCATCAGAAAACCCGATCTTCCTTAAAAATACCTGCGCTTTTAATGTTATAAAAATAATTTTAAGATTCATTTTGAACCGTGCGACAGCCAATTTTTAGCTACTTGTCACTACATAAAAATTCGTTAAAAAATAACCCGACAAGTTAATGCCATGAAATTTTGTCACCGTTCCCTATATATCCAGGGGATACAAAAACAAGTACTTTTAATGTTATGCAGCCCAAGGTGTGTGATAAATAAAAGTTAAAAGCTCCACGACATCAATGGTCCCTGTTAGCTGAGAATGGGTGTGAAATGACTGGTTCTTGTCTGCAAAAGTCGATAACAAGCGTTAAATTGACTTAGGAAATCACGTTATAAGGAATGCCCTTGCACTAACTGTCCTTAGGTAACGTTTTGAGAATTAAAATAGAGCTGACAGCAGTTTTCGGCGGAACTGACCAACACAACAATTGTATGAAACAAAGAAGCTCAATGTTTGCGCTAATCGATCTAGTCTCTCTCTCTTTTTTTTTTCTTTTTTGCTGTTATAATATATAATTTTACTAAGGGGCACAATATTAGTCTACCTAGAGGTGCCCCTCTCCTATTTAGTATTACTTCATTCTCTGTAATTAATGCTAAATGGAGAAAAAATAAATACAAATACAAATTTAGCGTAATTAAGGTCAGCTGTATAGAGGGACGAGAGTGCCGAAACAATCCATCCGTTTAAATCATAATTTCTGGGACGGAAGTCCTGCTTTACATGAAATCTTAAATGTTGTTTCGTTTTTCTTTAGCGTTTTCTCATATACACCCTTGTCTCGCTAGCTTGCAAAGACAGACGGATTTCTGAAATACACTTGTTCCGCAGGATGAAGTGTCGAATTTGGCATTTCAGTCGCGCTTCGACTTCAGTGAAATCAATGCTTAGATATGACGCAATTAAACAAAAAATTATCTTGAACACCACAAATTATACACTAATTTAGCATACATGGCTCTTCATACGCATTTTTTCTTTTTACAAAATATTTAGCCTGAGCTAAGTTTGAGCCAACATCTTTAATTAAGAATTTAAACAGACAAAACGTATGTTTACCTTCAGATTAAATTTAAAATCACTACGTTATTAAATTAAAGATCGTTTAAAGAACTATTTTTTGGGTGATCCATTTCTGTAATCTATTCTCTCTTTCACTCGTTCTTGAATATCCCGGCGTACGTTTGATATTTTCCTTTTTTCTACACGCCTTAAAAACATATCAGAGTGGACGTCGTTTGCGCATGGCATTTAGACCAGTAGCACAAAACAAGACAGAGGTAAATAACAGGCGAACTAGAGCGTTATTTTATACAAGTGGAAAAGGTGTTTGCAGCTCCTGGTGTTTGTGGTAGGTTGACTATAAGTCTTCATATATTCCTATAGCCGAGACTTACTCATTATACACAACCACGCCTTAAGTGGTATGAAAACATTTAATTTTCTTGATTAATTTTGCTCTTAAAATATATATGTATATAACACAGGTCAAGAAGATAGCCATTTATAAAATATTTAAGATAGTACGCGCCCACTCATTGGTCAATAGGTGTGTTTAGATGAGAGTATGTAAACACGGTTGTGACGTCACGCTGTTTGTGTTTCCCGGTACAATTTTAAGACTCATAAAGCAATTTCAAGTACAAGTATCTAGGAAATTTAAAAAAATTGCCAAATTTCGATTTGGGGTTTAGCTATCACTTCCCTCGTGAGCCCGAGGAAACAAAGCAAAAGAAAAACCACACCGCTTTCCCTGCCTCGATGATCGTGAGCTACACGACCTAAAGCGAAGCTAAGCGGACAAAATATGGAACAAAATAGGCAGTTAACGTTTTTCAAGGTAATTTTTGCGTTAAGCACTGCAATAAAATTTTCTATAAGACATTCTTCATTTAAAAAAATGTACACGAAAACGTACACCAAACTAAGCTTGTATGCTACAAACTGTAATTGCTTCAAATCAAACTTTGCGCGGCCGATCGGATGCCGTGTTTTGGCTGTCAAATTAGCGTAAAATGTATTTTCTCTGAGACCTTCTCAGCTTAAAAATATACTACAGCCTGGATCCGCTGCTTGGGCTATGATTTCTATCCAGCAAAACTTCACAAGGCACGATGAGCGATTCAACTTCTCAACCTCGTTCTCGGGCTGCCAATTCGGGCAAGTCGCCGAGCGTTCGGTATTTTTCTGCACGATTTCAGAGGAATCAAAACTTTGATCAACATGGCGCTCGCATGAGGCTTGCCAAAAATTTCAACTTGATTTTGACTTTTATAACGCGAATTCTGATTGGCTCATGTGTTGTCAGTTGCGCGTTATGATTGGCTAGTGGGAAATACGATTGTTCAGAGCGTGTATTGAGAAAATCTATTTCAATCAAGAGGCAAATAAACAAACGTTCCCTTTATTTGTCAAATTACTTTTTAGAAATATTTTATAAAAGCAATAGAGGACTTTTTTCCGTGTTTACATAGCCTCATATAAACACTCGGGGGGTTGGGAGAATTCTCGAAAGTTATGCAAACCCTCGACTGCGTCTCGGGTTTGCATAACTGTCTCGAATTCTCCCAATCCCCCTCGTGTTTATATGAGGCTATGTAAACACGGGAAAAGTCCTCTATTGCTTAAGGTAATTCCCCTGAAAAGGATGTACTATTAAGATTTTTTTCAGACTTGGCACAATTGATAGTCGTGCATAGGACATTGAAAAAATGCAATAAAAAGATGGGGTCACCGTGCTTGTTTTCGCCCTGCATGCCTTTTTTCTGAGTGTTTTTACGGAGTTGTGCGAGAAATGTTCGAAGCATGAACAACTGAAGAAAGCTGTTATTATGTAGCAAAAACTATGAATAGTAGTGAAAACTAGAGCCTAATTGTTTTTCTGGGCTATATTCTTTTAGTATTGTGATTTGAAATTGCCCGCTCTTGCAAATAATGTGAGGAAATTGGACCACTTCGTCATCATCTCAAACTCCTTCCTGGCTCCAAACGCAGAGTTTCACCTCATTTATAGCGGAGCTCCGGCGGCCCGAAGGGCGGCCAAGCGGAGCACCATACCTATAGAAACCCGTCAACTGCTTTTCTCATGGTAAAAATGGCTAGCGGTATTGCTCGTGGGCGCGTACGCACGACGACGACGACGGAGTCGCCCAATAATTAATAATATCCTAATAATAATCATAATAATCCAACATGGCGGCTAAACTCCACCTGGCCCAGCTGACCAGCTACTTAACAGCGTACGTCTTTGATACTGGACATCCATCTTATAGCCAATTGACACCTGTCAAAACAAGGTATCTGCTGACCAGTGTCACGTGACCATATCGCGGGCTCAAGTTAAGACCTCATCGAGGTCAGCTGTTTTTTTTGAAGTTGATCGCTGACCAGGTACTTGCTTTCGATTGGATCGCAGGCTCAAGCCAGGTGTGGGACACCCAAACCAAATCGAGGCTTTTAAATTTTTCGCGCCCTTTCTGCGGCTCGTAATTTCGCATTCAGTTGGTTTCTTTATTTTGAGCAAAACAACTTCATGTTCTTCGATCGAAGTTTGTCTTTCGCATAAAAATCAAGAATTTGTTAAAAGATACTCCGGAAGGTGAATTTTCAAGTGATGAAAGGAAGGACGAAAGATTTTTCTCAGGAAAACTTGGATCGATTGTGCGGTTGAAAACAGTATAATTCAACGCTTCAAGGGCTTTCACTTCACCGCGGCATCTTGCATCTCACCAAGAAAAGTCACTTAACAGTTCACCGGTATTGATGGGAGGAATGAGTAGCTCAAACTCTGTGGAAGAAGCTCTTTCTTTGGACAAATCGTTTGCTATATTTGCGGATGTTTGTTTTTACTTTACTGAAGCTTACGTATTTTCAAGTGGTAGAAACCTCTACAACACAGCGCAGGACAGTGAGGTAAATTAAATAAATAGAAGCTTAACATTTGGTTTAATCGTTGTTACTTTTGTTCAGGAATGAAACTTGTCTTTTTCTCTCGAATGGATATAAATAACAATCATCTTACTCGTTTTGGACGCAAAGAAGTAGTTGAATTGTTTGTTTGTTTGTTACGTTGTTTTCTTTGCAAGCGAACGAGTGTTTTTACTCGGCTTGACTGACTGTTTTTCGACCTTGGTACCTCAACAGCGTTAAGAAACTTTTGCCTTATCCTAATAACACGTAATCACAATGAGTCCTCGTAAAAATTAAGCATTAAAAGTGGAAACTCAAGCTCGAGTAAAAAAAAAAAAGCCGATCAAATGCACGTGCATGTACACGTCTCAAAATCTGACATAAAGTTGTCAAAATGCTGTCAAAAATGTCAAAGACCAGTGCGCTTCACTCGTCATTTGAAAAACGTTGCAGAGATCTTCGTCGAAAGCGGCCTGTAAACAACAATATTAAGTTTCGCCGTCTATAAACATGCCGTCTTAATTTGTTTGAACCGGTAAGAATCAGCGTTTGGATGTTAAAAACACCGAAATGGGTTGACTGGCTGGGCCACAGGCTTCCCAAGCTCAACAAAGGTGACGCGTAAACATGTTGTTGTGTTACTGACGTACTGTAATAAAAAGTTTTAATTTGTACGGGAAACAAACAGGAAATATCACACTTTCTTAATAAAATCAACTTACCTCGATACAATGCTGTACTCTTTATTGTCTGGTAGTTTTTAGGCTGGTTTTTAGCGATTTTAGCCGGATTTTCGCCGTTCGGGTTTCCTAACGATAATAAATATGCAAGGCAGTACACAGGCTTCCAGACTGTCAGGCGCTCGGAGCGAAGAAAACAAACACTTAAAATAGACCCACTTGCCCATTTTCCCCAAACGATCAGAGAAGAGATGTAAACGCTTCCTATCAGCCCAATCTCAAGCCAAAACTACCACCACAGCTCTTGCTAGAAATGTTTTTTGCCGAGCTAGCTCGCCCGATGAAGTTTGTCAACATGCTCGGACAGACCGCCATGGACACATCAAACTTTCCAATTGCATGCTGGGTTACAAAACTATCCCGGCAGGGACGTAGGCGGGCAATTGTCGACAGACAAATCAATTTGCTCCAGGGGTCCACACGTGGGATTTTGTCAAGGTCAAGGGCGTATTGTGAGACCAATCGTAATCGTCGCCGCTAGAAGTGCTGTCAAACTTTATTTATTTACTTATTTATTTTCAACTCTGAGAAAACCCATTTGATTTCACTAACTGCTACTAAATAACATCTGCGACGGAAAGGACGCTGATTAGAAGCATAATGAAAGGGAAATGAAGATGATTTCTTCTTGTTCAAGATGTGAGTGTGATGAATAAGTGACAATTTTTTACTCTGTGATCTGGAAAGCTGGAGCCTGAGCTTTTAACACATTTCATATAATGGTGATTGTTCTTTTTCCTCTAATAACTTGCACTGAATTGGCTTTCAGGATTCAACTAAACAGTGATCAGGAAGAAATTGTAAAATTCGCGGCTCATGGACACAATCTACTTATTACTGGTCAAGCTGGGGTGGGAAAGAGTGGTGTTGTCAAAAAAATTATCACTGCTGCAAATGCGCGAGGAAAAAATGTGGCTGTTATCTGTGCGAGTGGCATTTCTCGTCAAGTATATGATCGTGGAGTAGCATCGACAGTTCACTCCTTCTACGGTCTTATGACAGCTGAATTTCCATGGCGTCAATTGGTCGACCGGTCCCTTGCAAACACTTTAAGTTGCGACCGCGTCAAGGCTATCGATTTGATTATATGGGACGAAGCAAGCATGTCAAGTCAGAGGATGTTCGAGCTCGTAAATGTCCTCCACTATGATCTTGCCGAGGATCCTATAAGGCGCATGTTTCCGTTTGCAGGAAAACAATTAATTCTGGTGGGTGAGTTTCTGCAATTGCAGCCCGTCCCAAACCTGTTCGACGAGGGATGTTATATGTTTGAATCGAGTTTGTTTGACAGCGCAGTAAGTCATCGTTTTGCGTTAACCAAAGTGATGCGCCAATCCGAGGGCGAGATAGGATTCCTTAAAGCGCTTTCCGACCTAAGAATGGGACAGTGTTCAAAGGAAACCGAAATCTACCTTTCCTCTTTCAAAAGGGAATTGCCACATTCATTGAAGGTAAATGCCACCCACATTTTTTCCGCAAAATGCCCGCCACCGTAATGAACAGAGAGGAGATTGATAAATTTTACAATTTCTTCCTGATCACTGTTTAGTTGAATCCTGAAAGCCAATTCAGTGCAAGTTATTAGAGGAAAAAGAACAATCACCATTATATGAAATGTGTTAAAAGCTCAGGCTCCAGCTTTCCAGATCACAGAGTAAAAAATTGTCACTTATTCATCACACTCACATCTTGAACAAGAAGAAATCATCTTCATTTCCCTTTCATTATGCTTCTAATCAGCGTCCTTTCCGTCGCAGATGTTATTTAGTAGCAGTTAGTGAAATCAAATGGGTTTTCTCAGAGTTGAAAATAAATAAGTAAATAAATAAAGTTTGACAGCACTTCTAGCGGCGACGATTACGATTGGTCTCACAATACGCCCTTGACCTTGACAAAATCCCACGTGTGGACCCCTGGAGCAAATTGATTTGTCTGTCGACAATTGCCCGCCTACGTCCCTGCCGGGATAGTTTTGTAACCCAGCATGCAATTGGAAAGTTTGATGTGTCCATGGCGGTCTGTCCGAGCATGTTGACAAACTTCATCGGGCGAGCTAGCTCGGCAAAAAACATTTCTAGCAAGAGCTGTGGTGGTAGTTTTGGCTTGAGATTGGGCTGATAGGAAGCGTTTACATCTCTTCTCTGATCGTTTGGGGAAAATGGGCAAGTGGGTCTATTTTAAGTGTTTGTTTTCTTCGCTCCGAGCGCCTGACAGTCTGGAAGCCTGTGTACTGCCTTGCATATTTATTATCGTTAGGAAACCCGAACGGCGAAAATCCGGCTAAAATCGCTAAAAACCAGCCTAAAAACTACCAGACAATAAAGAGTACAGCATTGTATCGAGGTAAGTTGATTTTATTAAGAAAGTGTGATATTTCCTGTTTGTTTCCCGTACAAATTAAAACTTTTTATTACAGTACGTCAGTAACACAACAACATGTTTACGCGTCACCTTTGTTGAGCTTGGGAAGCCTGTGCTTTGAATTCCATTACTCTTTCATCTGAAAGTAGTTAGGACTCACGAATGTCTGTTTTTTTTTTACAAACGTTTCCTATCGAAAACTCTTCGTTTTCCCTGCTGCTGCTGAATTGTTTTGGACACAAATTAAACTTGCCCAAATAAAGCCATGCGAAGTTGCTCGGTGAGAGTGTGAGCTCCGATTCTAGGCTTGGCCTGGCTAAATATATATATATGGCCTTCAGCTTTTCTTTTTACAATCGCTACATACCAGACTGGAATGGTGTTCCATCGAACATCATGCATGCACCTTCTTTAAGCAGTTTTAAGTCCTATCTATTACATTATTTGTGTCAATTTTAAATCAGATGTAGCTTGTG
The DNA here is from genome assembly GCA_016490735.1 of Pachyseris speciosa. NCBI lineage: Eukaryota > Metazoa > Cnidaria > Anthozoa > Scleractinia > Pachyseridae > Pachyseris > Pachyseris speciosa. The sequence goes on along the minus strand of JAEMWC010000420.1, from coordinate 83,099 downwards.
AGTGACAAGTATGTAATTTAATTAGGTTAGCTTTGGATTGTATTTCAATTTTACTTCTTAATTTTTAGTGTCAATCTCAAAGCAGGGGTGACTTGTAAGAGACAAGTATTCGATTTAATTTGATTAGGTTAGCTTTGGGCCACGTATAAATTTCACCTCTTAGTTTTTAGAATGTGTAATACATGTATTAGATAATATTCTTTGTATGGGAATTTACTTTCTCCCAATTATTCTCCAGTCGTGCAGTTTTTTTTGTATCAACTTGGATGTATTCGCATGAAAAGGAATTATTAAACTTAAAACTTAAAATTAAACTTAAAGTAAGCTCTTTTTCATCAATGTACTTCCTTCTCCTACAAGCAGTCTTTCAATTAATTTTATTCATAGCTGGTCACACCAATCTTGTGGTATGTTTGGATGACATTTGGCACTAATGTTTAATGGAATTTTTGATGTTTGATGAAGTATGTTGTGCAATTTCAAATGTACATGGAGAAATGTGAGACTAGTCCTTACCTTACTTGCAAAATAGAAAATCAAGTTCAGATGGCTAACACGGATTTCCAGCACTTTTGCTTTGGTGAATCATTACCTTAAATCCTCATACTTCATTGTTAATTACCTTGATAGTGATATCAACCAAATGCCCAATATTTTATTATCAAGTTGCTTAGTCTTGCACTTGGCTGGTCAGAAGAGCAGCTGGATTTCTTTTTGAAAACACTGTAGGTGAATTGATTGATGAGCTTAATGTCAGCAAGACGTTTTTTTGGGATAGTAAGGTCAAGAAGTAACTGATCAAAAGAAATATCTTGGTCTTAATGCATATCATCTAAATATTTTTATTGATTTCCATGTATCTTTCTCTCATAATTTTTTTGAGGCATACATATATGCAGAGGATACACAATTTCTGATTTCCAACTGTCTCATGGGAGGCTTTGGATAACTGAAATTGCATTCATTATGAAGTGATGACCTGAATCACTATATATCTGATGTCGGATATTGATTCAAAATAGCATTCACCAGGCTTCTCCACCAATTTCTAGTGGCTCTAAACCATAACTAAGTCGCCTACAGTTGAACGGGGAAACAGACCTGTCCTTAGGTATTGCTTTAAGATGTTAAGAAATGTTTTGTTTTAAAAATTTATAGATGCAAACTAGCATTGCAGGTTCTTTTTTACACAAAGTATTAAAGATTATTTTTAAAAAAACCTACCTCAATGTTTTTATTTTGCTTTTTAAAGTCTCCAAACTCAATATGCAAAGGAATTTTTATTACCTTACTCAATAGAACGCTTGCTTTTAGGGGGGTGGGGGTCCAAATCCGTAAAAGGGGGTTCATATCTGCTAGCAGTTCTGGACTAGGGGGTCCAAATCTGATCCACAAGCAGATCTGGACTGGAGGGTCCAAATCCACTGTGCCACTGGCTCAGATCACCTTTCCATACTATTTTTTACAGCATTGGGTCTGTAGCTTGAGTGAGGTCAGATGGGTGATATGACAAGCAGACTATATGTAAATGCCAGTAGAAAAAGAATGCTTTTGGAGCTCCGCTTTTAGACTTGGCTAAATATATATATTATATAAATAATCCAACTTCTGCTATTAAACTTTTTTTCTCTTTAAAATATGTTTTCGTGTGCCTATTACAAGTACATTACACCAATAAATAAAGGGGGGTCACCGTGCTCGTTTCTTTACAACACGACGACAAAGGGAAAATTTCAGCTGAAAAAGCTCAATGTCAAGGCAAATTCGCAATGTTTCCAGTGTACGCGCGCACGAGCGCGCGCTAAATGACGCCATAAATTATGCGCAGTAAGGATGCGCCATGCAATTGAGAGGAATCACCTTAAGGTAATTTTTTTCAGACTTGGCGCAATTGATAGTCATGCATAGGACATAGAAAAAATGCAATAAAAAGATGGGGTCACCGTGCTTGTTTTAGCCTTGCATACTCGTTGTTCTAAGTGTTTTTACGGAGTTGTGCGAGAAATGTTCGAAGCATGAACAACTGAAGAAAGCTGTTATTATGTAGCAAAAACTATGAATAGTAGTGAAAACTAGAGCCTAATTGTTTTTCTGGGCTATATTCTTTTAGTATTGTGATTTGAAATTGCCCGATCTTGCAAATAATGTGAGGAAATTGGACCACTTCGTCATCATCTCAAACTCCTTCCTGGCTCCAAACGCAGAGTTTCACCCCATTTATATATAAATAATCCAACTTCCACTATTAAACTTTTTTTCTCCTTAAAATATGTTTTTCGTGTGCCTATTACAAGTACATTACACCAATAAAAAAGGGGGGTTACCGTGCTCGTTTCTTTACAACACGACGACAGAGGGAAATTTTCACCTGAAAAAGCTCAAGGTCAAGGCAAATTCGCAATATATCTAGTGTACGCGCGCACGAGCGCGCGCTAAATGACGCCATAAATTATGCGCAGTAAGGACGCGCCATGCAATTGAGAGGAATCACCTTAAATTTCACTGTCTTTCACCTCAGGTGGTTGAATTAACTACAGAGAGTTTACAGAGCACCGAATTCTCTGCGGCCATAAACATGCTTGTGTCTTTTCTCCTCCTTGGGATTATAGTTCCAGGTCTTGTTCAACGGTTAAAAAGTCTCGAAACTTATTATTATTTTATTTTAACGAAGAAACTCTTTTAAAGCGCACAAAAGCTCTAAGTCAACGCCCTCTCAAACCATTCTGTCATTTTGTAAATTTCGCTAAGAAAATTACCAACTACCCTAAACTGAAGAGTTGGTTTGGAGGGCTTCTCACCCTTTTAGTGAGATGATACCTTGTTGAAGGGCTACAACTGTGGACGAGTTTTTCTCACATATCGTTCATTTGATAAGCGAAAGGAAAAAATAAAGATACATATGATCGAGATAAACTTATGATGGTTAACGTCAAGGTTCAAGGTACAGTTACTATCAGATAGAATAAAGCAAGATCACACTCGAAAACTATGATATGGCACGTTTCCTTAGTATGGAGTAACTGAGAGACTCTTTTTGCATAGATGAATACTACTCCGCGGAAGATTTTTTAAACACCCCCATCTGTTTTTGATAACCTTTAGACATCTGGGGTGAAAGAGAAAAAAAAATTATTTTTTGGAGGGGGCGGGAAGGGTTTGAGAAAACCATACGATAACTGTTGCAGAGAAAGCTTGCGTTTTGATGGTCAGCAAGCTAAAACTTTTCGTGATTTTTTAGAATTTTGACAGAGCAAACGTTAAGACGACGTCGAAACCACAAACCCCCCCCCCCCCCCTCACTTTTGAAATTAAAGCCCCTCGTGTGGTTGTACAGCTAGATTTGAAATCAAACTGGTATTTATCCCGTGAAAACGTTTCATATTAGCATCTTATTTCGACGAACTAAACAGGAAAAATGACGGATATAGCAATTTTGTTCCGTTTTCATTGAAGACGAAAACCTTCGAGCACGAATCTGTGAGGAAGGAACCTCATTTCGTAAGCGTAACACCAACCATGCAAGCGTCTCTTCCATTTCTTAGGAACTTAACTTATACTCACAAAGGTAGCTCCTGAGAAGGTATAGTTAATTGGTGTGAAGGAATATCCATGATGCAAGAAATTGAAAGAAATTAAGAAGCAAATATTTTCTTTCACGGTAGCTCATATTTTAAATGAACAGTATTTGTTTACGTTGTCAAGGTAACAAGACGTTTGAGTGGCATCACCTTAACCTGAGGGAGGTGTGCTTTGAGTGCACTAGCAACCGTTATGGCCCCATAAATTATTTCATCTCCGAGCCCCGTCTTGTGGCGCCATGAAACTGGTGTACAAAAGTGGCCGGACAGATAAGGTAGGCATACAAAGAGCAGTTTATCAACACCGGCGATCGTGGGAAGAAGATATGATGGGAATTAGATCCATGACTTCCTGCGCAGAGGTCGGATACCGAATTTAGTTACTAAATAAAGAGATTTCTGGGGACCTAGGTAATTTTTTAGCTTCGAGAACAAGTTTAAAGTCCATGCAGCAACGTGTCCTGCGAGTGAGGTGTGGCGACAGCGAAAATAGTACTCAAACACCGCGAAATGTAGTATTCAAAAGAATACAAAAACAAAATATGATTGTAAAGCTAATAATTGATAGCAAGAACTGCTATCTTGTGCTATCTTTGTCTGCCGTATTCAGACCTGGTTTCAGTAACTAAGCAGTGATGTACATTGTGTTGCTGTCTATGTAACCTGTTTATTTCACCAATTATCATGGAGTTTTTAAAAATATCTCAGTATAACCTAGTCTATTCTAAGTTCTGCGTTTGAGGCATGGAAAAGGAGCACTTGATCTTCCTACAAGATATAACACAAAATGGAAATTTTACCACTTTTAAACACAAAGAACAGTGAAACAAGCAGACTATGTTAATGCTATAGCCAGTATTTTTTATTCATTTGCTCATTTATTTATCCACATATCCACTCTTTCACAAGTTTTCCAATTCATTCACTTTTCAGTAAGTATTGTCTTGCATCAGTGTTTTCTTCCAATTCTTCTTACCTGAATGCATGAATTTTTTTTTAAATTTCATTTTTCTTTATCTGTTCGGGTTCTTTCAAGCTATCTGACTTTAAACGAATTTAACCACACCAAGGATCTTATAGTCCTCGAGTACAACGAAGCTTTTAAGGTACCCAGCTAATCTAGACCAGTCACGTCAACCTGTGTTCATGGAAAACGGATTTATGATTGGTAGCCTGCGTCGCAGACGTAAACTAACCCCGGTTAGTAACCGGGGCTAGTTAACGTCTACTACGCAGGCTAATGATTGGAAGCATAAATTTTTACATCTATTCGCTAACTTTTGCTATAATTTCGCCTTGACTACTACCTCTCACCCGTATACGTATTTCCAAAATTAACAGTCGATTTAGTAGCGTTATCATACCATATATGCCTCATTTCCCTAAGTTGTTATGACCCAGCTCCTCGGCTACAGTTCATTTTGTAAATGGAACCGGCTAACATTTGCAGTTCCGCGTGACCCGTTCTTCGGCAGCTGAATACCCTTTCGGAAATTCCTGACCATATCCCGACATGCCTTTCGATACAACCCATTAAATGACGCCACCAGAAGCGGGTTGATTGCACTGTGCGAGTGACACACCCAGAACGATAGCAGATATAAAGCAGGTGGGAGGACTTCGTCTTGCCAAAAGTACAAATATAGATGCATGACGTGCGCAGGAAGCCAACAAAATGCAAAAGCTATCACAAGTATTATGAGCATTTTGACAATTCTCCTGTTACGGGTTCCCCTCTTTTGGATTGAAGTTTGAGAGCGAATTCCCGGTGATTTTTGTCTCCACAGCTTTCGACAAACGAGTATGTACAATGTTGCAATAAAAAGCAAAGGAAGAACGTACAAGAACATGAACACGAGAGAAAAGTAAATTTGAAGGATTTTCAAGAACTCAACCTTGACAACACAGTAGCTATTTTCACCTGGCCCGAACTTTACACTTCCAAAGACAGCGAGATATGGGGTCATTAGGATGAAGGAGCTACACCAAATGAATGAATAGCTCATCTTCGAATTTTTGATAAAAGCTATGCGCTTAAAAGGAAATATTATACAAAAGAAGCGGTCTAACGCAATCAGGACATGTGTCAGGATGGAAGCTGCGATTGAGAGCGCCAATAAGTATTGCACGATTCTGCATGTGATGTCGCCGAATGTCCCAGAAAACCAAATATTCTGGAGATAGAGGTACATGACGCAGTAGGGCATGACAATGAATGTAATCAGAAGGTCAGCTATGGCCATGTTTGCCAGTAGAAGATTTGTGGTTGTCTTCAAATCAGGTGCCTTGAAAATGACGTAAACCATCATCATGTTACCGACCAATGAGATCACGAAGATGGTGACGTAAGCAACTGTCATTACGATCTGAAGATTCAGTGGAACTTGAATGTCATCTCCGCGGCTTGTAACGCTTCCATTTGAGCCTTGTTAAAGCAAATAAACCTGTCAGTTTGTTATCAAAAAGTATGTTAAGGTATTGGAAATATTTGTTAAAACCTTTTTGAGTCGACGATATCATTCGGGCTTATTGCAGCCATGAACAATATTCAGATGCCAATGTGTCCAGTAGGAAGGGGTTAGAGAGAGCGAAAGATTGAGAGAACGAAAGAAAGAGATAAGCCAGAGAACGAGAGAGAGGGAGACAGACAGACATAGAGACAGACAGTAACAGGCGTACAAAAAGACAGACTTACTATTTAAAATGGTTTCCATCTTTCCGAAGGCTATCACTTGTGCCACCAATGAGACAATTCGTCTGCAAACATACAGGAAAACTACTGAATAAAAAGCTAGGAGGACATTGTTTTCCCGAAAGCAAGGGGCAGTGAATCAAACAGATGTTTTTTTTTGTTTTGTTTTTTTTTTGTTTTTTTTTTTACGTTAACGTTCCCCAGAAGTGGGTTCAGTTGGAATTTCAGCAACGTTTTGGCAAGTATATTCCAAAACCCTCACTCAGACCTCATTCACTAGTCTCATCAGTATATAGTTATATACCGTATGTGATCTCAGTCAGTGTCAGCAGTGTGCTGTGTCCCTTCCTTCACGTCATATGATGAAATCATGCTGTGAGTCGGAATACTAAAACATTTCCCCCTGAATGCAAGATATCAAGAAATAGCTCGCTTGAAGGTTCCCTAAGCCGGGAATTCAGCCAAAAATTTAACCGTCCTTTTTGTTTTATATCAGTTCAGTGCCACTGAAATCCTTAAAACATACTAAACAAGCAAGCAGAAGCCAAACCAAATGATTGATGGCGTGCCGAAACACTTTATTATTCTGATTGTGTGGTGAAACTATCTTGACTCTTATCTGAAATTGCGTCTGTTTGCCGCTTTTACAGTCATTTTTTCTTTACACTTGAAAACTAAAAAACTAGTTTGAAAGTGATCACTTTTTGGTGACAGCTGACCCGGCGTACTAAGGTTTAAGATTCACAAATGCACGTAGGTTTAAAATATATTCAACTTAATATCCGTTTCATGAAAAAGATTAGTTTATCTGTCATTTCTAGATTTACTGATTCAAATAATGGTTTAAACTAAAATGTTATCATTTTCAATCGCCGGTGAAAATGAAAATGAAGGGGGCGAAAAACTCGTACTTATCAACTTCAGACAACCTAAATAAGAGATATTACAAACCTCCTGTGTATCTTGATTGTCTGGAAATTAACTAAAAGATTTTCTATACATCTTCACTACAGTTCATTTATACGCAGAGTCACGCAGAACCTTTTTATGTTCAAATAGTTGGTAGAATGGTCATTACTTTCTTAGAAAATTAACTCTAAAATTAATCAGATTAATCTTTCTTTTCGCCGACTGAATCCTGTGTCCGTAAAAGGTTGCATTAACGGTTACTGATAAAAACTCTTTTATTACTTAATTAAGGCAGTGAGAGTTTGAAGTTTTGTACGGCTGCTGTGGTCAGCCAGCGCACAACAACTTTCTTCTGGGAGTGTCTTGTTTTTCATCATTTTTTAACCCATCCATTGTTTTGTTGCTGGTCAGGGGCCGTGTGCTTTCGACTATAGTAAAGTGAAATACATGAATCTATGCTTATCATCGAAAAAATTCCCGAGATCATAATTTCTCCCAACTGATTCAGTCCAAAGCGAACCCAGGCAAAACAAACTTGCTAAAGACACGTAAATCTAATAATATATTTCATTTCTATCTAAGAGGTCGTAATGTAGCCATGAATGTAAACATCCTCAAACTTTCTCCACTGGTCCGGTTATTTGACTCACGAACTTGCTCTAATTGTCCCTATACTCCGACGACCCAAAATTGACCATTAACGTTTTTCTACCTCGTTGAATAGTGTAATAAACGTTCAAAAAAATTAAAATACTGATAACATAAACTCCCAAATCCATTTGGTTTCCCCAAAAGACAATAAGCGGGCATAGAAAGCCAGGGTCAATTGGCGCGATAACAACTCAGAAATACGCATTAGAAATTCTAAAATAAATTAATATATATAAGTTATTTTTAAAAAGTCCATAGTAAGCTTGAAATGGCCTCTAAGGCGTAAACAATCTGTTTAAAATAAGTATTCATCAGTGAGCTACACGGATGCAAAATCAGTCTTAAAGCCTGGCTAAACTAGGAAACATTGCTGCGGAAACATTGTTTCCCTGGGATTGCTGCTCAGGTGGCTAAACTAGGAAACATTGTTTCGGAAGCAAAATTTGCGTCCGGGAAGCAAAAATGTTTTTGACCTGATTCAAAAACATTTCTTTGCGTCCGAGAAGCAAGATTTGCGTCCGCAACAATGTTTCCCTAGCGGCCAAACTGGGAAACATTTGCGTCTGCGACAGTGTTTCCGCAACAATGCTTCCTAGTTTAGCCAGGCCCTTAAAATTACCTGAAACTGCGAATTTTTAAAGTTATCCTCACTGCCGAGTCGCTTTGTCGTTGCCACCAAAGCTTTCGTCCGGACGCAAGAGTGAGCGGCAACCCTCTTTAGATATATATATATAATTATACACATTTATTTGAATGTAAACAAATTGTCCGGTTACGGTACACAATCCATATAAACAGCGACTTCTTCTCGGTGTTCAGTTTGCCGACCATATATTATGGCGCCTGAAAAGACAACTGTAAGGCAGACCCACATTAAAAAGCGGTTGAATTTGTCGGGAAAAACAGCAGATGGAAAGAAAAATAAATAGATCTAAAGACAAAACAGATACATCGAGAGAAATAGCCTCAACACGAATCATGTCTTAGAACAGATTAAAATGGAAATGACTTTTTCTCTATATTTTTTTCCTGTAATAGTCGAGCTTTAGGAAAAAACAAAATGAAAAGAAATACAGTATCATGGTAATATCATTTTCGGCAAAACAAAAACGGAAATTGAACGTTGATGGAGGTACTCAGCGCACCCACACTGAAGAAAGCTCTGAACCAACGGATTGCTAAACTAACCAACAAATGATGATGACTGCTGAGTTGGGTTCTGGAAAGTAAGCCACCTACACAAACTTTGGGAAGTAACCAGAAACGTTTCCTCATTACAAATTATGTCGATTGTATTCAACTCTAAACAACAGCTGCACGGGGAACCTCGTACAAACTGGCAGATATTTTGGAGGCGACAAAGCCTTTAAAACCTGTTATGTATCAGTCAATTCCAAAAGTGCCCATCCCCCCCCCCCCCCCCACCACCCCGGGCAAACACCCGGTCAAATACCTAACTGTCAGGGCCTCAAAAAGGGCAAATCAAGCGTAAATCTATAGCAAATCACTCGTTGCATGAAGCATTTTGGCACGCTTCCCGCTCATAATGAATATTTTATTCTAAAATCGCTTACCTTTTTCAAACCAAATCCGAAAAATTTTACTCCAAACTTTGAATAAAGGCATATCAACCGTATATTTAGTAAACGACGCAAAGGGTGACGTGAAGACGTGAAGGGTCTCCCGTGGTGAAGGAATGAATATTTGCGCGCGAAACCTTCGCGAAACCCTTTAGCTGGCGACCGCCGACCAATGTTTAGCCGAAAGTCAAATGCCCCACCGTGCGGGACAAATTTCGGATCAAATACCCGGGGTTAGCCCGGGAGGGGGGGGGGGGGGGGTGTATGAGCGCTTTTGAGATTGACTGATACATTATAACGGACCACTCAGAGTCTACCAACAGCGCTGATACGTACGTCTTGCCATGACTCGGCGTTTGACCGAACAATGCATATAATTACACTTACAAGAACCTAAATTTAAATTTGACAAAATACATACATTTTTGTTCGTGCTCATCAAAACTAGAAAAAAAATGCCAGTTTGATAAATAAGGAAGTATCGTCAATTTTATGGCCGGAAACGAAATAATTAACCCATTGGCACCCGTGCCGGCCAAAACCGGCCGTAAAAAACTCCCATGCTTCAAAACATTGCAACTCTCTCAATCGCACGAATATTGCCTTAACTGTTAGTTGTGAGCACGAAATGGAATGCCCTTTAAATTTGGATATCCAATAAATGCAAGAAACGTAGCGATTTTTACCAAATATGGCCTTTTGAGTTTGGACAAGAACGAAACTGGCCGTTTTTAACGTCAAAGAGAAACAACAAAAATGCCCCTTTTTGCCTTCATGTTTTTTAGGGAAATCATCGTCGAAAAACCAAAATTCAACCATCATAACGAAATTCAGTCCTTTTTCTAGCTTAGAAATGACTTTTTTGTTCATATTCGTCTCCCGAGCGTAGATACAGCCTTTTGTTCCAGTGCATTCGGGCCTTCCCGACATTTTCAACATCTTGAGCGCATTGCATGCTGGGAACTAACGAGAATTTTTGACAGCGCCCGTTCCTTTCCCCAATTCTTTCACATATAAACTAAGTCTACAGCCACTCCGACCTACCGCCAAAATTTCCTGCTCGTGGTCATCTTCAGTACACAGAAATTCCAAAATATGTGGCGGTAGGTCGAGAAATTCATCAATAGTCGAGTCCCAAAGGTACTAAGTGTTCGACCGGCCAAATTCCCAGTTCGTCGAGTAACAAGCCAAATTCAACAACAAAGTACATCACCTTGCTCGATTCTTTGAGAAAGTGGACTCTTAGCTACCGTCACGCTTAATGATGCTCATCAGGCAGCCGCTAAAGATGAAAAATGGCTGTATATTTAGCAGAAATCGCAAGCAAACCGAACTTGGGCCATTGTTGTCGCTTCACGGATAAAAAATAGCTACGTCAAAATGACGTTTTCAGAAACCTTGAGCCTCCAGTGGCTTAGGACAGCACCACTTTTCCCTGGTAGTTCAAATAAAGAGTCACGAATTGCTATTCATCGTTTATAGGTGGAAAATCACTCCGAAAATGTAAAAACCTGCGGTAGTCAATGGGTTAATTAATTAGCCTGTCGCGCGCCTGGGTTAACAAGAGTGTCAGAACCCTGAGAGTCGCGTACTAAAAATGTCGTTGCAGATTGTATGATTCACAGCTTTGTTTACTTTTTGTAGCCTTGCTCCCCCAGAGAGCACTCCATGACATAAGTGTTCTGTTTTGTGGTGTTGGCTTATTAGTATCGGTTGCAACCAGTAAGAAACAAGATTACAAGAGTCCGGAGTATTTACACAGGAAAAAAAGAGTCCTTGTTGCCTTCGCGCTCGATTTTTCGTATTTTTTCCAATTCTAAACATTTACTTTGTATGATGATGATGTTCTTGAATACAGCAAAACTAAGGACGACAACAGACTGTCAGGACATTTTCGTTAAAAAAAAAATACCCTGAATATTTGTTCTCGAGAAAGGTGAGCCAGAAAACCTGACAAATGATTGAAGGAGAGAGCGGGTTTTTTTTTTTTTTTTTTTTACTGAAAACTTGAATTTAAGCGAAGATCGCCTTCTCGAATTTCTTACTATATACTCAAATGCTAAATCTAATCTTGATAATGTAAATGAATATTCTGAATAAATTCAATTCAATTTGAGATCCATGACACAATCCATCAATAGTTTTGTTCTCTCTGTGCTACAGTATATGGATAAGTTTAGTCCGATTTAAAAATATTTAACTTCCTAGCGAAAGAATGGACTGATGGTTTTCTCGTCTGCCTCCAATTTGCATACACAACTTTAAATCTTAGAATGCTAAGTATAAATGAACTTTTTTTCGTGACCACGATCGTGTAGAGAGTCTGCAGCATTTTGCGGCTTACATGATGTAATTGAGGGAAATTAGCCGGACCGGCAACAACTTCTGCTAGCGCTCATTCCGGTCTCCAAAGTCCACGTGGTAAACTGAAAAAAAGAAGTAAACACTTACAATGAAGAGTAAATATTTGTCCAGACGGCATTTCAGGGGAGAATGAACAAACATCTGCAGAAGATATGTTTAATTGTTTGCTTTACTGAGCCTTATGTTTACGCTAGTAGGGGATCGTTTTATCGTGCCTTCGTCCATGATATGAAGAGGCCACAGTGCCATTATACGTATCTCGCTCTTGAAATTCGGGTTCTTGATTTCTGCATGTACCGGAGCACATTGTATTTCTATTGTTTTTGAGGTGTTGTGATAAATGGAGTTGTATTGTCCCCGGTACCAACAGAAGGAACTGAAATTCGTCTGTGGATCTGGTCTCGACTTTAAAACTCTGAACTCGTATGCTCGGTGATGAACTGGATCTAGCATCAAGTAGAGGGTTATGGGGGAATCTTTTCATATGTAAATGTACTGATTTCCCCACATGAGCCTCCCCAGTCATGCTAGATCCAACCGAGAATTACGAATATTGTCTATTAAAGTGCACCGTAAACCCCAAAATGTTTTTCGCTAAAATAAATCTTTGCACCTGTTAGAAACGCATTGCGCTTTTTTTTGTTTTTTATTTTGTTTTGTTTTGTTGTTTTATCGCCTTTTAGATATTTCAGTTGACTTTTCTAGGGTGTTAAAGTTGCAAAATCTGACCATCGTCTGCCCCACCACCGAGTCAGAAGGGGCTTGGGTCTATTCTCGATTTGACGTCACACAAACTGATTTACATCGCATTTAGTCTTTGTAAACATGCATAACTTACCGACCCTAAACACAACTTTGTTGGCACCACTTCGCAGGGTTGCGCTTGAAATACGGTAACACAAGAAAAAGTATGTGAAACTACACTAAGTATACGTAAACAAGTAAATATAAAAGTATTCATTGCCGTACGTAGGTGGTTTCACATTGCGCAAATAATCTGGAAGCCTAAAGTAGGCCGTTGAGGTGGAAGTCGCATTAATTAAATTCTTTGAATGTCTTGATTTTCCCAGTGTACTCTGATATAGACACGCTTTAATTTTACGTCCGATTTTCTAGGTCAAAGTAACCCAAATTCTAACTATAAGTGTAAGAATGGTAAAGAATGGATAGAAAGTTAAGCTTTTGAAGCCGTTCAATAAATTCTCATTTTGTGCTTTATCAAGTCCCAACTGACATTTGGCTGTGCCCCGGCGGTCTTTTAAACTTGATAAACACTCCTGCTCATTTATTAAACGTTGCATCAAACCCTATTAACCCTATTAAGTTAGTTTTCAAAATCAGTAAAGGTTTTATCCCTACATTGTGGTACAATGCGTTCCAAGGTGCAAGGTGTCAGGGTTTTAGCTTCGGCTTAAAACGCTGCCGAAATGCAGTTGTGTTTCACGAAACAACCAGGAGTGGTTCATTTTCTTGACGGGACAAAAGCTATTCGCAATAAAGTGGAAAGCAAATGGCAGACTGAGATATACAAGTCTGCTGCTGCTTCTTTCACGGCCGTTCGCAATCGATATGACTCAGTGAGATGCAAGCCGAAATTATAGCTATAAAGCCCGCTCAGTTTTCATTTACTGTCTTGCTTCTTCCTTATAGGCGATTGAGCGAAAAGCACAGAGAGATGAAAAGAAAAAAAAAACGGAAACAAAAGGCATAAAAAAATACTAATACTGAATGAAGCAAGTGCAGTGAAGTCAGTTTGAAACGTCCGTTGCCACAGCGACAAGCCGGATCAGTATCCCATTCAGTTCAAAGAAATATATGACACTGAGCCCTATGTAGTCTCAAGTACAAATCAAAATAAGGTTTGTTTGCCTTTTTATTCTCTTCACCAAAATAGTCTTTTAGACTTTTTCTCCACCTACCCCTTATAACGTGTATTAAAGTACACAAACGTGCCATACTAACACGAAGGCGCCAGTCTTTGTATCCGATGGAGCAATGCGAGTTTGTTTGCCATCTCTTTGGTTTGATAAAGCACTTCTTATTGACGTATTTTGCATATGATGGACAAGAGTCGATTTCTCTTTTGTTTTAACTGAGCGGATAATGATGGATTGGACAACGTGTCGGGACATTCAAAGTGAAGAATGGTCAAAGACGGGAACACAATAATAACGAGACCATGATTAAATTCTCGTTTGTACTTTTATCGGTTAGCCGACGAGTTGAACGTCCATTTAGCCTCGATCAAAAAAAACCGCATCGAAATACTGTCCGGCATTATCCTCGTCCTGTCGTGCAACAAATGTGACCCATAGCTAAGATTTGTTATCTGAAAGTCTCCGTGTTGCCGAGTTTGATTGGCAGAACATCACTTGCAGAGCAGCTGCTTTGAATAATGCTATTGACAACTTACTAGTATCTCATTAAGTGTGAAATAGCTATCAATAATCATGATGTAAGTCACCTTCAGAGCCGTATAGCTATGGTTTACCTCTTAACGCTTAAGTATTACTGCATATGAATTAACCAGCTTAGTTGCAGTACGGCCAACAGTCGCGCCATTCTGAACATGCATTCTGACCACGCGGCTCCAACGCACTGGAATTCTTTCTCGCAGAACTGGTTTCGTCCACCGATGAATTCACCTCCCTTTTTCCCCATGCCTGGGTTGCATTCAGACCCATCGAGGAACGTGAGCAGTTTACCGGAGCCGATGATACACAGCACCTCCGACGACAAGTCCACTGCCAGAATGCCAGCGCACCTTAACACGTGCGCGATGGCGTCTTCTCTGCCTTCAAGCTATCTTCCTCCCGTCAGCGGTTATTATTCTCTTAACCAAGGGTCCCAAGATGTTATGGCATCCAGGCGAAACCCTTATCGGATGATTGAGCACGGAGCGGTCAATGCGGTGGACCTAGAGCGAGAATACTTGAACCAGCTGTTCGAGAAGCCCAAGCCTGGAGCAATGGGAGGTGAGGCGGTCGCACGCGTTTCTTAGCCGGTTTTATTGATAGACTTTTGATTTCATACGCGGGTTAATCTAATATATATTTGTGTAAGAACTCATTCATTCATCTACCATTTATTTCCATAGACCATTATTTACCAGACGATCGAGGCCGGGGAAATTGGATAATTTTTTAATTGCGCTCGCCAGTAAACCGCCTCTAGCTACCCCGAAGGGGAACATCAGCGGATCCTAATAAAAGTCTTAAGGGAGTCAACTTTTTGGAAAATCCTTCATTTTTATATAAAAAGACGTCAGAGCAATTTATTTTGTGGCTCATAAATATCAGTCCATTTTCATTCATTTATCTTTCCTTTTCATGAAGTTGTTAGGGGATCGAAGGGTTGGCGCTTGATACTGCATGCGTTATACGCAATTGCTACTAAGAGACGAAAAAAATTATGTTTATATAATTTTCATTCATTATCAGTCGTGCACGAAACGAAACAACTATTGAAAGAGTGGTTATAAAACTTGAATCCATAAATAGCTTTCATGATAAAAGAATAACGTGGCGTGTTTCAAGTTTAAGCACACAAGCCCGATTACTTCGATAGTACATGATAATTTTAACAGGAAGCGAGTAATTTTTAGAAACATTTAGGAGCCAGTCCCTTACAGCAGAGTTTCGTGTGATTGTAAAATTAATTTTTCTGACTTGAATGCACTCAACTACGGAGTTGTGAGAGGAAGACTGACAAGGGAGCCAGTACAACACAATAAGACTCTCTTCTAACGAAAGCTAGCCGTTCGTGAGTAATAACCAGGTCAGTCAAAGTCCGCATTTTGGTACTGTGAAACTAGCTATATTACATTTTCCTTTGGAAGCATTTATGGAGAAGTGACTCCAAGTTATTGAGGCTTGTAAAGTATTCCCTACTTCGTTTCTACATCCTAGCAACGCCGAAAAAAATTGTGAAAGCATATGTCACTTGTTATCACCCTTCAACTCGCTTTAATGGAATAACATTTTAATAGTATGAGCGCGGCCCATGCTTTGTCACTCACTATATTAGCTCACATGGCAGCTGAAGACTAGCTGAGTTAAGGACTGAATTATAGCTAGAATGCTTTAAGTAGGACGATAGCGATTTCATATAATATCGGTAAATGGGAAGAAACAGAATATAAGAGCTAGTGCAAAAAAGTTGATGTATATAAAGGCGTTTACGAATCGCGACCTTCACCGACACCGATGTCACTTTTCTACTCCGCGTGGAATAATTTATTTTTGGACTCATCAAGTATCAACCTGCTCACATGTTTTGAGGAAGCAAAGGAGTCTCATTTGAACGAAGTATTGGCTAAATTCATTGAGCAATAGCAAAGATGCGTCGTAAACCTATATCGCTGTCTCAAAGATAAGTCGTTGTGATCATGAACCGAATAAAGGTGTAACACGATCTTGCAACGGCTTTACGAGAACCGCCGCATGCCACATTGACTGTGGGCGTATAATCGGTAGTCACTTTCTGCCAGATATTTTTTCTAGCATGGTAGCACCCATGCCAGCACGTGAACTAAGCGCCTTACACGTTTTTCCATTCATGGCCTTTAGCCCAACTACCAATCTTCCTTGGGTAAAGGTTCCCTACGGTCTTGCTTCGCGCTGTCTCCCCTAGCTACTAGCGTGCATTCGCTCTTCTCCTTCCCTTTCCCTTTCTAGCCACGCAGGCTAGAACTCTTAACCGGACAATAAATAAACTGATTGATGATGAGATATGCTATTCTTTTCGTGCAGATCCCTCTACATCCCGAGCAGCTGAAAGTACTGGTTTGCGTTTCATAGATGATAAGATTATCAGGCCCCAGCGAGGACGAACAGTGTTTTCTGCTAAGCAGCTCCACGAGTTGGAAAAAGTTTTCGTCACGGATCAATACATTTCCGGGCAACAGAGAAGACGGCTGTCCGGTCAGCTTGGATTGACAGAGACACAAGTTCGCGTCTGGTTTCAGAATCGCCGAATAAAGTGGAGAAAGCAAAAATTAGAGCGAAAAATCAATCCATGATTCATGAGCACAACAAACGTCAACGTAGTTTCCTTAGCAATTCATCAGGAAACTCTGCCAGAGAAAAACACATAAACAAGCACAAGGACACTTCTCTATCAGAACGGTTGATTCAGGTAGCCAGTTATCACAACTAGAAGCCGGAGAATGTTAATTGAAATAGAGTTCAATTTCTATTCAATAAATTAAATCTCGACTTTCTATGATAAGAGTATCATTAGCATTCTTGATCTCTCATTTGCTAACTGTATAATGAGACAAGTGTAGGTTATCAAACATGAATAAGTTGATGGACAGTCAACTGCCATCGAATATTATGATAGGTGTGCCGCAATGTACATAGGCAACTCAAGTAGGCATAAAATTAAAACGCGAGGAATTTTCTGCTGGAAATTTCAATAGTCCAGTTTCGAGCTCGCCATGACCACTGAACAAAAGCAGTGAGAACGCATTTGTACAGGGTTAGCCTCGACCTAAAGTAAAATATTCACAAATACCGGCGGGAAGGTGCCACAAATTTGAAAATTAAACAGTAGCCAGAGCTGTAAACTGGTCATCTTCTAGCTGGAATTTGTGAATATTTTACTTTAGGGCGAAGCTAACCCTGTACAATTGCGTTGTTAGTACTTTTATTCAGCGGTCATGGCGAACTGGCCGCCTATCAACAATAATATGAGATTCTTAGAAACCAAAAAAAGCTACAAAGTAGAATGCCTCGGAGCGGTATCCTTTATAATCTTATCGTAATCCTCTTCGCTCTTTGGTTACAGTTTCAAGCTTCAGAGTTAGACAGCAACGATTCTATTCTGTTGTGGTAATGTTGCGACTGATAGTCGTCTTCCCACTAGACCTTCGCGCTCAGGGTTATCCGGACGTCCGTTTGTTAAAGAGCCGGAGAACTCATAGCGCGGTTTCCAATCCGGTGTCGTAAACAAACAATCTTAGTTAACCGGGCCAATCATAACAACGTAAACAGCACAATGAAAAAGTCACACTCATAGCAACTGAAATACTTGTAGCCGGCTGTAAGTGCGGAAAAGCACGTGCAAGCAAGTCGCGATTGGTTTTGCTTCTCATTGGTTAATTAAGAAAGTGGCGCGAGGTTTTGTCAACCAATCACAGAGCGCAGTATAGTAAAACCCAGGGCGAAACGTGAATCTCTTTCGGGCCTACCTGGCACTCAATTGAAAAGCGCTCTATAGACCCTATGTAAAAATGGCTGTCTTTAAATTACTATTTTGTTCATATTCAAAATAGCCTTACTAACATTGCTTGGGATAACAAATTCCTTAGAATTTTTGTTATTGAGACTGTTTTGACGGAATATGAACAAAAGAATAATTTAAGGCGGGAGTTAACCTAAACATCGTTTTTAGCCGCTTAACATGGATTTCACGTTGATATCTCGTTCGCGTTTCAAGCAATCCAAATTCCCTCTGCTCCTCTTACAAAGCTATGTTGTGGGATATATTGTGAATTTTCTGGTGATTTTTGGGTATATTTGGGAAGAGATAATTTTTCTCAAAGGATTAGTTAAATTGAGGGAAATATGAAATCTGGAAAATAATAAAGGTTTAAAATTGGAATTTGAAGTGGAAAATTATAGTAGACGGACACCAAAACAGTTCCCCAGCACGCTGCAGTGCCCTTGTCAGGGGTAGCAACTAACTGGAAGTGTTTCAAAACATTTTTACTCCATTACAATCCCTTCTTCAAACTCCTTCAGATTTCACACAAATTCACGTTTATTTATTTATATATTTATTTATTTATTTATTTATTTATTTATTTATTTAAGGATTTGTACAAGCAGTACCGGTGCAAAAACAATAGGACATAAGTCCCCTACTAGGTTTAAGCACCAACCCAACCCTCTCCTAAAGTATTAACTTAATAATATAAATAGACTAAATAGGCTGCTTAACAAGTGCACGCAGCAAGGGTATTTACCCGGCGACATTTAGGACAAATTATTTTAAAGATACAAACTTTAAAGGTAGCCCTTTTTGCATAGGGTCTATAAACCCAGTCACTTGGAGAGATTAGCTCGAGATTTCTACCGGCTGATAGTCAAGGCAAGTAACCGAAACGAGATCCAGTTGCAATTGACAACCCCTTGGCCATGGACGTTGAACATAAACTCGGTGCAGTCCCCTTTGGTTCGTTTGGGGGCAGGGTGACATGCCTCTAGATCTTTCACTTCAAAAATTCAGAAATATCACATTAAACTTTCTTCAATAAAGGAATAAAACTAATTCCCTTTGTTTTCCGAGTCGTGTGACAACATCAACTTGCATTTTGGGAGAGCTAACATCAACTCTAAAACTCGGAGAACTGGAGCGAATTTCCTCGTAAAACTTTCTGCTGTATAAATTTTCTGTACAGATCAACGGCTGCTTTTAATTAGCTTTCACTCGTTCCTTCTAAACAGAGAGACAGACAGACAGCCTTCATTTTAGCACGATAAAAATCAAAGCTCTGCAACTTGTGAGGTCGTGCAAATTAAAAAAAAGACATCTAAAATTTAAAGTGAACATTATACAGACTATATTATCTCAACACAAATGAAACAACACTTTGCATAAATACTTTCGTTAGCCGTTCCCCTTAATAAATGAAACTTACCTGCGTATAAGACCTTTCGGTAAATTATATTTGAACAAGGCAACACTCAGGGGCACCCAACGAGCCAAAGCAGCCAAAAGCTGTGTAAAGGCATTTTTAAGTACATTATGGTGTTTCAAGTCTGTTTAAAGTGATGTTTTGGTTAGCTAGAAAACTTTGATCTGTTCGGATTCCCTAGCTGAAATGTTAATTGCCCGAAAGTTTTAGGGAACAAAATCTTTCTTTGAGAAAATACTAGTTGAAGTTAACTTTCTAGGGAACCTTTTTTTCTGTCCGAAATTGCTAGCTGACGTTTTTTACTGCCAAAACAGCAATAACAACCTTTCCGAAAACCTCAGGGGTTATGATTTCCACATTACGAATCTTTTAGGCCACGTTTTACTTACGAAAATCCGAGTGCACTCTTCAATCGACGCCGAAAGCCTTAGGCGAACTACCCTCCACCGAACAGATATCTACCGAAACTTGTCGTTGGGTGCCCCTGAGCACTGAGATGCATGGCCTTAATTATGAAGTTATGGTCGAATGTATGTTTCAGAACATCCGCTGTGATTTCCTTATTCCGTGCTCCGGGATATACGCCGAACATGAATCAAATCTAGGTTGGACTAAGCCGGAGCAGTCCCTTATTTTTCTTAGGGATATAAAGGATGGCGAACACTACTGAGGCCCCGTTTGGGGTGGGGTGGGGGGGTATGTGTGGGGACTGGGGAAGAATAATCCCGAATCCCGCCTGGGTAAATTTTGGTGATAATACGATGATACTGGACTAATAATAAACCATAATTTCAAAATGCAATGCAAATCATCCGTAATCTTAACATTTAGAGGCCAATAATTCGTATCCTTCCGAACTCTCTAAATTATATTATAATTATAATTATATAAAACCCCTAATAAAACCATAATCCTAAAACCCTAACAGGGCCTCTCTACTGATCCGTAAGAAAGATACGAGAGGCTACTCGTCTACAGAAAATCAGATAACAGCAAATTAGTCAGTACATTGTCAGTTACAGTACAAATTATACTGTCTCGAACGTGATTTTGCGGCCGCCTTTATAAATTCGTATCAGACCCGGAGATATCCGTCATAGATAATTCCTGTCCTGCGGACTATTCTGGGATGTAACAGTCACCACCTCAATATAAGCATGAATAACTACCAGCTTGCCTCGCACTGAATTATCATATCTTTGAGAAAGGACTCAGAAAGGACTAAGAAGATCAGAATTTCGTAGAGTTCGAACTCTAGGAGTGTTTACTGGCTCACCATGAAACCTGTGGGTTTTTTTTTTTTTTTTTCAAGAAAAAGAGACGTTGTTCTTTCGTAACAAATAAAAGATCCAATAGGCTTTAAAACCGTTATGATAACTAAACTGGTGATAACAATGAAATCAATGCACGAGACGATTTTTATTGTTTATTCAACTGGCTTGGTCCTGCGAGTCACAAGTTATCTACGTCGAGAACCGCTTTTTCCAATTGAAGCGACACATGTTCTTATAAAGTATAATTTAAAACAAGGTTTTTCTTTAAACACCTGGACATCAGTCCACTAATGGGAACAAACAAACCACCTGTCCCTCTGCTTTACTGTGAATTTTGGCTTCGTTTCACGCCGCTTTTTGCCAGGTTTCGTTTAACTCGTTTAAATGTTAATACAATTGTATGCAGCATTAACATTTGACTCTGAATAAGAACCATTTCCTCATAAAAGGGAAAATTGTCAACTCGCTTGTTTATCAAACCGATCTACTATCATAGATTCGTTTATGTGGCGTGGCTTTCAACATAAAGCATTCGTTTATCTAAAGAGTATAATGATGCTAATATACACAGCGATGTTTTCAGTGAATAATTTTGTGCCGACCGACGATCGGCTTCTGATTGTCAATGGCTTTAATTTGGTCCAAAGTCATCGTGACAAGGGTGCATTTAATTACTTTTCCATTACCTTCTTTCATAAGATGAGACTTACCTTCTTTCATAAGATGAGAATTCAGACAATAATGGTTCTCCAAAAAGTTACAATTTTTTTCCATTGATGAAGAAATTAATAATATACATATTTAACACTGCTCGCCCCGACTAGCCTTTGCTAACTGCGGGCAGTGCATATTTCTGTAATATTATTTCATAAATAAATTAAATATCCAAAGTGAGTGAATTATAAATACAACATGATAGAAATGCATATAACATCTGGAACTCGGATTTTTTTCCGAGTTTCCATTTGATGTTATATGCATTTCTATCATGTTGTATTTATAAATTAAATAAACTTGAAATACCACTAAACTATTTCAAATAAAATTCTCTGTATTGGTATAACGCCCGCCACTGCAGGGGTATTTTTTTTCCAATTATCATGGATTTAATTTGCCTCGAATTTTTTATTTTAGGTTTCGATTTTTTGTCTAAACATGCTTTTTGTACAAGTGGATTTATGAAAATAAAAGAAATAGTACTCATTGACATGCCATTTCAAAACAGCCCGAGGTCTTTTTCACTCTCATAATTATGCAAAAACCACTTATAAAGACATGTGCTTTGTCACAAAGCCGTACTAACTAAAATGTCCGCGACAGTTCTTGTGCGAATCGTTGCATTATTTTTAGTCAAAAACTGCACTGTGATCCTCATAACTCTTCAACTGTACGATTCCATTTTGAAACTAGTTCTCTATTTTAATAACACGTATTTGTTTTCACACATTTTTAATGCCTTATTAAAGCAATTAACTAGTAAACATAACGACGAAATTAAAGTCATTTTCTTTACAATTAAGCTCATTTACACATCCAACGAAAATTTACGATCTGACCGACCGACGACAAAATCATATGAATAATACTGTAGTTACAAGTGGGCCGGGAATTGATACCGCATTGTGATGAAAAGTTTCAAAAGTTGCTGAGAGAAAATGGGGCTACCGAAAACCGGCTTAGATAAAAGAAGAATAAATGATTGATCTAAATCAAGGCTGAGCGTTAGTATAGTGAGTGATTGCCTGTATGTTCGTGATAAAGAGTATTATTGTCTCTTGGCGGCATACCCGTGACAGTCGCCGCAGTTGCTAGACGATCGCTACGTTGCGTGCAAAAACGCAGCATAAAATTGACAAAAAATGAAAGAGATGATGTGTGTGCAATGTAAAAGCAAATTCATTTCGCTCTTTGAGACGATTAGCGCAATATCGCTCTCCCTTCAACATGCAAAACGACGAAACGACTCCAGCTTCACATTTGAGCAGCAAGGACTTAACACCTTGTCCTTGCAGTGCGTGTTTTCCAAGGAAAGACTTCTGCAGTGATTCGCTCGGTCTAGCAGCCAGTCATCCCAGGGAACTGTACAACTATAACAGGGTTGCTGGATTTCCGCCGACCATCCCCGTTTTCAGGCCTTATGCGCCGATTTCCAGCTCTTCTGCCAGTCTGTATGGGCCTATTCACCTACACCGACCGGGCTACCCCAGAACAATGTTTCCCGCTCCAGACGGCCGCTATGACTTGTCCGTGATGCAGGAGGCGCCCAATAAGGACGGCACGTTTCATGAACGACAGATGGTCCATAGTCCGTCGCTACATGTGACAGAATCTGAAGCTTCTGCGAGTTATTGGGAGCAAACAAGTGGTGAGGGCTTGAATCTTAGAGTTCAAAGTTATTTCGAGCAAACTAGAGCGCTAAACCCTATTGTAGTGATTTCATAGCGGTGTTGGTGTAGAATTTTGAAACTCAGTGTCTATCGGAAATCCTCCGAGTCGACGTGATCAGTTGGAAATTGTTTTGGAATATTATCAAAACTGTTATTTGTAGATGTTTTGAAAAGAACTGATACACTGTATACATCATGAATTAACGAACTTAATCGGAGATAGGATTATAACGATACATAAAGGCATTCGCCTACCAAGTCCTCTTCAGTTCTCTCTGAACGCATACTGACAAAATGATCATTAAACAGATTATTAGGTTTGTGGCGTCTATGTACGCAAGGTATTTAAAACCATTTAGGATGATAATCTTTTGTAAATAGATCATCCCCTCGCAAGTTATTGACGCCCTAATTACATTTCCTATCAAGCACTATACACACCACTTGAAGCAGAAATGAATCAGTAAAACTTAACCCGGCTTAAGACTGAGCAACGCTATCTAGGAAAAAAACTGGAGTTCATAAACATTCGTTACAGCTTTTTATAACTTGGTATGAAAGGTGGAAGGCTAAGACAACGCAGTGGTGTTTACAATGATTCTTACTTAAATTACGTGATGCAACATTAAATAATTGCGGGGTGTCGGTATAATTGCTGTAAAAGATCGAAGAAATTAAGGTGTGAGCGGGTTTGAAATCCAAAGAAAAGCGGAGTCGACGTGTCTCAGTAAAACAACATTTGAATCGACACTGAGTATCCGTAGGTTTTGAGGGTTGGAAACTGAAACACGGTGCTTTTTCGGCGTTCAGCCTTCAGGGAACTTCTCGATCTTTTGTTCAAAATGAAAGAGCTTGGAAATGGCTTCTAACATTCCTGAAAGAAACATTAGTAACCACGGTCGCTTCAGTCATATATTTTAATTTTCTATATACACATTATTACCTTGCCAAATGTTCCTCAAACGTGTGTATTACATTATGTTTTCTTGATAAAATCCTGATAAAATCTAATAAAATGACGGCCTTTCAAAGATCCGGCAATCGGTTGGCGAGCAATAGGTTTTTTATCATTAGGCATGCCAATTTTATACCGTCATCTAATCTTGATTCTCCTGTTGATCGACGTGCTTCAGTCTCATTAAAGTACCGCTACTTTAATATTTACTCATTTTATACATATACATGCAATTGTCTCGAGCCAATTCCTGGCTGTACACTGTTAAGACATGTTTAATTTCTTTTTTTCAATGAAAACATTCCGGTGGCACCATTTGAAGTAAGGGTTTATTTTAATATTTTTTCTAAAAATCTCTTGTTAGGTTCAGGACTCGGGGATAAACCACGGCGCATGCGCACAGTATTCACTCCTCAACAGCTTGAGAGACTGGAGCGACACTTTAAGAGCCAGCAGTACGTTGGAAGTGCTCAGCGGATTTACATCGCCAAGCAACTGGGCCTGTCAGAAACACAAGTCAAAGTATGGTTCCAGAATCGGAGAATTAGATGGAGAAAACAAGCTCTGGGAACAGTGGCAAAATCCCAGTAATAAAACATATTGCGCAGCATTTAGCCCAGTCAGGCTGGACTGGGCTATGCCAGGAGCCCATCACTTGGAGCGTACAACTGCCCTATATTCCGGATCCTGTCACGGCGTTTTCACAGACTCTCTCAGGGGCCCCGATGTTAGTTTGTTTTCGGTCATTAAACCCATCGTTTTGTGGTACTCTCGTTGCCATTGCCTTCTTCGTGGCCCGTTTTCGCGGGAAAAGGGGAAAAGATAGTCTGAAAAACAAATAAAAATTTTAAAAATTCCGCGGACATAGGCTTAGTATGGGAGTTGTACGCTCCCGTAGTGATGGGCTCCTGGCTTTGCCAAATATTGGGACTTAAAAGTCTTAAATCGTAGTTAAGCCGACAGTTTTAGTTGAGAAAAGAGAGCAAAAGGGACCGGTTGTCATTGGTTGGAACATTTCGGATCAAAACTGGTTACCGAGAACAAGGAACAAAGACCGTATTCATATCATCGCATAATTGTGTGTTAGTTAGTGATCCGTTGTAGAATGAGCTCACTTAGCAAGAACTTCAGCTAATTGATGGAAACGAGATTGTTAAGTTTTTTTTTTCACTTGAGCCGGAGAGAATCGGTTAGTTTTTCCTTACTAATCACACTACTTTCGGATCAAAGTGGACAAATCAGACAATAATGTGTGGAAAAACATCGACAAAATATTGAAACCGCATTTTGCTGAATAGTTTGCACCAAAGCGACGATCAAATTTATCCAGATGTCTACAAGACATAACTTTTATAAAAGGACGAATACCACAATATCGTAAAATCATGATGATTTTTAAGAGATGGCGTTATAGTTTTGCGCTTCCATGTACCTACATTGCGATTATTTTACGACATCCGAACGTTTATGTTATGCCTTGAACTGAAAACAATGCGCCATTCTATTCTCTTGATGGATGTAGTGATTGATTTTTTTATGCAATCCGGCTCCCTATGCTATACTTGTGTATATTACCAGCAGTGACAAAATAAACTCATTTAATGTTGTTTCATTCATCGAATTGACTCTTGACTGATAGCCGTTTGGGTTTACCTATGTAGTATTAGATTACTCACAGGCTGCCAGTTCTATGAAGAATTCTAAACGGTTATAAAATTCTCAAGAGCTCCTTCATTAAAAGCAGCTAGCGAGGTGAGTTGGCCAGCTTAGTTATCTAAGTTAGCTAGTTTTACTAATCGGTAGAATAAACCCATGACTTGATGCGGCCCTGTGGAAGCGCCATACGATCAGTGGTTCACCGGCGGTGGGTTGTAGTTGATTTTCATTCACTGACCTGTTGTAAATAGCGCCGCGCAGTACTATACCCATCGGGCCGCGCTTTTGGATCATCTCAAACTGCTTGACGCTTTCGGCGGTGTAAAACTGGAGCAGTTATAGACGTTGGTTATTTGATCATGATTGCTCTCGCGCGCCCCTGCCTCATCTCGGGTCCCTGCTTTAATGAGTTGTGCTTGTTGCAGCGCATCCTGTAGCCTGCGTAGCAAGCGTTTCCAATTCCGTGTGGTTGGAGCGCTAAAAAAAGAAGGCGAGAAATAAGAAATTCTTTCTTTTGCTCTCGCCCCATTTCGCGCGGGTCCAAACTCGGCTAACTTTTGCTACGCAGGCTACGCATCCTGGGTAAAATGATACAACAATTATTCAGCGGTATCTCGTAAATTATGGCGGACACATGCGATGGAAGCCAAACAGAAATTACTTGTTGTAAATGTGGCTTGGGATACGTTAGTGTTGCATGCAATAGGACGCCGTTGTGTGTGGATTGGGGACGGAATGGTTGGCTAGCTTATGGTGCTTGTTACTCCATCGCATTGTGTCGTCGAAAGGTGGGTTTTCTGCCAGATCTTTCAGTGCTGAAGTTCTGTTCCACGTGCTTTTGACGTTTTAGGATCGACTCAAACGTAGTTTAATAGTAGGTGTGATATCACCTTGTAAAGACCCCAAACAAGTCAATTCCATATTATGGAAGGTGTTCCATATGGGAGGTGACTGATGCCTGAATGTGTTAAATATTTCGAGGACAAACAAAACGACAGATCATATCATGCATTGTTGTCTACGTACAACCGCAAATAGTCCAGTTTCGAGTTTGCCATGACCGCTGAATAAAAGCACTGAGAACGCATTTGTACAGGGTTAGCCTCCATAGATGACCTGTTTACTGCTCTCTCTATTGTTTAATTTTCAAATTGGGGCGTCTTCCCACCGGTATTAAATTTTGTGAATATTTTATTTTATAGGTCAAGGCTAACCCTGTATGAATGTGTTCTCAGTACTTTTATTCAGCGGTCATGGCAAACTTGAAACTGGACTATTAAACTAAAAACAGTCCTCACATACGCGTATGATAACAGGCTTTGACAAAACACTGATACTGTATTTATTTGACTATAAGCCGAGCTATTTTTCCGTTAAATTAAACCACCGAGAGTAGATTTTCCACCAAAGAAGGGGGTTCGGCTTATAGGTGATAATTTTCGGGGGAAAAAGTTCAAAGACCCAAAGACAACAATAAAAATGAGAGCCAAAAACAAGTTTTCTGTGTTATCATTGACTTTTGTATATGTGGTGACTCGTAAAGGAGCCATTTGCTAGTTTTGCTTCAAGGAAGCTTTCATCAGTCGTTGTTAACATCACACTTAACCTGTTTGTTGCCTTACATACACCTACTATAAGCTTGTTACTCCACAGAAGTTGTCACATTTCCTGTGAATTAATTGGGTCTACTTTGTGATGTTATTTGTGGAAGAAATTCTTCAATTAACTTGAGCAAAACCAGCCTGTTATCAAGCCCAACCGAGTGTGACTCAAAGCACATGCTGGCTTGGTAACCTCTCTCTCACCTAGCCTGCCAGGTCATACAAGATGGCGGGTCGTTTACAACTTCGATCTTTTGTGTTTTGGAAGTGTTTGAGTTTTTTTGGCATAAAAAGGTTCCAAACATTTCCTAAAAGGTTTGTTAATTTCCTTTATGGTGAAGGTATGGCATTGAATTTTTTAGATTTTCAACATACAGTACAGCTCAAAGGTAAGCGTCCACGTTAACGCGCCTCAAACGAGTTAGTTAGAAATGCGTTAACGCGAGTCCGTTTATCTAACGCGCTTCAAAAGCGCGCTTGAAGCACAACTCATTAGTATGTATGAGCTGGCGTATTGTTCTTGGTTCATTGTTCGATAACACGGCAACTTTTGTCATTTTTCAAAGCTCCAATAAAGAAATACAGTTCAGTCTAAATCAGGGAGAATCGAAGAATTTATCCGATTTCCAAGTAAACCATGATATTTTCATTAAGCGACTGCATTTACAAAACAAACTACCGAAGTATTAAACCGGTGAGAAAGCGACTATAAAAAATTGCCTGGCGGCTTGTGTAAATGAACATCGCGACGTACTTAACTGTTCATAATTGCGATGCCATCGATTCTTTTATAGTTTATGAAGTAGGCCCTTTTGCATACGGCTACCATGTTTTCAAGGATTTCAAATACATTTCATAAAGAGTCGAAATGGCCGCACCAAATGTAAACAACGCCGCCAAATTTTCAGCACAAATTTGCATAGATTTGAAGTGATAAATGAAGAGCGCGTGGTGTGTTATTTGATACTTGGCAAAACTCGAGTATTTCATACTGATTATTTTTTTGCTTAAAGTAAGGAGTTTGTTGCTTGTTTGTTGTCGTCCAGCGTGCAAGATTGCCGTTGCTTTATCCGCGGTCGTGATATTTTTGCCACTCATTGACTCTTAAAAACACACACACAAAAAAAACAAAAATATTATCAAACCATCGCTAGCCAGTATACGTTTATCGTCTTATTATCATGGAGATTTCAAGAACGGAAGTTTCGTATTTGCATGTCATGTGGGAAGATGTCCAAAGTTTTGATGAACTTGCCGAGTTATACTTTGAAGCGCGAGACAATGTTGACAATGAAGAGATCAAAGAATTCCCCGTGGGACGATGAGTCAGAGAGCGACGAAGAATCCAGTGACGAAGATTCTACATGTATATGCACTGACAGCCTGGAAACAGACTTATCGGAGAAAGCGAAAATAACTTCATTCCGTCAATAATACGTGCAACTGTAAATTCGGCGAAAATAAGAAACCGTGTAGCGCTGGCCATCAATCAAATTGCATGTGCAGAATTCTGTAAATTTGCATATGCGCGAGAACTTTTCGAACATTCCGCAGTAGCAGATGCACGCGTAAATTTGCTCTGTCGGTTAAAAAGAATGTATTTCTTTGCTAGTTCTTTTTTACTACTGATACTTTGTGGGTAATGGGTACAACTGTTTTGATGAAGTAACCTTCTCACCGCCGCCACCTGTTGGCAGGGAAATAACTTTCAAAACAATTCCACGGAAGCGAGTTGGAGTGGTTTTCTTTGCTTCAGTTCGGGACGATTAAAAAGGATTCTTACACAAAAATAACTCTTAGCCAAAGTCATCAGTGGAAGCTCATTCAATGTTTGAGCGTTGAAAACGCCATTATGTTTCGAGGTTTGAAAAGTCTGGCCAAACAAGGGATACATCTGTTAACGTCAGAGTTTTGGAACTGGCACGAATTAAGCGAATGTTGTCGTTGAATAAACATGAAGAGAAATACAATTGTAGCATTTCCAGTCCTATTTCTGGCCGCAGTTTGCTTATTTTGGCTTATTTCTTTTGTTTGTGGAAACAATGTTGGACAAAGGAAACTCAAGCACTGAATAACAAAAGAGAAAGCGCGCTTCAATAACGCGCTTTCAAACGCGTTAACGCAAATGCGTTAACGCAAAAAACGTGCGTGTGTTTTGCGTGTGCGTTGGTCAAATACCTTTGAGCTGTACTGTAATTCTCGCTGAAGTGTGGCACACGATCCATGCGGTTTTTTTTTCTCCACGGAACTTCGGCATTCGATTTTCAAGTCTCGGCTTATAGCCAAGAGTTTTCTGGGATTTTTTTGTGAACATCTGGTCAATACTCCACTTGCTAAGTTTAGGGTCTCGGCTTATAGCCAGGATCGGCTTATAGACGAATAAATACAGTACCTGGTTTACTGATTACCTACTGATGCCCTTACTGATTCCCCTGTAAAATTCACTGGAAAAAAGTAAAACAACAACAACAAAATGAATTAAGGCTGAGTCAAGTTCATGGATAAATTCTGGCTTACCTCAAATTTCAAAGATGGCGCAAACTTGGCATGATGGAGGA
The DNA here is from genome assembly GCA_016490735.1 of Pachyseris speciosa. Taxonomy (NCBI): domain Eukaryota; kingdom Metazoa; phylum Cnidaria; class Anthozoa; order Scleractinia; family Pachyseridae; genus Pachyseris; species Pachyseris speciosa. The sequence goes on along the minus strand of JAEMWC010000420.1, from coordinate 53,252 downwards.
CCTACTTTCTGACTCATTACAAGTGCCCCTGATAAACGAGTGCAAAATATATTGAAGCATCATCAACTATACTACACATTTCCAAAAGAAACCCCACAACAACAGACAGAAGACAGAAAGAAATGAACAGTTGGAAGAGAAGCACAAGTGACTGACACAACAAACTGGAAGTCATTCTGTCTGGAGCTTAGAGTCAGAACAACTTGCAGTTGCTCTATGTTTATTGTCCAAATGTTTTCATTTTTTTCTATCTTCATTGTTGTTGTTGTTTTGGTTTTTCATGGAAACGAGTAACATACTTGATGCTTCAATATATTTTGCGCTCGTTTATCGGAGAATAGAGCTGGAGTACTTGTAATGAATGTGAAACATTCTGTGAGAAGTTGCATGCAAATTACACTGTATATCCATTCAGCAAATGCCAATTTAAGAATCTGTTTTTCACTAGAGAGCTAATGCATTTGGAACAACAGAACACATTCTGAATGGACATAAGGATAGGGTGAATTGTGTAAAGTGGATTCCTCAGCCATCACATGGTATGTTAAAAAAGATCGTGCAAATTGGTTGCTTATTTCAGTACCACGATACTGTCACCTTAAAAAGGTGACAGTATTGTGGTACTATCATGCCATACTGTATTTTGGCCAAAAAATTACTAAATCAATTTTCATTGAGATGAAATCAAGTACATTTTAACCCTTTCCTCCCCAAGAGTGACTTATGGATTTTACTCTGTCTAATGCCAGATGATTTTACTCATCAAAATGACGCCCCTTAGGGGTTAAAGGGTTAATTAAAACATGAACTACACTGACTTACAGTGTATAAATTTACCAATATTAATTTTCATCTACTGTAAAGACACAAGGGAAGAACTTAAAAATGTTGGCCCAACTTTTCCAAGTTGATATTCATTTTCACCTTGGGTATGCATAATGAAACACTTTTGAGAATACTTACCGTGATCTAAAATAGCTCTTTTTGAAGAAAATTTGGCCATTATTTCTTGTTTGCCAGTGACAAACAGGCCTCTTTTGATTTCCGGAGTTTTACTAACAAGCTACAAATGTACATGTACAACTTTAAAAAAAAATTTAAAGACACATCTTTTTAGTAAGGCTTTTTATTCTTAGTTAGGTGACTATGTGAATGATATGACTATCGAAGGTGTACCTTTTAGTAAGGCTTTTTAATGGCAGGTTTTTTAATATTTTACACAACACATGATGTAATTCATATTTTATCATTTAGTTATTTTATTTCATCCATCGCTGTAATGCGCAGTTGATCATATAAATTCGTAATTTATTTTATTATTACTTTTTTTTATTATACTGCCCCTTTTAAAGTACATGTACATTGTATTCTCTTCTTTGATTTTTTATAATTAATTTTATTGGCTGCAGTTAAATCACATAAGTGACATAATTTATTGTAAATACAGTGTAATAACAGTGAATAACAACATGGTTTGGTTTGTTTTTCAGAGCCACAGGATGAAAATGAGTTGGTTTCAGGTTCAACTGACAAATTAGTAATTGTATGGCAGAGAAAATTCAGTCAAGACTGCAACGTAAGCCCTTTGTTGTTCTAAAAGATAACCATACATTACTCTTACTTAAAATTGCATGGTTAGAAACTATAAGGAGTAGTACATACGATATAATGTAAAATTAGCTAGCTGTGTATAGCTGACTCAGTGTGTATAGCTGACTCAGTGCTTACTATCAGAATTGCACAGTATTTTAAAAGTTCATTTAAGATTGGGTAAACCTACAATGTGGTAAGTACTCACAATGATTGTTTGCAACATACAGTGTACAGTATTAAGCATCAATTTCCTTAGTCTGTAATTACAGTAATGAAAAAATTGATAACAGTGAATTAGTTTTATGGGGTTGAGATTATGTATATTATGCATTTACTGTTAACTAAAATTAATTTTAATTGATAAAAATGTCATGACAAAATATTATAGCTACATATAATTTGTCAAACTTTAAAAAAATTAATAGTTACTTTTGGCATGAATTGCTCACAGATAGCCTGATTTGTTTGGGACATTTTGTTTTAACCTACATTATTCAATTCAATTCAATTCAATTCTTTATTTATTTACACAATAAAAGGTATTTATTAAATACAGTCTACACACCTGTATGTACAAAGTTTACGTAACAGCCCATTGTTCAACACTTAAAGGCATTAAATACCCATACACTGTAGTATTTAGCGTGAAGCTAAAAGGTTTATGAAGTACATATTAAGTACTTGGTGTGGTGGAACTTCACATTTTTCACGCTATATTATGTACCAGTATAACTTTACTTGTCACCCACAGTGGGAAGTTTCTGCCATTCTGGAAGGCCACCAGGGGGCTGTGAATTCTATTGCTGCCATTAATGTTTCACTGGCTAATAAACCAGAGACAAGAACAGTCATAGTCTCTGCATCTGCAGACTCAACAGTCAGGATATGGAATCGCAGGGGACCAGAAGGTACAAAGTCATGTGTGATCACCAACAATATTACATTGTAGATTGTACACTCTGCTGATTAGCTACATGTACATGTACATGTGCTTGTACAGCTGTACTGGTCATTGACAGCAAGAAAAACACCTACATGTAATTACCGTAAGAATGGGAGAGTAATCTCTTCAATCTGTGTTTGGTTGGCTACTTTTCTTGTGAAACAAACTTGTCCAATTACATGTAGCTTAATGACAGCTGTCAATTTGCTGTGGGATGTCTTATTTTCAGGCCATCTGATAGGGTGCGATAAAAAATCAGAAATTATGCGACATTTTCAGGGTAGATTGTGCAATAAGAAAGGACTATTATGCGGTAAATTATGCCATTTTTTCCTAATAAAACTATTTCAAGCTTGTTTTACTAGGATTCTGAGAAAGAAAACCACTTTTAAGCTGCTCTAATGACAATTTTTACATCAAGGAGCAAAAATAAGCAATTATGAGTGAATTGGGATAAAAATTTAATTACGATTTTCTTAGATGATTGATTACTATGTTACACGACAAACAAAACATCAGTCCATCATCCACGTGGAACGTACCGGTGGTGTATTTTTCTGCTCTGTCTTTGACAGTCAAATTTGAAGGAAGGTGAGATTTGGTTTTCCCAGTAGTCGAACATGAAGGAACACCATGCGTTTTCACTATAAACTTGTCCATGAGGATGTCGGCAATGTACGTGAAGCTTACATTTTGTTGTCAAACAATGCTTCCCTGATGTAAATTCCAATTACCACCTACTTAGAATGAAGAAGGATTGTAAGTCATGGATTTATATCAGCAGTTCTGATAGGCTAACTCAAAGAAATTAGTTGTTTGCATTGCACCAATAGGCAATTCTTTAAGAATGAAAAAAAAAAAAACTAGCACCAGGCCCCGGACCTGCGAAAAACGAAAATAACGCCTTGAACTACGATTGTCCGTGAAATCGATGGTTTCAGAACATTTCTTGGGTTTTTCGAAGCTAAATTGTCTTGAAACTAAGTGCAGATGCGGAATTTTTTCAGAAAAAGCATTTATTTATGGTTTATTTTTTATGAATTGTGTGATTTTTTATGAATTAAGCAATTTGTTATGAATTGTGCGATCGGATGCGAAATCGCACCATCGCGTAATATCAGATGGCCTGCATTTTAAACCATTATTTTTTACTTTTCTCTAAGATGCTTAACAAGTTTGCCTAAGTATTGTTATCTCACAGATAATTTCAGCTGCTTGCAGATGTTATCTTTTGGAAAAGGATTCATCTTATCAGTGGCCATTTCCATTCTTCCTGGAACTGTTGGTAATTTAACATGTATTAGTCTACTGAGTTACATGTAGATCTTTGCAGAGTAATTTAAACAACCCTGGCAGAAATTCAAAGTGAAGATACAGATTAGGCATCTTAGCATCTCAAATAAGTAAGTGTATTTTTTCGCAAGCCTACTGTAGCAATGTCCTTTTTTTTTGGGGGGGGGGGGGAGGTGAGGGGGGGGGGGGGGCAAGGGGGTCTAAATCTCCCGTTTCCCATATGCTACCTGTATTCTCCTGCGTCCCATTATTACCTTCCCACTTTTTTGCCTTGCTCCCATCCCCAGTAGTTACCGTAAGAACTTGTGTATAAGCTGCACACGTAGATAAGCTGCACCCCATAATTTCAATCGGATTTTGAGAAAAGAAATCAAAACTTGAAAATAGCACTCTTGCAAAAAAGTTGTTTGTTTGTTTGCAGTTGTTCATGATAAACCATGATAAACTTGCCAAAATCTAATGCTGTGTATTTTCAGTGACCTTAAGAAGTTAATCGACTCTTAAAATACATGTACCTTTTAAAAGTTTATCTTTAATCGATTTCCCTAATTCTTGGGACTTACAACAGTTGTCTTCATAATTTTGCTAAAGCCCACAGTTGATAAGAAAACAATGAAATTTGAATGATAAAGACTAGTGCAGGAGAATGAAACAAAACGTTTGCTCAGTAACCATGCAGTCATTTAAAGTGTGAAGCCTGGGCCGAGTCACATTATGTAGTTTCACCAACATGGAAAGGTTCGCTTTCCCCATACTGGAAAACGTATGTTACGCTGAAGAACCTTGGCGTAAAACTTTGGTGTATTGGATATGAACTTTCCAGTATGGCGCTTTCCCTTCAGCTGTGTATGGATATCATGTTTATAAACACGACTGAAAGCCATCAATCGGAGAAAAACTTGACACTAAACGAGAGTTTAACAACCGTATGGACAAACACGCTGTGCAAGTACACTGTAATGAAGGGCAACTAAAATTAATGGTCAGCCATTTGCCTCATGAGTTCTCCCAAATAGCATGGTATTATCTCGCACGTGGTGGAGAGATCGATAGTGTTGAAGTGATTGGTCAAACTTTGCGGAGATATGGAGATTCCATGGCAGTTAGAGTTTAGCTGCTCAAGCGAAGTGCAAATGAAATGCTTGAAAGAACAACTTGCGAGCAAGATTCAGGTTTATAATTAGAACCTGAAGATACAAATGGCTCCTTTAGGAGCCACCATTTCTATGAAAGCAATGATCAACAACAGGTTTCAATAATTATGTTAATTTAATCTTTTTACTGCTGGTTTTTAGTGCTATTTGAGACCCCATACAAGCCAGTTTCCTCCCTTTGAAAGCAATGGTCTTGTATATAAGCCACACCCATGATTTTGAGCCCAAAATTTCGACAAAAAGATGCAGCTTATACACGAGTTTTTACGGTATTTTTTCCTGCCTCCTGCACTTTTAGAACTTCTGTACCCCACCTTCCCCTCTCTCATCTCCTGTACCCCTCCCAGTCCCTGGTTTCCTGGGCTCCCTCCTCCCTGTCCACCTCCATTCTCATAAGCTCATCAGTGATTTTGTTATCCTCCCAGCCTTGATCAGTTACCGTTACTACTGCTTGGCACCCCACCTGCATTTTTATGAGAATCCTTTTCACAAATTAAAACATTGAGCTGGGGATCTACTTAAAGGATGATATTAATTTCTACGTGTACACTGTAGGATCATGCAAGAACTTATAATAAATATGATGCGTATCTGAGCAACAATTTTATTTTCTCCATTTTCTTAGAGATGAGAATTAGAAGAACATGAGCAAAATTATTAATAGCATTTTTAAAAATTAGGCTGAGTTTTGATTTTGACCTGATATTGAAAAGAGTGAAATCAATATACAGTTTAGCATCACAAATGAGGAATAAAGTTGTTTATGATCAATGTAGAGGAGTTTGATTGCAAAATCACAGCTGCTTTCTCAATTGCAAGAAAATGAGAATTGTAAAACATACATGTACCAGAGGGTGACTACAAGATTGTAGCTTTGGAGAACCTGGTTCTGATTCTTTGTAGTTGGTACTTATGTTAGTCAAGTAAAGTGACTGTACTTTAAATGCCATGGTGACACAGATGTATATGATTGTATTAATTAATATGAATTTTCTATTTCATTCTTAAATAATAGTCCCTGTAATTGCATGTGGAGGAGAAGATAGCAGAGTACACTTATTCACAGAGATAGATAATAAGGTACATGTAAATGAATGAATGAATTTGTATCATGACTGTCCTTGAAAGATGATGTTAATAATAATTATAATGTTATGTAGAGTATTCATTTTAAGTTTTTATTTTTTTCAAGTGTACCAGTAAGTACATAATAAACACTAAGTCTTTTGAAAGTCTGGCCAGTGTACAATGTTTTGTAATGTAATTTTCATGTATGAGAATGTGGCTGACCATTGTCTGTTGACAATCGTGGGATTGTGTTTCAAGCCAGCAGCCAGCTGTTGTGTCTGGTGATGACGGCGACGTTATGTACATGTACTGTAGCTGGCAACTCAGAGTTGAAAATAAAAGTGTGGTGTTTTAGTAAGGAGACAACAAAGAAATTGTAGTTATGATTTTGTACTTTTGGAGGACAATTAATTTAAGAGTTTAAGACTAGCTGCATTGTCAGTTTTCTTAACTCTCTTCTCTGGCATATAATTATAGTTCGTAAAAGTTCAGAGTTTGTTGGGCCATGAGGACTGGATAAGAGACGTCGAGTTTACAACAGAAGGTTAGTTTCTTTGGTTTATTAATGCTTTAATAATCTTTTATTATGAGTAACAAAAGAACACAATTTTAAGGAATAAAGAAATTGGAAAAGAAAACACACAATAGGAAAATTTTGTTTTGTTTCTGTTCTACTTAACAAATAGATTCCATGTTGCTGTGCGTCTGTTCAGTAATAGATCACAGATGATGTGAAAATGTGGTAATAACAAAGAAGTGGCACACGGGCCGCAGGCGAGTGTGTCACTGATGTTTTTACCACATTTTGACGTCTTCTGTGATCTTTTACTGAACAGACGCACGGCAACATGGAATCTATTTGTTTTATTTAATAAAGAAACAAAGTGCAAGCGAAAAACTTGTTTATTTTCACATTTCTGGAAAAAAGTGGGTGGTGATGACATAATCTGTGCATCTGTCCTCTAATAGATCATAGCTAAGAACCAATCACAATGCGCCAACTATTCACCTTATTATATAATGTGCAATCACTAACTGCACATTATTTTAATCTTGTGTTGTGCATACTATTTTGCATGCAGTGATGCATGCATGTTGTTAATAGTCTGCTGGCAAAATGATCAACAGTTACATGTACACTGTAACTCTCGTGCTGGTCAACCAAACTGGGTCAAAGTTGAATAATATTGAAGGGCTGAGAGCATTAACCAATGTCAAATTTTAGGCCGTTTTTTGATTTTGCTTGGATTTGTCTGAAATTTTGCATGTGAACTACAATTTGATTGAAAGAAGATGCAAATCACTCTTGTGGAAGACTTGTTTCTTTGTGTGTATGCAAGGAAAAACTCGTTAATAATTTTTTTACAGTCATACATGTACATTATATCTCCAAAAGTAAAAAAAAATCGGTAAAAAAAATACCAGACGGTGTTTTTCAATCGAATTGCAGTTCACATGCAAAAATTTGGACAAATCTGAGCAAAATCGAAAAAAAAAAAACAACAACAACCAAAAATTCGAGATAGGTCGGTTATGCTCTCAGCCCTTCAATAATATTAATAATAATCTGTATGTATGTAGTAATAGCTGCATGGTATGAGTAACTATTACCTTTTGTTTAATTTTAATTTTCAGATGGTGGTGATCTTCTTCTTGCTAGCTGTGCACAGGATACATTCATTAGAATCTGGAGAATTTCACTTGATGAAAAAATACAAAAATCTAATCTAGACACGGTACATGATGAGTTACAAGAGCTGAAACTTACTTCAAACATTTTTAATGTCACTGATAGAGGTACCTGATCTTGTTACTATATAAATTTTTGTTGGTTAAAATTTATGTCTTAGATCTTTACATAACAATTATTTTTAACATTTATTTATCTTTTTTTCTGTTAAATTCTGACGATAATCATTGTAATAATAATTTTGGTAGGTTTAGGGAAAGAATTTTCAGTTGTGCTGGAATCAGTGTTGACAGGACATGAAGATTGGATTTATAGCATAAGCTGGCAACCTGCTGTAAAGGAAGGTAGAGTTAATTACCGGTATTTGGAACACTTTTTTCTTGTTAAGTTGATTCATGTTATTAAGATTACCAAGGAATCCCCTACCATAGTTTAATAGTCAACAAGTAACTCAAGTGCTACAGTTTTTTCTAGTACACACTGTATGTGTATAAATTTGTTTCAGTTTGTGTTTTTGTTATGATCACAGATAGCGGAGCCTTCTCCCAGCCCATGTCTCTGTTGTCAGCATCAATGGATAAGACCTTAATAATATGGGCTCCTGATGAGGATTCTGGTGTGTGGCTTGAGAAGGTACATGTACAGTATGGTGTTTTTTGTGTGTGTGTTTCTAGAAAATACCCTTACCTTCTTCTTGGAGAGTAAAGCTGTTAAATGGTAAGTCACAAGAGGAAGGGGGTACATGTAATTTGAGAACATTACAGTAATCTTACTGCCGTACAAAGATTCTATACACCTGTACATGTACAGTAATCAGGTTCAAACACATCCTGGAAATCCTGGAAAGTACTTGACTTTTGGTGTAGCATTTTCCAGGACTGGAAAATATCCTGGAAAACTGTAAACTCAAGTAATAAAGTTTTCTTTTTATTTTACATTAACCTCAATTGAGTACTATAAGATGGTACTTTAGCAGGTTGCACATCATATCTTGCAGTTTACTGCATGTGTTGTTGTTCTTCATACAGGTCCGTGTTGGTGAGGTTGGTGGTACTACACTGGGGTTTTATGGTGGAGTGTTTAGTCCTGAGGGTCAATCCATCCTGGGACATGGATATCAAGGAGCTTTTCACTTGTGGAACTGCATATCATCCGAGGTAATATAGAATGGTAAATTGATCAGTGCGTGAAAATTAAAGTAGTGCTGCTTCTGCTAAGAAAATCTTGCAGTAAATGCACAATTGACTGCACATGACTGTATGATTTGATATTATACAATGTACATGCACAATTTGATGTTCCAACACATCATTAGTTTTTTTTACCTCTAGTGATGGCAGAGCACCAATTAACACTGAGTACTTACTCAGTGACAGTGAGCACAATAATAATTGTTGACCTAAAGTTGTAATTAAAGCAAAATTGACTGATTTCCGCTTCAGTGCATGTCTAGTGCAGCATAATAATCATTACTTGGTTTCTTGTGATATTTGCAGGGTTATCACCGATGGGAGCCTGGAGTGGCAGTGAGTGGACACTTTGGCCCAGTGCAGGTGTGGAGCGGCAGATGCAGTTACTTTAAACATTATTTTGATACATGTAATGCACTGATATTATAACTACACAGTAAACTGAACACTGGGTGAAAGTGAAAAAAAATAATGTCTGTTGCAGGATATTGACTGGGATCCTGTTGATGGTCAGTTCCTTGTGAGCGTTAGCAGTGATCAGACAACAAGATTGCATGCTTCTTGGAAACAAGATGGATTGAAGGTGGGTTTTGTGCAAGTCACCCTCTTGACTCATCCATTCTCAAGAAAGCCCATACTGAGTTAGAATAATAATTAGATGATACAGATTAAAGAATGATGATGTGAATGATCATCGCAGCAATGAACACTAAGCCATAGTGGAAAAAAAAAAGCCTGAAAAAAAAAATCAGGCTTGTACAGGAGTCGAACCCACAGCTCATTTATTCATCGCTTCACAGGTTTACGAACCAACAAAATGACCAGCTCCCAGTTGGCTAATTTTAGCTCAGTTGGTACTGAGACACTGCACTGGTGTCGCAGAGGGTGTGGGTTCGACTCCCGTACAAGCCTGAATTTTTTCCGGCTTTATTTTCACTACTGCTTATAATAAGTAGTGTTCATAACTTCTGCGACTATCATTCACGTCTTCACAGCCAAAACTAGCTCCTGATTAAAGTGCGCCAGCTGGCAAACTAATCCATTGAGAGCCTTTAATCTTTTATTCGTATGACTGGTAAGATGCAGGTGATCATTACATGCAGTAAGTTGCCATTTTTACTTAAATTTCTAACTTTCTCTCCAGACTGTGTGGTGTGAAATAGCGCGTCCACAAGTTCATGGTTATGACATGCAGTGTCTGAGCATGCTCAGTCGATACAGACTGGCATCTGGTGCAGATGAAAAAGTAAGTGATGTTTACTGAAAGTATCATAACTATATGTGCATAGTTTGTCTTGTTGGTCTCTGAAGACATGCGTAGACATACAAACTGTAACAAGCCTGCAGGCATAATTACCTAGTAATATAACAGTCTATGACGCAGAAATCAAAATGAAATACTCACACTTGAATCAGGGCTCTTTAACACAGTGTTATCTTGTTAATAAGGACTCTCCAGTCGAAAGTATTTTAAAAAGAAAATATTAGAAATTGTGTTATACCCACAGGATACTTATTTTGTTGTAATGATGTTTTTATAAGCTTTATAGTTCAACGTAATACTCAGAACAATCGTTACTTCATGTTGACCTGTGAAAATGAGCAATTCCATCTCCTAGGACCATTCAGTCTTAATGCCCTTGTAAAAGAGTCAGTGAAATTTATAGGCAAGATGACTGCATCAATGATGGAAAAACACATTTGTCTTATTCTTTACTTTGCTCATCAGCATTGTCAAATGAAGAGAGAAAGAACATTGTAAGAAAATTTAAGTCTAAACACACTTCAAAGAAAATTTTAATATTTTTTTAAGTTGATTGACACAACTAATAAAATTACTTACATGTACATCTAAGCAGATGTTCATACTTTTTGCTGGAAAAACCTCTACGTTTGCGAAATTGTTTTAAAAATTATTAGCAAAAATGTAAATATGCAGAAATTTTCTTAATTTTTGCCTCATCGCGTACAATGCCCGGTAACATTCACGAATTAAACAGGCTAAAACAGCATTTGAGGCACCATTTAATATTTAAATATGGCGGAATAATAACACTGAAGCGACTTTAAGACTTTTTTTGTCTCTGATTGTAAAATATGTCAGTATTAGCCTCCACTGAAGAGGCGGGGGAAGGGTGCGAAAGATTAACTATATTTATGCAATCCCATGTCCCACTGGGCCCCGGTAAGTTCCACGTAGTGGTTCTAGTTGAAATTTGTTAAGTTTTACTTTTTTGAAAGAATTGATATTCCCAGGCTCCACTCTTGAATTCTAGACTATTACATGTAAACTCTTTTAAGTACATTTTAGTTTTAATCCCAGGCACAAAAGCTGTTGTAGATACTGTACTCTGCACAGCACTTGACCAGCCTAAGGACATGTGACCATGTTACTGAGTCAGTCATTCAGTTAAAAAGCCAGCCTCTCAGTCAGACTTACATTTGTAAGTCGCGATGCAAAATACATCACAGCGTTTGAGTGCAAATGCTGGGAAGATTGTATTCAGCAAGAGGCTTGGATATACATGTAGCATGAAGGAGCAGGGAGATTAGCACAGAATCTTGTTCTGTACCGAGCTGCTGTGCATGCTGCTACGTCCTGATAAGGATATACGACCATTCATTCTCAGCTAGCAGTTTGTTAGCCTCCCATGCAGTCGTTTTTAGGGAAGTCATATTTAACCTCCTCCCCCAAAAAAGCCAACATTCCTTCCCCGCAGGTTAGCCAATCACATTTTACCTACTGAATTCTGGAAGGTACATCACCCCCAGGATAAAAAACATATGAAAAATAATGGTCTCAACACTATATACTCCACATTCAAAATTTTGAGGTTGTATCGTATCCAATAGCAGTCCAGGAATTTGTTTGTGGGGAGGAGGTGAAATACAACTCCCCTAAAAACGACTGTGTGGGAGGCTAGCAGTTTGCCTGTCTGTCTGGCTGTCTGTTGGTCCATTAGAAAGCAGGCAGCGAGGCCATTGTTCAGTGCCTTGAATGCTGTACATGTACACTGTCTGTCATTCACACAATATGTCAACCCGGCCCTAATCACTGTAAAACAGGGGTTAAAGTGCAGGGCTCAAAATAACGGCCGGTCAACGGACAATGTCCAGTCAAGATAACGTTTTTTCCAGACAAACTTTCGGTTTGTCGGTCATTTTGACCGGGCATGTGCAATTTTTTGTTCAGTTAAGTTGAAAATTTTTATAGCATCTGGAATAAACTGTTAATTAAGATGATGAAATATCTCAAGTTCGAAGAGAACAAGAATTTTTCACTTTAATAGCACAAATATGGATGTACCGTGTAGTAAAATTAGCTAGAATACAATGTTCTACAGCTTTCAGTTCGCCAAGCGTCAAGTCAGTGGCTTGCTAAACTCCGCAAACTACAATGAATCTCACATCAATCAACAACGTCAAGACATTGTTATAATAATGGTAGTTTCAATTGTTGGGGAAAAGATAACACTCGGAAAAGGTTTTATAAATATTAAAACATAGCAAAGGCTGTGTTCGTCGCCCGTGTTCGTACCGCTCAAAAGTAAGTTGCCACCCCCGCACGCGACACGAATCGCATTGCGCCCGATGTTGTAGAAACTGTAAGTAAATTCCCTTAAAGCTCTTACATGATTTAAGATGCCTATTGTAAAGCAACAATAGTCGATTTCCAGTGTTCGCAAAAGCCCGCTAAGAAGAAATGAATATGCGTGATCGATCGATCACCGTGGAAGGGCAGCGCATGCTAAGCTTCGAAATTTTGTGTCAAACCGTTGTTGCGGCGAAACTTGGCTTGGTTGAGATCGACATGACTGATTAACTTAAGAAAACTACGTTTATATACACAGTATGATGCACAGGAACATGGCTATCCGTTTACGGTCTTTCGAAGTGGAGACATACAGACGAATTCTACCGCAATGATCACGGCTGCTATTTGCGCCTCGTGAGTCCACAACATTTTGACCACTGTGATGACGAATATCGTTGTAGCGACGACTCTGAATACATATAAGCTTATACCATAGGTGTGAATATTTGACCGGTCAAAAGCAAGATGTGACCGAGTTAAAATTTGGTTGGCTGGACAACATGACTGGCAACTGTCCGAAAATTTTTTTGAGCCCTGAAGTGGGTAATCAAATGCAGAAATTATTTTGACATAACGCTGTATTTCCATCATTTCAGGTTGTGAGGATATTTAGTGCCCCACGTCAGTTTATGGAAACTTTTCAATCTCTTTGCAAAGTGCAGGAAAACAACGAGGTGGCTAGAATAATTGATGATGTTGTTATTGATTTATTTGTTGCTGTTGTTCATTGCCTGCAGCTGGTCAGCTCAATTTGTTGGGAGCTAAGACATGTGCTTAGGAAGTTGCAAATGAAAAACCTGGCCAGACAATCAGCTGGGGTCCTACAACGAGTAATACCACAGGGTGCAGAGGAGTTCTGTTTGATCGTAAACGACAAAGTCTCACCTCGTTAATTCCAAAATGTGTTTACTTTGTACGATAAAGATTGTCGAAATGAAATCCTTCTGATTGGTGAATGTTTTCTGCTTCCATATCCTTCTTTATCCCCCGATATGGCTTTCCGCCATGTTTACTTGCATATACCGCGTCCTGACTGACGCTGGCCGCGGGCGCATATGATCTTTGCCCGAAGGGCAACGAATAAGCTTCGGAAATCGGAAAGCGAAGCTTTCCGAACGAGGCACGAAGTGCCGAGTAAAAGAAGAGTAAAGGGAGGAAACAAGAGTCCCGTGACTAGTTCGATGTGAACCGCAATAACCGGTGACGGAAGTAGGCAGTGACCGGAAACGGGAGAGTAACCTCCCGTTGGGGAAGGATAAAAACATGGCAAGTTTGTCTTTCAAAAGGCCAGCTCCACTCAAGGAAAACCCACCGCAGGCAAAAAAAAAATCGAAACCGTCCACCAGGGAAACACAAATTGAGCTAGACAGATTAGGTAGCCAGCAAATACCAACAACACGTTTATTCTACGAGGTCACAACATATACCCTTCAAACAATAGCTAACTAATAATTAGAACAATTCTCACGCTTCGATAATTCTCAGCAAACCTTCGAGCATCAAGGTCTCCTCCTTTTCTGAAAACGTCCGACGCATGTGTCGAATGTTCACTTGTCTATGACATGATCTCGAATATAGTGGTCTTCTCTATCACCGAAGCCCGGGCGCCGAAGTCACGGCTAACCGTAAGCTGACGAAGCAGACAAACAAACTGATCAACGGTTTCACTGATTTCCTGTGCAATCTGCAGAAACAAGTGCCTCTCAAACGGAACGTTTGCCTTTGGAACGATGTAGTCATCAAGTGTCTGCGAAACCAGTGCTTCTAACGAACCGACACCTAGGGAAACAGAAACGCTTCCAACACCTCCCGACTCGCTGGTTGAACCACTAGCGTTAGCTCCGCTCATCTCGCCGCCGCTTATAAACCGCCGTTGAAAAGAGAAAAATCTCGACAAATACGTCCACGAAACCGCGAGTGAAAAAGAACGATCCTTGTCGCTTACTGTAGAACCCCGAAACACAAATAGAGACCGCCAGCGAGTACTTCCAACACGTTTATTCTTCGAGGTCACAACACACTATACGTCATTTCCGTCACCAGTTGTTGCGGTGCACATTGAACGAAAGCGGTGTGATGAGGTCGTAAATCTCCTCTGCCGAAAATGTTAGTTTCCCGACCGTTTCAACAGAATTCTTGTTCAATTTGGCTAAAAAGTGAAAATTCCAAACTAAATACGAAAAATGAGGCCTTTTCATTGAATTTCGTGTCAGATACAGGGAATCGAAAAATTGAGCCTAAATCGGTTTCCTCCCTTTTCTCTTCTTTTTAGTGTAAGCCACCGTTTCGTAACCTTAGAAGCCCACGATACTTTGGTCCGCGGTATATGCAAATAAACATGGCGGAAGGAGCCGTACGAGAGAGACAAGATCGGGGGATATAAGAAGGATATGGAAGCGAAAAACGTTCACAACTCAGAAGGATTTCATTTCGACAATCTTTATTGTACAACGTAAACATATTTTGGAATTAACAAGGTGAGACTTTATCGCGTACGATCCAACAATACTCCTCTGCACCCTGTGGTAATACATGTAGGTTCTAGACCATGCAGGCTGTCCATGCAGAACCTGATTTTAAATGAAAATAGAGTGTTTTCAATGGCCTTGCGTCCATGCTTTTGGCATTAATTTTTATTTCATATGGAATAAGAGTTACTTAAAGGGCACGGTCTTTTTCACAGTCTTCTTCACATTCTTGCCAATATAATACTTGTCTGTGAATTTGTAAATAGTAAATGCAATCCATTGTATTTTTCCTTTTCTTTCACTAATTTTTTAATGCGTATTTATTTATTATCTTATTTTAGAATGATAGTTATGTAGTTTTGTAACTGAAAAACCCTTGTAGGGAGTTGCAATAAAGTATGTATGTCTTCTTCAGATTCATGAGAGCATGCCTGTTGGAGCCAGTGTGCCTGTTCTTGGACTTTCCAACAAAGCTGTTTTTGAAGGTAAGAGCTTGTGTGCATGTAATACATTCCCTATCAATTGCCCTTAAACAAGCCCAAAATTACCTTTCTTCTTAGCATGTGTAATGTGAACGCTTCTTAATATTTCTTTCAACAGGTGATATAGAAAGCCTTAGAAGAGACCTTGAGGACCCAGCGAGACCCATGAAGTCTTCAGCTTTTGCCAGTGAGGAGCCTGCTCCTTTCACACCAGTCTTGTTAAAAGGTTTTTATTTTCCCGTAATATTTTATATGTGAATGATATATGAAATGAATCATATATGAACTGCGGAAATGAAATCAAATGAAGAATGATCCTCGCAGTTGTGAACGCAATTTATGCAATTGCGAAAAGAAGCCTGAAAAAAATTCAGGACTTCAACGGGGTTCGAACCCGTGACCTCGCGATTACCGGTGCGATTACCGGTGCGATGTTAGAGCATCGCACCGGTAATCGCGAGGTCACGGGTTCGAACCCCGTTGAAGTCCTGAATTTTTTTTCAGGCTTCTTTTCGCAATTGCATAAATTGCGTTCACAACTGCGAGGATCATTCTTCATTTGAATATTTTATATGAAAACCGACCCCACTCCTCACTCATACGAACCTTGCCTATCGAAGGCTAATGAAGCACTCTTTATGGTCTCCTCTATAAATTCCATCCGCCCCACCCCCCCCCCCCCCCCCTCCCTTCCATCTCACTTGAACCATATAAATAAGTAAACAACTGAATTTCCTGTTATTAGAAGGGGGAGGGGTGTCAGTTCCTTTCTGAGTAGCCTAAAGTGCCAAATATTTTGTCTGATTCTTACTTCAAAGATGCGCCAATTGTAGACTGAAATCAGTCTACCGGGAGACGCAAATCGCCGAAGGAGTGCACCCTCCCGCACGAGCCTTTGCGATTGAGCGATTGAGCGATTGATATGACTTGTAACTTATTTATATCTATTTACGTATTTAAATTTTCCTTTATTTATTTATTTATGACTCGAACCTTCGCTGTTAATACCACGAGCTTCCGTGTACTGACCGTCCATTGCCAGATTAGCTTGCTAGAGGCAGTTACATGTACGTTAATTAAAGATTAAAGAGCTTCTCGCCAGTCTTACTTTCCACTTTGTGCTCGAACATGCCCAAGTTACGAATATTGTTTCACAGTTTAACAAAATATCATATTCAGGTGTTATGCTAGCTTCACACACTTTTGATACTTTTAACCACAGAGCCTCCTACAGAAGACGTCTTGCACCAGAACACTCTGTGGCCGGAGGTGCAGAAATTGTAAGTAAAATTGTATTATTCTTGTTCCACGTGTAGGTGAAAGAATTTCAGTAGTTGTAAGAAAGCGGCCAATGCAATTGTGTGTCTTGCAGTGTGGGATGTGGGATGGTGGCAGGAAAGAATCTACACGTGTACCTGTATTCACTTTCTAGCGATTCTTCACAGCCTCAACTTCCCAGGTGTGCGTAACTTCTCAAAACTCCCGAAAACGTTTCGGGCCCAAAAAACTATTTCACGGGCAGTAGGTTCATTACCGGAAATTCTATTTCTAACATTTTTAATGATATATTTTGTAAAACGCTACGAGATTGAGAAAACTTTGGACTAGTTTACCCAAAGAGCAACTAAAAGAAAACAGACTTAAAAATACTTCTCGGGGCCGAAATTTTTTCCGGAGTTTTGAGAAACGCACGCCGGGTCTCAACACTCTTTCGAGCGAACAGGTTTATCCTGATCCCCTCAGCGTATTCTTGGTTTGCAACCACGTGACAGGGCGACCATGTTGGAGCTCAAAACAATAGAAATTTTTTCGAAGAATTTACATAAAAATAGAATTTAGTTCCCAGCGGAGAGAAAGGCCATTGTTCTTTACCTCCAACATAGCTGCCGTGACGTCACTTGCAAACCAGCAATAACGTCACGTCCCGAGGAATGGAATGGGAATGAAGCTGGATTCTTCACAATATTATGGTGCTCCCTTTCTCATCCAGTATATTTACTTTGTAGGTATGGTCATGGCTATGAAATATTTTGTGTAGCTTCAAGTCCTGACGGCATGCTGCTGGCTTCTGCTTGTAAGGTCTGTATTTATCAACTGTCTTTCTACAGTGAGCGAAATGCGATCCCTCGAGCTTTGTTGATCTCTCATCCCAAAGTGCAAAAGCTGCATGAATTACCGCCAAAACCAATTGCGAGTGAGGAAAGCGCTTTCTAACTGGTTAGCCCAGTTACTGTATTAATTCATTTAGGAGTCTTATGGAAAGCGCTTCTTTCATAAACGTTCAATATACTTGTACAAATCCAATCCCTCCCAACAACAAACATGAAAACAGCCTGAATGATGGGGAAAAGTTTTATCTTATCCTGATCGTATCATATGGCTCTTTTCATAGGCTTCAAAACCGGAGCATGCAGCGTTAATATTATGGGATACTGCAACCTGGAGGCAGGTCTGCTCACTTGCTTCTCATGCACTCACAGTAACACAAATAGCCTTTGATCACAGTGGTCAGCGGCTTTTATCGGTGTCACGTGACCGCTGCTGGTCCGTTTTCAAGAGAAAGAAAGATACGGAGGAAGGTAAGAAATCGTTGGCTTTTTTTTCCACCTCCTCAAACAAGACTGACTTATAGAGCGGTGAAAGTCTCAATTTCGATTGAGGATAAAACAGAAACAAAACACTTGAGAGGTGTGTACATTAGATATATATTTTTGGTCCAGTTCCTAGTGTATACGTCAAGAACTTTGAGAACGGCAGCAATAGCAAACCTAAGTCAATCAATCAATCAATCAATCAATCAATCAATCAATCCGTCAATCAATCGATAATTGTTAAACAAATTGGAATAATCGCTAAAGAGTTACAGAAACAAGAAGTTAAATTTTGAAAGGACGTTTTCGTTGCCGTCGCTGTCGTCGTTGCTTAAGTTCCCTAATATTTTTTTGGCCCCAGTTAGACGAGCTAGACAACTGAATCAATTTACAAAGAAAAAAGAACTAAAAAGCAGTAATACAGCATAAGGACGAAAATTACATACATACACCAATAAAGGCTGAGACATATCCCACAAAGCTGCCTTGTATCTTGGAAATAATGTCCAAAGTTAGAGCACGTTGGCATTCGTTCGCCAATATTCTGATAGCAATATTCATTCTGATTTGTGTTGCTTTTGTACCAGGACCTCTATTTAGACTTGTGGCCCGAAGTGACAAAAAGAATCAACATGCTAGGATTATTTGGTCGTGTGCTTGGACTGGGGACGATAAATTCTTTGCTACAGCATCAAGGGACAAAAAGGTATCAGACAAGATCGCCAGTTACCGGTATTAATAATTCTCTCTTGTTTGAGAAGCAGTATACTCGGTGCAAATTAGCGCCCTCATCGGTACATCTTCCTTCCACCTTCTGTCTTTTGACAGAGTCACCTACATGTATCACGGAGCGAAGTAATGCAATTGAAACAATGCTTGTTTAGTGAATTCATTTGTTGCACTTTGCTTGTAGGTTATAATGCGGGGTGACACAGATCCTCCGAGGGAGAACTGGCAAGCTGTTTGTAGTCCGTTAGATATTGGTGAACCTGCCACCGCTGTAGATATTGCACCTGTGATGACCATCAATTCCAGGTAATTTCTTAAGGTTAAAGCTACATTGTAGAGGAGCCAGTGGATTTGGTTTACCCGTTTGCCGTTTGTTTTTGTTCTCTCTCTCTCTCTAACGGTTCAACCCCTGTTACCGCCATAATAATTATCCATCCATTCATGCTCTAATTATCTCTCATTCATCCTTTATGCAGACGACACTAATATTTTCTTTCAACACAAAAATTTCTCTGAACTAACTAAAATTGTGAACCGTGAACTTTCTTTTGTGGCTACCTGGTTCAAAGCTAACAAGCTAACTTTGCATCCCGACAAGACTAAATTTATTTTGTTTCACCCTGCAAGAAAGAAAATAAATCTTGATGAACTTTCTACTATTAACGTTGATACGAATAGTATTAATAGAGTAGAACACACAAAATTCTTAGGTGTTATCATCCATCAAAACCTCTCATGGCAGTAGGCTCATATAAAAGCCATTTCTTCCAAAATTGCCAAATCCACAGAGATTATTACCAAATCACGACAGTTTTTCCTTTCTAACACTCTTTGCACATTATAAAACTCTTTAATACTCCCATATCTTCAATACTGTTCTATTATTTGGGCATCCACATACTCTTCTCGTTTACAACCCTTTTCCATCTCCAGAAGAAAGCCTTAAGAATCATTACTCATTCTCCACCACGTGCACATACTTACTCGCTCTTTAACAAACTCAAAATACTCAACATATTTAATATTTATAAGTACCAAGTTTCTTGCTTTGTTTTCCTTCACATGCAGAAGCTCTTGCCCTCTCCTCTTTCGTTGTTAACTCTGATTGTCATCAATATCTCACCAGGCAAAAAGACAACTTACATCTTCATACTCACAAATATTCTTTTTCTCTTCGGGTGCAGGGTCCTCAAATTTGGAATGACATTCCTCTCTCACTTCGTAATTCACTTACTCTTTCTAATTATAAACATAAACTGAGAGATTATTTTCAATCATTATAAGTTTAAACTATAAAGTTGAACTCAAATTCTTCTACCTTCAAACTCTTTTCTTTATTACTTTTTGCACACTATCATCAATTGTTATGTTTATTTTGCTTTATATGCAGTAATAATTCTTTATATGCTGTAATAGTTTGCCTTTTCTCTGTTAATCTTGTAATTATTAATTTTTATTCTCATTGTAACTTAGCAGCACATTGTAACTCTGACCTACACCATATAAGCCTCTGGCTTTGACATCTTATTATCGTTAACTGGTGCTTTGTGTACTTATTTATCAATAAAGAGTTAAATCCATGGCGTATTTCTGACTGCAGTTGTGTTGTTTGCTTATTAGATACATTGTTGGTGTTGGAACTGAATCTGGTCGCATCATCCTTTACTCCTGGGGTCTGTTGTGTGCAGATGGAGGCTGGAATCTGCTGCTTGCTTTGGACCAATCGTATCCTTTTACATGTTCTCTCTTCGAACCATGTGCTTTTTTCTGTGGGACAGCTGCACTTCACAGTGGGAAGGCACTGATAAGTTATCTTTTCTTGTTTTGGCTGAACGTAACTGTTATGGAGTTCAATTAAAACTCAGAGTCGAATTGTGTCTTGTTTCCCTAAGGGACCGCGACCCGCGGGACGAATTTTGCATTTAAGCGCGGGGCTATTGAATGAAATACTGCAATGACTCAAAGACCGCGTGCCTGGGTAGTCTCAAGCCACACTAAATTTGGCAAAATTGTGTGGTTTTGTAGAGTTTTGAATCAAACTTGAGAAACCGTAGAAGTTGTTTGTAGGCACACGCTCCCGTACACCTTACCTTGCTTATTTATAATCGTAGTTTAGTCTTCCGCGCGTTTAAATAATATCTCCACGTAATGTTGATAGACGTCAGTAGTTCACATATTTTCACCCTGTGCGTTTTAATTCGTGGTCCCAGTCATAGCTTTTAATTAACATGTCAGAGTTGTGGTTTACGTTTTCAAATTTTTCCTTACATCACTTGTTACGTGAAGGATTTGTCACGTGCTTACTGTTCGCCGGTTGCGATGGAGACGAGCTAAAGACAGTAACGACAGCTCTTGTTTGGAGCTGGCCAGCTGCAGCCTGGATCATAGCGTTAGGATATACAATGTCTCTGTTACCACGTGACGGCATGTGTTACCGTCACTGGACGTGGCTTACCAACCAGCACTCAAAGTGTGCCAACATACATGTACTGCGTTGAAGCGAGGTTGCTCATTAGTGCCATTGTCACGCAACAAGGTCTGAAAGCAGGAACTTTCGCGAAGGCTTGCAAACCTCCAAAAGGAAAATAGTGACACATTGATTGCAGTCTTTGTTCACCGTTTCTCATGACTCTCAGGCAGACACAAGGGTGGAAGTAGGACTATGTTGTTGTTGTTGTTGCTATGGTTGTTTTAACTCTACGTGGCTGGAGTTTTTTCTGATGCAGAACGGCAGCAAAGAAACGAACATAATTTACATTAGGCGATATGCAACCAAAAGAATGTTTTAATATAATTATTTGCATCCCTATCGAACTAATAAAATAGCAGTTTCCTTTTATACATAACTGAACGTGATGCTTGGTTTTCATGTCAAGAATAGCGACGTCAAATGTTCTACTTGCTGTTTGTGTAGTTACGCAGCCTGTGAGGAGTTTGGATTCCATTTGTTATTTCTTCTTACGACATGTTTTCGAGACGAAATGAGTGAGAAGTACACGATGCATCTTTTCTAAAAAGTCAAGATATCCAACGGCTTTCCCTAAAGTGGCGGATTACTGTCTTTTTAGCCAGTGGGCGGTTTAAATGATCTTTTCCTCTTGTATTTTACCGTTATCATTTTTGAAAAGTATCTACTAATGAATGACTTGAGTGGCAGGCGATTAAGTGTGGGTTGAAATCCTTCGAATCTGGATATCGCGAAATGTAATCTGGTTACCACGGTATGAAGGGCTTATAGCCAAATACTAAAATAGGACGAGAAAAGTTTAAATAAACAAATCAAAGTGTACAAGAATTTTTCCTTTTATTTTTTTTCCAAATCTCCATGGGTTCTTGACCTTCAAGTTCTCGTTTCGTATTCCTTGGCAGGTAGTATCCGAATACATCACCCGTCGGAAACAGCGAGAAATCAGAAAGCGAGGTGGAAGATGGGAAGGATGGCAAACAACTACGGATTATTTCTGTTATTTTAGCCTTGGCCTCGTTTCCAGACTAAAAATGGCGACAATAGCAAGCTTGCTACCAAGCAAATCAACGTTTCTCTCCTTTTTTCCATACCTAATTCATTTCCTTTTCAAAGGGAAAAATTAGCCATAAGAAGCGGGTCATCCAGAAGCGGGTAGTCGTAATCGTATAGCAAAGTTACGGGTTCGGGTTCATCGGGAGGCAGCGTTCCAACAAATCCAAACTCCGCGAGTTTCTTGCCGGGATCCATCTGTTCTTTTTCTCCTTCCTCTTTGGGATGATAGATTCTAATGTTCAAAGTACACGGCCCCAGCTCCCGCTTCACAATCAGCGATATTCCATATATGGTGACGTTCGAGGGCACCTGCGCACTGATGTGTCCTGGCATCAGGGTCACGTCCTGGAAAGATATACTGCGCAAGTGCAACATAAGGTACCTGGACAGGAGGTAATAGATGGTACTGGTTAGCAAGACGCGTGCTTTGCGTATGTGTGATTTATTATTGATTAATAATGGTAATTGAACTGAGTGGAGTGCAATTTGGTCTAAAAATCATACGCGTGATTTCAAAATCAAACGAGCGCGCAGCGCGAGTTCGACTTGAAATCATAAGTATGATTTCAGACCAAAATTGCATGACCACGAAGTTCAATTACCACTTTATTACACCCATTTTCAAACCACACAGTTTTTTTTGTCAATGTTAAGATTTGTTTATCCATGAAATTTTATAGGTTAGTATTATTTCATTTTCATTTTGATGAGTTACAGAAAGGATGCGATTTAGAGTAAAAAATGGTGCAATTTGGGAGTAAATTGCACTGTTGAGAGAAAATCAGATTGCAACCGCCGACCGGTTAGCTCAGTGGTAGAGCACCGGACTAGCGTGCGGGAGGTCGGTGGTTCAAACCCCGGTCGGACCAACACTCAGGGTCTTTAAATAATTGAGGAGAAAGTGCTGCCTTTGCAATAACATCTGCAAATGGTTAGACTTTCTAGTCTTCTCGGATAAGGACGATAAACCGTAGGCCCCGTCTCACAGTACTGGTGTGGGACGTTAAAGAACCCACGCACTGTTCGGAAGAGTAGGGGACGATGTCCCCGGTGTGATGGCTTATCAGTTATTCTGACCTGGGGGCACCGGTATATCATACTGAACTTTCTCATAAGAAAAATTGTGAACTGCGTGGAGCAGTCTGGCAAAGTCCCCCACAAAGTGTTGTAAAGCGCATTTGAAAACTGTACAGTTGAATTTGCGCTATAGAAATACATGTTATTATTATTATTATTATTATTATTATTAAGAATCACCAGTGATTTCAAAATGGGTGTAATAAATCGATTAATCTCACTCCCATCAAAGCACAAGCGATACTGAGCTGGATCTTGGTTCACAACCCTCGGCCAAAGGGTCAAGGTAATTATAAACGGAAATCGCAAGGAATGCATTATATCAAACCTAAATGTAAACAGTTTACCAAGCAAATTTGAGGAGATCAAGGGGTGGCTAATGAACAGAACCTTCGACATTCTATCCAAACAAGAAACTAAGATCGATCGATCCTTTCCTAACTCTCAATTTTATGTCGACGGGTACAAGTTATTTCGCCGCGACAGGACGAAAGGTGGTGGCGGCGGTCTTGCCGTCTTTATTCGTGATAACATCGCTGCAACACGTAAGAAAAGCACTACAACATCAGTGGAATCACTCTTATTCGACCTACACATCGGGCAAAGACGTTTTGCTTTACTCAGTGCCTACAAGCCTCCTTCTGTTAACAAAGCTACTTTCAGAAATGAATTGACGACAGTTCTGGATCAAGGGAACTATCTCTCTGCGAGAACGTGATTTGTCTTGGTGATCTAAATTGCAACATAATCAATCCGTTTATGAATAATAATCAGGGTAAATGCCTTTTTTTTTGGATATATGCGATATTTATGACCTCGACACATTAATTAAAGAACCGACAAGAATATCAACAGCTACAGCTTCTTGCCTGGACGTCATCCTTTCAAATGTGCCCATGTTTATGAAAACGTCTGTCGCTATCGAAACGAGAATCAGTGATCATCTGCTAGTTTACACGGTTCTCAAAACAAAAATGTTACATGCTAACGCCGTAGTCACCAAGAAACGGACTTTTAAGACCTTTAACAGAGATGATTTTCAAATATATCTGAGTCGAGTTCCTTTTCATGCTGCATACGTTTTTGATGATATGGACGATGTCTACTGGTGCTGGGAGACGTTATACAACCAGGTGTTAGATGACCACGCACCAATGCGATCTTTCAAACGACGATCTTCAGTAGAATCGAAGTTTATCACTCCTGAAATTCGGAAAGAAATGGCGGAACGAAATCTGCTAAAGAAAAAATATAATAGATCACGCAACCAGTGTGACTGGGAGAGCTACCGTCTAGTGCGCAACAAAGTAGTTAGCATGAGAAGAAAATCTATACGCAGACATTTTGAGAAGGGCTGTGTTCGGAAAAATATGCAGATCAAAAGACGTTTTGGCGCGCCATAAAGTCTTACGTAAATTCCCGAAAGAATGTAGACAACAGCGGAATAACACTAAAGGAGGGTGACAAAATCATCAGGAATCCTCAAGAGGTGGCCGAGACATTAAATAATTTCACAAGCTGCACTCAAAGTACTTAAAAACAAAATCAAAATGATTATCCAGCAGATTTATCGCACATATCAAATAACTTAACAAGCAGGCCGAATGTGTCGCTAAGCAACACTAATCCAACAGAAGTTCACGAGGTAATGAGGAAACTTGCTCCAAACAAGGCTACTGGATGCCATGGGATCCCTCCACTAGCAGTTAAAGAATCGATGGATGTCTTATGTTATCCTCTTGGTACACTGATGAATCATGTTTTAACTTCAACTAAGATACCACAACAGTGGAAACTTGGCGAGGTCACTCCAATTCTCAAAAAAGACTGCAGCCTATTAAAAACCGACTATCGGCCGAATAAGCAAAAATTTATCACAAATATGTGTTTGCTTATAGGAAATATCACGGCTGCGACTCAGCACTTAGTCTAACCGAACAATGTCTCTATGGACTTGTCCAAGGCTTTCGACACCTTACCTCATGAACTGATTGTTTTGAAATTAAAGGAATATGGAGCAGATGAAGCAACAACCGCTCAGATGATAAAAGATTATTTATCAAATCGATTCCAGAGAGTGAGATTGGGGGACACAATTTCGAATTGGCATGCAATCTATATGCAATGGTGTACCACAGGGATCCATCCTCGGCCCCTTGTTATTCAACATCTTCATGAACGATCTTTCATATGTCATTGAGAAGAGCAATCTGTCCAGTTACGCTGATGACACTCAAATCTTTTACGCCGACAATGATCTCTCCAAAGTTGAAGAAACAATCAATAATGATCTTATTAGTGCTGATATATGGTTTGCGCGAAATGGTATGAAGAGGAACGGTTCAAAATACCAGGCGATGGTGTTGGGAAAAAACAAAGGAACTGATGAACCAGTGTTCAAGTGTGAAGAGTCACAACTTCCCATATCGAACACAATGGAACTTCTTGGCGTGACAATCGATGACAAATTAAATTTTGAAAAGCACATCGCTAAAATATGTAGAAAAGTCAGTCAACAGATCGCTGTATTAAAAAGGATGCAGAAACTGTTGCCTTTTGAGACCAGAAGGATCTTTATAAAGCTTTTATTCTACCACACTTTAATGCTCATACTGACCCCATCTTTAAGGACCTCGGTATAATAAAATTTAATGATATCCATTTGCTTCAACTGGGCCAATTTATGTATTCTTGAAAAAATTCATTCTTACCTCCAAAGTTTAATAACAATTTCTCTCAAAGCAATCAATTCCACTCTTACAATACAAGAAATTCCCAGGCCTACCGTCTACCGTTTTGTCGTACAAACACGAAAAAGTTCTCGCCCTTTTTTCAAGGGCCTAAGTTTCTTAATTCACTCGACAACAAGATCATCAACTCTCAATCCCTCCCCTCTTTTAAGAAAAAACTGAAGATTAAATTATTGAGTAAGTATGAAAACAGTTTATAAATCTTTCCATCTTCGACTTTTCGCCTTCTTTTCTTCAATTGATGTGAAACAGCTCTTGCTCATAGTTCGAGGAGGCCTAACCTCTCATAAGCTCCTATAGCTTCTGTTAGGTCTCCTCGCCACTTTTTTTCCTCTTCTTTTCCTATATTTTTGTAATTAGTGTGGCAAATAAAATAAATAAATAAATAAATAAATTACTGCTCTGAAACGTGGCACTTCAGTAATGAGAAGTCAGCTGACCAGTTAGAGATGGTGAACAAACGTGCACTCCGTTTTGTTTTTAGAGATAAGTCCTCGCCTTATGAGGAACTTTGTAAGCGTATCGGTCTCTCAAGTCTTCGTGGGCAGCGATTAGCGAAAATATTGTCCACTGTTTTCAAGATATTAGCCAGCCATGCAGGACCGACAAGCTTACGTGATCTTATAACAGTAAGGTGCTCCACTTATAACCTTAGGGGCACCACAATACTGGACCTTCCAAAAGTAAAATCAACAACTTTCGGCTTAAGATCATGGAGATACGCTGCATCGAAATTGTGGAACGCCTTACCGGACGAGTCTCGAAAGATACAAACATACACTACTTTTAAAAACTACTTAAAAACATTAAATCTCACGGGACTCTGAGTGCAATGAGGATCTTTTAATTATATTTACTGCTTTTGATGATCACATTTTTTATACATTATACTTAGTGACAACATTGTTAAATTCTTATATTTTAATATTAGTTAGTTCTTATCTTAATTTATTTAAACTTATACACCTTCAAAAGGCTTTTATAAATTCTTTTTCTCTCTTTTTATTTCGTGGCGTACCTGTGAACTGGCTTTTTAGCTAAGTGTACTGACCACGTTAAATGTATTGATTGATATCGATTGATCGATTGATTGATTGATTGATTGATTGATTGATTGATTGATTGATTGATTGATTGATATCAGAGTGTGCATATGTTGTGCTCTCTTCCTGGCTGACAATGGTAAACAAAAAGCTACCTGCCCTACTATCTCTTTTTCTCGTGATTTCATTTGAAATATAAATGTTACCGACTGACGAAAAAGGAAAACAGTAATTTTCGGAATGAAAAGTTCCCGAATTTCACGACTTCTTAGTTTTATTTGTGTATTTATTTTTTATTTTTTGCTCTGTGTTTAGAAACCGTTGACCACACCCAATAGCAAAAGAGCTCATCTATCACTTACCCTGACACTTCTTCAACAACGGGCTCCCACAGACCCAAATTGCATTTTGGGCAGGGCTGCAGCTGACCTGTGGGTTCGTCGTCATCCTTTAGGTTAACAGCCTTTCTTATCGGTCCCGTGCCTATTCTAAATCGAGGACGCAGCTTCTTAAACTCGTTATAATCAAGCTGTTTATCGCCATCTGAGTCAAGCGCCATAGCCATGAGGTAGATTTCCACTTGTGTTGCGGGAGCTCCTTTAAGAGATAAACAGTGGGTGCTCAGAAAAAGACATTAGGGTGTAACAAGG
This sequence comes from Pachyseris speciosa, assembly GCA_016490735.1. Classification (NCBI taxonomy): domain Eukaryota; kingdom Metazoa; phylum Cnidaria; class Anthozoa; order Scleractinia; family Pachyseridae; genus Pachyseris; species Pachyseris speciosa. The sequence continues at coordinate 25,416 of JAEMWC010000420.1, read as the reverse complement.
TACTGTCAGCTCGCACATACGAAGTGCTTTGATTCAAGTTGTATTCGTGTCGCATGCAAGCAGAAAGAATATTGTTTGAAACGAGTATGTATCAACGTTATTTATTTCTCCATCTTGCGGAAAGAAGTTTCTAAAACGTTCCTAGCATGTAGGCGAGAAAACGTTTATCGACCGTTTGTGACGTGCTTCAGAAGTACCTTACAAACGCGACTAGAATATAATGTGGCTCAGTTGATTTTCGCGAACCTTTTGCTAAAACAAAGGAAGAAAAACTGAAAAATAAACCTTTCAGGGCATTCAATTATATTTCGATTAACAATTATTATCCTTAAGACGCGTTAACTTTGTCGGAGTCCTCAATTACCTTTGTTAGTTTTGTTTAATTTGTCAACACACGATCTCGAATTACTTACCTAAATCTCTCATGCCAGCGGCAAACTCTTCGTACGAAATTGTACCGCTATTATCCGAGTCAAATCGTCGAAATAGATCTAGTATTCGACCATAGTTTTGGTTCATCCAGTTTAGCATGCGATCCTGAAAGTCGACGAAGAGTTTTTTGGAGGAGATCAATCCCGTTAGCTCTGATTGCTCCTGTGATTGGGACTGTGTCGTCTGCTTCGAAGAAGAACAAGTGAAAAACGATTAGTAGGGATACCCTTTAAAGCACAAGAGGTGTTTATTTTGTATTGATTGGCCAGATAAGGACGGAAATATAGTGTAAGAAATAGCATGATTGAAGTATATGTTATCGCAATTTCGCTGATCATAATGTTTTCATACGAACCAGCATAATTAAAGGTTTTTTAGTGCCAAACTGAAAACAATGTGATCCAAAACAAGTGAGGGTAAATTTTGTGCATAGATGATGTGATCGTTAGGATTTTTTGCGATAGCAGTCCGGGTTTTGGGAGGTTGCCTTTAGATTTCCACAACTTTAACTGAAAGACTCTTTGCATACTCAAGATTATATATTACTTCGTGAGCAATAAAAAATAACATGGTATAAAATTTTGATGGAAACAAAAAGGAAAGCAAATACTAAAGAAAAAGGAGAAAAGATTACCTTTTTCGCCATCCTGAATTTAAAGGAAATTTTTAGATTTTTTCCTTTAACATAATAAACCGTGTTAATGAGGAACAGACAAGGTGTTTCCTCACTTATCAGGCATGACATTGATCGCAATCAAATATCACCGCAGCTTTACTCGGCGAAAAAGTTTTATTATTGTGGTTTTTCTTATGCAATTACCATGTTTTGCTGATCAAAATATAATGCCGCGCAACTGCTAATGAATCGAGGAAATGTGTAACGACCACCTACCGCAATCAATCTCTCTGATTGGGATGAACAACTCGTTTGAGACCAGGGTGAGAGGTGCTGTGAACGTAAACTTCTTCCTTCATTTTGGCAAACACCTGCTAAGAGCTCTTTCTTTCTCGTAGGAAACAAAAACACCTTAATCACCCAAACGTTTTCATTCGCTGTGGTTCAGTCTAGTTTTATCGGATTGTATATTTTTAATAATTACCATGAAAATGTGACGTCGTTCTGAAACAAAATATAAGCGCTTAAGACAATTTTCTCTCAAACTTACGCTTTTAATTTAACGTGCTCTTTAGGTTCGAGTAATTGTCAATACTGCGAGCAGTCCCTCTTTCTTTCCTCCGTCGATCCTGTGAGCGAGCGCGAAGCGCGAGCGAGCGGAAATTGGGGCGAGCGGAAAGATAGGGCTTCGCGTTTGCTCACAAAATCGACGAAGGAAAGAAAGAGGGACTGTTCGCAGTCTAGAGTAATTGCTGTTACTAGGCGTGAAGAAAATTAAATGTGACTGGATCGGTAACTGCAGCTATAAAAATGAACAGAACTGGCTCGAGTGTGTGATTAAATATTTTGTTGCTATGAAGACTGCAAATCACTACCAAATTTCACTTGCCAGCTGTCTAGTGCGCAAGTAGCGATTTTTTATAACCAACGATGTAAGTTACTAAAACTGTAAAACGCAATTACGCAAAATTCAAAACTGAGTGCACATTAGTTGACTGAAGGAAATTAATTCTTTGAAGCCCATCATGCATAGGAACAGACAAACCTTTTGACGTGTCCTCATTTAATACTGCCATGAACTATATTACCTTTCACTGTACAAACAGAACAAATTGAATTAGTTAACACTCGCGCGCTGCCACATTATTAACTGCGTCAGTAGGAGGGAGAAGCAGCCGGTATAAATTTTCTGACAGATTGGAGAAAACTTGGTTCCTTCAGTGGTGTTTTTGCCGCTTTGGCCTTGAGTGAAGAAAATTCTTATTATTTTTGTTACCAAACACGAAGCACTGCACATTTCAAGTGCTGAGAGCCTGGGAACGACGTCGTCGAGAGGGGAATTGTGGGATCGTTTTGGCGGTGAGGGCAGAGGCGAAACGATAGAGGACTGGGAGAGAGGGTGGGCGGAGAGGAGGTGGGCGGAGGTGGGCTGCAGGGCGAACTTTTAAAAACGACAGCCGAGATCAACGGGAGCTACGTCTTTCTTTGATAACCCGTACATCCAAGAGCCTACGTTACCACAAGTAAGTTAGCCCTACATGAGGAGGAGTATGCAGGACAAAACCAGCCTTTAATTTTTCCGTAAACAATCTCAGACGGACGACGGCAACGACAACGAAAACGTCATTTCAAAATGTAACTTCTCGTTACTTGTAACTCTTTCGCGATTTTTCTAACTTGTTCAACTTGTAAAATGCTGGCGAACTATACTGGAGCTAAATCAGTTCAACATCACACGCTCACGTTCTCCACAAAACCTAACATTTGGTCATTTCACGTTGTTAGTTTGCTTACGACGGCAAAGAAATGTACCAAAATGTAAACGCACTTGCGGAGTCATTGTCTTTGCTCATTAAAGCCTGTTGTTTTGAAGCGTTGTCGTTACTGTCGCCGTCCACGTTGCTTAAATTAAGCCCTCTAATTAGGGAGTTTAAGAAACGAGGACGGGAACGTCAACGAGAACGTCCCCAAACAAAAGACTTAATGAGCAAAAACTCTGCACGTGGTTTTACATTTTGGTACATTTCTTTGCCGTCCTCTGCAAAACAACAACGTGAAATGACCAAATGTTAGGTTGTGGCGAGAACGTGAGCACATGATGCAAACTTTTCTTTCTTTACTTTACTTTAACGCTATTCAGAAATTTAGTTCCTGGACGGTTCGCCGACATTTTACAAGTTGGACAAATTGAAATAATCGCGAAAGTGCTACAATAATGAGAAGATATATTTTGAAATGACGTTCTCGTTGCCGTCGCGTCCTCGTTTCTTAAACTCCCTAATGTTAACCTGACAACCGCAACGACAACAAATTGAGTTTCCATGAGCGGGATGAACTGTATTTCAACTGTTTAATCTACACGAGTGTTAATAAACCTAAAAGGGCTAGCTTCATTAGATTGTAGTATTGGACTACTAACCCCAACAACTTTTTTACCTACAAAAATAGCATAGCTTAAAAATTTAACAAAACTAATAAAATTGTTATTCTTTTCATGATACGCCACCATCACGATTGCTAGCCCTTATTTCAATGCTAACACTAATATAATCCTACCCCAAACCCCAATGGTAATCCCGAAGTAATCCTAAACCTAACTTTACTATAATAATGACCTATATTTGATGATTGCGTATCATGAATTTACAACTCTCAGTATTATTTCTCTCTTTTGAACTGTCAAAATTGCACCATGGTTGTTTTTAAATTTTAACATGACCTTAAATTAATATATCCTATTATCTTGACTGCTCCTTAAAAAACTGAGTTTGTGGTTGATGCGTGGTTCTCGCGTTACACCTACAAAAGTTTGGCCTGCGGAGAAATATTCAAAGTTGGATTTTAATTTCTCCGTGGTATTCCTAGTTAAATAATATGACGAAAAAGCGTAGAATAATTTGAGTTATTTTCTAAGAATGAAAATATATGTCCAGACGAAAACGACGTCAATATAACACGGAGTTTCAAAATGTACGTAAAACTTCTTCAGCCATGGGTGAAATGGAAAGCGACAGATCTGAGAATAATGAAAGATTTGAGTCAACATAAAAATATTCATCGAGATTCACTTTGTATCGTGTCTTCTCAAAATCCGATGTGAAATAATTACAATAACGTGCAGCAAAATACTAACTTTTTCTAAGTTCGGTCTCCTGTTGCTCTAATTTCCACATCTTGACACAAGTTTCTTCTTCTTAGTTATACTATGTACGTCCAGCAATTTGCCTCAATATTTACAAATTTCGAACGCCCTTGCTCATTACAATTTCACCATAAACGCACAGCGTTAAAAGAGCGTTTTTGCAGGCGCTGTGATCGTTAAAAGCACGCAAAGAGCGACGCACCGCAGTTAGTTTCTTTAGTCCCTGCAGTTAGTGCACTTGGAACAGGAAAATCTTCCTAACAAAGGTCAAATTTCTGTTATCAATTTGGTGGTCTTTGATTTGGATTGATTCCCTCTTTCAGGTTTCTTTCGAAACGACAACCGGGCAGGACCGAGACATGCGAAGAGACTGGATTTTTTCTTCTTCTTCTTTCCTCTTGCGTCCTTCAAGTCGATACACTCGTTTGACGTCATCAAGTCATCGCCCTTCATTTCCGCATGAGCAACTTCTAAAACCGCTGGAAGATCCTCATCGACGGAGGCACCGTCAGGGTCACGTGATGTTAAGGGAATGGTTTCGTGCGAAACTCGTTCCAGGTTACACTCGGGTTTTCTTACCCAAGGATCTTGCGTGGGTACTAAGTCAAGGATGTCTTCGTGTGGCGAAGACTCCTCTAGAAGCCTGGGGAGAGAAAGACGAGGAGTTTGCCATATTATACTAATACCACACTAAATTAATGAATAGCTTTAATTTATATTGCCATAGAGGCGTGTAGAGTACGTCTCAACTTCGCAGAATAATTTCTACGTCCTCGATATATAATGTATATACTGCACAACGAAAGACAAATCGGAAGGATGTACATAGGTGTCCAAAAAGAACAGTATCAACAAACCAGTTTAAAAAAGACGATGCACAATTCCTCTTACCTGCCAAGTATTTCTTGTGTGCTCGTCTGACATTCTTTGTTCCTGAATTGTATCTTTATTGGAGGATCTGTTCCCACTGCAGCATCTAAACCAACGATACAATTGTTAAATTCTTTTCCTTTTATGGAAATGTTTACGATAATATCATAAACTGCCTGTTCATTCAAGTTCTCGACGATGCGATTGGATTCTCAGACGGGGTACAAAATTACAATGCTTAACGCCTAACTGTCGCATTGTATTCATGTTAATACCAAAGCTGATTTCGAAATATTTTCGCAAGCCGTGCTTACCATCAGCGGGTTACAGTTAATTAGCAGCGTGCAACAACTTTCCTAACTGAGTTAGTTAATATGCTGAATTGACGCGCGTAGAATAGTCTAATCACATATTTGAATAAAGGGATTAGTTTCTAAAGAAACTGCGGTGCTGCGTCGGTGGGGGAGTGAAACACGAAAATTTGGTTTATCAACGGAGTTGATAATGTAAATTGACCACCGTACAGGGATTCGATTAGCTGACGTTTCGAGCGTTAGCCCTTCGTCGGAGCGAATCGAGGAATTGTGGGTTGTGTATGGTTTATATACAGGAAATGGAGCTACGCTATTGGTGGTAACATGGTAACGTGAAAAACATGAATAAATTAATTGAATGAAAAGCGCTCGTTGACACCGTGGGGATTAAGAGTGCCAATTTGAAAGATTAGTTTTTGCTCGAGATTTTTACGGCTTTCCGTGGTACCTTGATGTAGGGAAAGGCCGGAGATCGACATGTGTTGTTTGGAATGGTTAGGGAGATTAAAATGCCGAGCGACAGGTTTGGATGCGTCTTTGTCATCTTTCTCAACTTCACGAAGATGTTCTCGGAATCGGTCACCTAGTCGTCTTCCTGTTTCGCCGATGTATAACTTTTTGCATAATGTGCAGGTTATGCAATAGATAACATTTGCGGAGGTACACGTGAAACGATCAGTGATCTTAACAGATCGCTTAGGGCCCGATATTTTGTCAGTGTTTTGAATGAAAGGACAAGTTTTGCATCGCGAGCGCGCGCATTTAAAAGTGCCAGGTTGTTCAGTCGTTTTGAATGCGCTAATCACATATTTACCTCTCCTAATTCTTCTTCTGAGCGATCGTATTGGCTCAGGATCTGTTTGTACTTCCTGGTCAACCTATGCGAATACAGAAAAATATCAGAAGTCTATTTTAGCACATTTCTTTTAATTAGGGACCCGTTTCTCTGAAGTCAGTGCAAATTTTGCTAACGTTAACACAACGAGACTGCTACCAGAGTTATCTTCAAAGCCTAATGGAAGTAGCCTTTGTGGAAGAACAAGGCGGTTTGCCTTATATTTGTCCGCCCAAAATTCATTTTTCCGAAAAAGAAAGTAGCATTCTGTGAGCTCCCATAAGCTTCTAGGCCAGTAATCGGGAATGATACAGGCAATAAGAAAGCCGGGAAGGAAGTCAGAAAAACAATTATATATTGATGCTAACAGGGACGACTTAACATACCCGACAAGGTTTCAGGGGTCATTTAGGGAACTAGAGTGATTGTACATAGCGTGAGATGACCCATGCATCCCTTTTTAGGACAAACTGGATCAAACACAGGTATCTACGAGCGTACGCAGTGAATTCTGGATTCTTTTAGTTGTCCACCGAGCCTGGTTGGTGGGGAGAACCAAACCAGCAACAGCAAAGGCAGCACTGAGGTCATGACAAACTCGAGACATGACTCACAGCACTTCTATACCGTGAGGAGGCCCACCTTTAAGGGTTTATGGATAGCTGTTGGCAACTCAGTCCTGGCGGTTTCGTGGGACGTCTTCTCAGAGTCTCTTCTGTTTTGTAAAACAAGTATACAACTCATCACTGTCTTGTTAACCAGCAACAGGTTCACAGCTTCCTCCAGCAGGGGAGGGGACAGGTCTTGGTCTTGTCCGCTGTCTTCTGTACTGTTGCTCTGGTCTGTGGTGTTAAACAAGGAAAGTACGAGTATGAGGATAGATTCTGAATTTTCTGAGCTGCGTGCAGCTATATATATGGGTTATTGACCAAGCTTCGAGGTCAAGATGGCGGGATATTGGCCAAGTTCTTTTTTTGCGTGTTTATGGACCGAGACGAAGTCGAGGTCCATAAACAGGCAAAAAAAGAACGAGGCCAATATCCCGCCATCTTGACCGAACAAGCTTGGTCAATAAAGGATTTATTATATGACTCAAAGGACGCTATTAAAAGACGGTAAAACGCGGGATGAACGGGATATCCCGAGCGGTCAAGATGGTTCCATCTTGACCTCGCGGGTAGCCAATCACAGCAGGAGAATTGATTCATCTTGACCGCTGAAGGAGCCAGTCATATAATAAAATGATATACGTACACTAGGTACAAGTAACTATTTGAAGGACACTTTTGTTCCTGGCGACAAAATTATGATAAAACCGCTTAATGTACTACTCACCAGCGATTGCGCATATTCTGTAAAGCAGCTTTTCTTTGACGCCTTCAAATAAAGGCCTCATGACACGTGACAACTCTGAATTAGAAACAAAAGAAGAAAACAATAAGCACACCTAGCTGCACATATCGTTTGCCTCAAAACAAGGCTTCTATAACGTAAAAATGTATTGGTTTGGCTCTTTCAGCTTGCAACTTCACTCCACCTATCACTTACCACTTACACGAGAGGAACGAAGCAAGCTGAGCGCAAGAAAAACAGAAGGAAAAAAAAAAAAAAAAACGAAAGAGCTGTTCTTTTCTCCCATCTTGCCGCTACGCTTGTGCCACAAAGGCTCACGCATGAAAGAGATTTAGCATCTGCTCCATGGCAAAACTTTGCCGCGTACCCTGATCATTAGATACGTGAAATTTTCTTCATTAGTTTCGAGCAAACCAAAAGGCTTAAAATCATAATCACGCGCAGGAAAAATCGTGATCACATGACAGAAAAGTCTTGATCAAGATCAGGCCCCTCGCATTTGCCGAATACACGACGCTTTCTGTATTTTATTGTAACTCGGAATACTTCATTGGTAAATTGAACCAATCTTAAGCAAAACAAGACAATTTTACTAAACCAAACAAACCTCCTTCCCGAAGGAAAGGCACCTCGACGCCAAACACCTCAGAAAAGAAGTTGACAGTTTCTGAGTCAAGCTCGGTTTTTAAGTGCCGCAAGTCGCTTGCCAAATGCACGACTTTGTTCTTTACTGACTGGATCTCATCAGGCTCAGCGCAGTCACTGAAATACTCCAGATCCTCATCCTCTTCCTCTGCTAATGGTACGCATGTGCTGGAACTACAGTGCTTGGCAGGGTAACTGTTGGCTCGACCGCGTCCCGTGATATCAATCGACTGAGTTCGGTCACTCTCTCTGGCGGAATGATCCGAGTCGCTATGCTGACTACTACAGCCGCTGTCGTTAGTTCGATGGCGCGATCGCGGGCTCAGAGGTTCTTCTTCCAGGAAAGACTCGATACTTGAGCTAGATGCGTCGTCTACCCCTTTTGGCTCCACAGAATCTGTTGACGCAGAAATCTTCTTTGAAACTGACTGCAGCTCCGGGAACGAGCTCTTCAAAGAAATGATCGGTACGGAGCCGGGTTTTCGCGAGTCGAGAGAAAGCTTTGGGGCTGGAGGAAACTGGAGCAGATACAACTCCCGTAAGGAATCTGTGCTCGTTAAAGAAAATCGACTTTCTCCTCGCTGTCTGCCTTTTAAATTGTTCAACAACAATCCTCCTTTCTCTAAAACGCTGGAGCTGACAGAATGAATGACTTCGTCCTCATACTCTGCGCAGCCGCTGTCACGTGACTGAGTGTTGTCAGCACTACAGGCCTGAGATAAATCCTGCATTTGATAAAGCAGCTGTAGCGACATTATCTCGGCCAATAAAACATTGTACAGCGTCTCCGTTTGGTTTGTCCCGGGAGGCATACGAGGAAACTCAGCCTCGTCCAACATGGTAGTAGTTTGCGTATGTCGCTCGTGACTTGGCGACTTCGCCAAGCGCTCTTCTAGCTCGCTGATTCGCTTTTTCTCTTTTTCGAGTGATTTCGCAAGTCTTTCCTGTTCCATTTGCTTAAAAATCTGCGAGCGTTCTTTTTCATCCGCAAGAGCCCTCTCGTATTCTTCCTTCATGCGATGTTCTATCGTCCAAGAGCGTCTTTTTTCTGCATCTAACGCGCTTTGCAGACGCTGTTTTTCACGCCCCTCGCTGCTTAAGATTCGCTGCCGTTCAATCAGCACTGCTACCTCCAGGGAAGCATGGTGCATCCCTTCAAGAACGCCTCTCTGGCTTCTCTCGTCAAAGAGCGTCTTTTCTAGGTTCTCGTTCTCTTTTTGAAGGTTTTGAATCTATAGAACAAAATAAATCACAGTTAAAGGCGAGCAACGGGAAGCCAAGAAACGCTCTCACACGATGTCGCTTAAACAGACAGAGTTATTATAAAACCACATGATTGGTTACTGTGTTAGTTCACGAATAGATAAGTAACAAAATTCCACAACTTTTTCAAGACTTTTTTCGTAACTTGAAATCCAATTCCACAATCTCAGTGACGAGCTTATAACAAATGAGGGTAGCATCACCTTCCTAACGAGAAAAGGAAAGCCATGCAGGGAACAACAGCACAGCACGCTTTATTTTCCATTTTGTTGTTTTCAACTCTCGAATAAATAAATAAATAAATAAATAATAATAATAATAATAACAATAATAACAATAACAATAATAATAATAATAATAATAATAATAATAATAATAATAATAATAATAATAATAATAAACAAAAACAAAAAAATCTGGGCCACACTTATTTTTTTCTTGATGTTGTTATTGTGCAGGCTTGGAATAACTAGATATTAATATTATATTAATTATATATATCAATTTGGGCTTTTCTCTAAATTTTGAGTCTGTGGAGAAAATCCAAAACATTTTGGACAATCAAATGAGCAGAAGTTTTCTTTGGTACTGTTTTTCACTGCGGGGATTTAAGTTACGTAAGTCTGTGGACAAAATCCTTCTGCGTGGCCATTTTAAGAACAAACTGTCCAGTGACACTTTCCCGCGTTATTGTTCGCTGTAAAATACCCTGCGATCTATCTCTTTCTTCTTCTAGTTTTGTAACTTTGTAACACGCATTGCTTTTTCCTCCCTCACTCCCAATCCCTCTTCGTTCTCTTCTCAAATCTGCATAACTTTTACCACCGTTCGCGCAAGCGACCTCAGAAGAAACTACAACTGCTCATGGTCTTCTATAAAGCGCTTCTAAATTGTGAGTCTGTGGAGGTCATTCAAAATAAAGTTACTGTATAAGAAGTTCTTTCCTATGGTAATATTTAGTTTTCACGATTTTACCAAAACAAAAATGGAACTTTCCAGAAGTTCTTGGGAGTGAAAGCGCCAATATTGTTCCGTCCGTTAGCAGCTGCAGAACAGGTTTAATTACCGTAAAAGCTCTCTTAACCTCCCGGGGGCTTATTTAATTTCAGACCTCATTAACGGGGGGCTTATCAGAGAGGGGGTGGGGAGGGGCTTATTTCAAATCTTAAACATGCTGTTTTCGTCTTAAAATAGTTTCTGTACAAAACTCAAACAACTGCAGTGAAACTTTAGTATTTAATGCAGAGCAGCAAGCAGTATTATGTGCTTGAGTGTATATAAGTTTAAAAACAAACCAACTGGGCCACATGAAGTAGATTTCGAATTACTCGCAAAAAAGGGGGGGGGGGGGGCTTATTAGAAAAAAAACCGACTTCCAAAGGGGGGGGGGCTTATTTGAGAGGGGGTTAATAGAGCTTTTACGGTAGCTTGGTAAGCTTGGAAAACCAAACTTAGCATTCTAAAACTAATGTAGCATTATATGTAAATTTCATAAATTCGCAACAGAAACTTGAGATATTGGTCGACTAGAGATGTTTTGTCAAAAGCGACAAACACGAAAACCTCTATAAAAAAGAGCAAGAGAACAAACTCATCTCTAAGAAAGAAGGGGTTAGTGTGACCTGAAACTAAAACGAGAGAATTAATTAAGCGAACAGATGAGAAATCTCCCTTCCTTCGCCTACTTAAGTGATGCATTTTAGTGCGGATTTTTCCAGATATCATCAAACATCAAAGTCTGATTTTGGCCGTAAACGAAATCACATGGATGTATATTGAAGTTTGCCTTTTGCACGAAGCTAAGGAAAACATTTCAAGCCATGATTGAAAAACAGTAAGTCACTCTTACTAATAAATTATAACCATGATCTCTCCTTGTATAGCTACGATTAAATCCCAGATTTCTTGAGAGCATTGTTTTCTGATAAACTATAATTTCACTACGCACTCCGCTGAGCTGCCATTTGCTTACAAATTTCCTCGTGAATAAAACTTTGTTAGTTCTGCCCCGGCATTAGAAGCTTGATGACAAGCTCACTTCAAACGGAACAACAGGATAATTTTTAGAATCTTTATGGGGTAAACCTTTTTTTTTTCTGTTTTGACGTTGTAAACATCCGTTGAATTGAACACAAAAAATGCATATCAAGTTAAACGAGTCCTTGGCTACTTGTAATTAAGATTAGCAGTGGTTAAATGAATCTTGGTTTGAAAACAGCTACTATTTTCTTCAAAATGCACAGCAAACAATTCTAAGGCGGCAAATATATACGTTTTCTTTTCTTACTTTTTCTTTCCTTTTTTAAAGTTCTCTTCCGGCCATTATGCAGAAACAGGATAAAACTGTAAATATTTTCCCGGCTACCGACCTCGTTGAAAAGCTTCGGTTCGGAATCCGTCCACTAAGTTTTTGATTGAGATGATCTGTCCAAAATAGCTACTTGGATAAGATAAACAAGAGCGCAAAACTGATGATTTTTCTTTGGCAACCTTTAGGGCTTGCTTCATTCGTTTTGTGCCCTTTCAAGGCAACGGTTAGTCAAAACAACCAACTTTTATTTTTATACCTCGACCTTGTGACGATCTCGCTCAGCTTCTACAAGGGCTTGTATTTCAGCAAGTTTAAGTTCAGCATCCGACTTGATGGCGTCGCTTTTCTTCTCAAAATTCTCTTTCTGCGTTTTGATTTCCAATTCTGAAAGAGGAATCAGCACAGCGGACAAGATAAGCAAAAGTTAAAAAAAAAAAAATAGAAACTATTAACAGATGTCGGGAACTACAAAAACACATGCTAACTGGTTAAATTAAATATTCACGGCAATATTTTCGTAGAAATCGTTCCATACCATTTCCATTTCGCGGAGATTTTCGGAGTAATTTTTCGATCAAATTCATTTTCCGGTCGGCACTCTCGCTGAGCGAAGATATTTGGAGAGCGTGTCAAGAGACAGTGGTGACTTTCCAAGCGAACGGTGACTATGGCTCAATATACGTTCACTTTCATGGATTCACAGCAAGCCATGCGTGAAAAAAAAAACCTAACAATGCCTTGATATGTCAAATCGCTTCCAATTTAAAATTCACTAACGCCGGTGGACGGCAAAAACGTTATGCTTTTCAACATCCGAACCGATCAAGAAAAGTTGGCTTGGAAAGTGCTGGAACCCGTCTCAGGTACATGATACTCGTCGCTGAAACCTTCCGAAAAGTGTTTTCATTCGGGGTGCTTTGTTGACAAATGTTATCGCTGTAGTCTTATTGGCTATTGCAGAGACACATTAATTTTTTTCCTCGCCACAAGTGTAATATAGCACAGAAATGAGCTCATTGTTTATCCTCAAAGGATCAACCGCTTATCTGACCACCTGCTCTTCAAAACCGAAAACAACGCGCCAGCCAATCAGGAAGCGGCTTTTAAGAATTCCACCAATCAGAAGCCTCGATTTTTGCCAGGTGTATTGCATAAGGAACACGAGGTAAATGGCGCCAAAGATACGAGGAATTTGCAAGTGGCTAGATACGTGTGGGCGCGAAATTGCTGCCACCTTCCTGTAATTCGATTGCTAACTTGTCTTTTTAACGCCAAAGCGGTTTTGCATTGCGTTCGAAAATTAGTATGCACTGTTTAAAATATCGTGCAATATAAGATTGCTTTTAGTATTCAAGAGACCGTAAAAACAGAACTCAATATTGATGCAGAGTAGATGCAACTTAATAAAATGAACACACACTTGGAGTCAAATTGCCTGCTTAAAATAACACTGCCGGCCAACAACGTTTTCCGTAAACTGGCCTTTAAAAGAGAAGCAGATTTAGCACAAGCCATCAGTTAACAACAGATTTCGAAATATCATACGGAAATTTAGTTCCTACGTCCCGTCATTCGTTCGGTCTCTCTCGTTTCTAAACGAGAAACTCCACTACAGATCTAAATAATCAGCTAGCCAATACTGTGATAAAACGCTACACAGTTATGATCTATCTGGAGAGGTTTGAAATCCCATAAAGAAAGGGTAAGCAATTGCGTTTTCCAAAAATCGCTATTGCATTGAAATAGCTGAGGACAAATTCGAGGCGATATTCTTCCGGCGGAAGTTAAAACTAAACAGTGTATGGCACACATGCAGGAAAGGGAAAAGTATTTTTTTCCGCAAAGGAAACTTCAGTAAAAAGCAGCTGCAGATGCGACAAAGAATCGTGCCATCTAAGGCAAGGTCGTAAAACTCTGTTTAAAAGAAAAATAAATAAATAAATAAAAAATAGCTGGTACATTAGTGAACAAATAAATAAATAAATAAACAAATAAATAAACTAGAATAAAAACAACTGTACTAACTCTGCTGGAATATGTACCACCAAATTTACTTTCAATTCATGACAACTGACATAAGTTGACGAGCTCTCAGTCACAAAGCGTATGGCTGTATGTTAAAATCTGTTCACTTTCAAGTTTTCGGGTCCTAAATATACGTGCGTAGAAAAACCACAAATCCACTGCCCTGATAACTATAATAATCAGAAATACTCTGCCAAATTGTCTTAGAACGTGGCTCTCGCGCGAAGTATTTCAGCCGAGTGGCATTTATGTAAATTCTCCCGAAAGGAAGATAAAGTTTGCATTTTTCCAATTGACAATAAAACAAAATGACCAAACTAAAAACATTAAATTACATTTACAAGTGAATTAAAATAAGATGTATTCATGTGGTTTTCTTCGCACTATAGCAAGTCTTCATTTGAGAAAGGGGCAGATAAACTAAATTAATGCCAGCTAAGTTCTAAAGCTCGGGCTTCAGTTGTCCGCTGCATAACTCGAGCGATAAACTCTGCATGCGTTTATGTCGGTTTACCAACCGAAACAAATGTTATTAGAAGGGTTATTAAACTGCAAAACAGTTTTTATACACATTCAAATGGACAAAATAAATATGGCAAAGCGACGAAATGGCATCGAATCAAACCGGACTTGGAGTTTCACGGCGCATCGTGACAAATCATGGCATATTGACATAATAAAATACGTGGCCATTTTTCAAGGCACTGCACAACGCACACGAATATTACTGGGAAATATAATGGCGTACCTAGAAAAAGTCCTGTCGTATTTTACAATAAAAGGGGTGATTTTTCAGTAAAATTTCACACTATGACTTTCAAAGAAAATGAAATTATATATGGCACATGGATCACACCTTGTATTTCAATCTTCTTCCTTAAATCTTCCGATAGCTTGACGTAATCAACCTGTCAACAGACGTTGAAAAAAAGTTAGCATCAGTAACAGCGTTTGTTATATTCTGTTGAATTTGAAGTGAACGAAAACTTGCATCATTTAACGCTGCAACTGCGACGCAAAACCCGATCATGTATGAACGACAAGTGATACAGAATAGTGTTTGTAAACACGGTAAAAATTGTCACGATGTTTGAGACAGTATTGGTACACTAGCTAATGGTTCTTTCATCTGAGGCGACATTAATAAGAATTAGAAATGAATAACCACAAAAAGCGACCAAATTATACTTGCAAATCATAAAATTGTGTCTGAGACAGGATTATTGCGCGTGCTCTGAGAACATTTTGCATACAGAAACCGTGCGCCGAGCAAAAATTACAACAGTTTTAAAATTTGTGTATTATATAAATCAAGAAAGGGAAAAACATGAAAAGACAGCTAATTACACAGCAGCAATCATTTTCAAGACAATTCAATTTTTTTCACACTTGGGGCGAAATTACATGCGCCATACAAAGATAACAAATGGACCAAAACAAAATACACAAAAACCAAGATTCGAACGAGCAAGCTGGTGTCAATTAAAAATATATTTAAAAAAAATATGCATGAGCAACGCTTTCCCACATGAAGAAAGAGCTTCTCGCTGGGGATTATTGTTGCATCGTGTGGTCATTTATTATTATTATTTTATTATTTTTTTTTTCAGTATACATTTGGCCACGTGTGTGAATAAACGAATTACATTACATTAAATAAGAGCGGCTTCCCTTCTCTCTCATCCACGCTTTCAAAAGAGGGAAGCGGAGAAGATAGCCGATAGTTCGAAGGATCACAAAGTGCACCATTCAGACTTAACAGCGACTATTATTTGAGCCCGCCTGAAGTTTACACAGGCTATTTCCAAAACTTAAAATAAGTACAAAACGTCTCCCAAGAAAATGTCTCCCAAGAAAGTTCTATCACCATACAATACACCATATACAAACACGTCGTTACCATTTTTAAGAAAGAAATATAGTCATACACAAGCTTGGATGGAAATTTCTGCTCAACTTACTTCCGCATTCACGTATGCTGTGGTGGTGATTTTGAGCGCCCGTTGACCAAAGTCCAGCGTGCATCGAGTTTCGTTTACGTCTCTTAGCAACGGTGACACACACATCTAAGCATAAATTACATAAGACATTAGAGACAAATAGTAATCGGTTATATTGTAAGGGTACTTGTAAATATAAATTAAATTTATCGGATTGGCCTCGTTTCTGAAACGATCGTTTCCAGGGCCCTTCGCAGGAAAAGAGAGGCCCAAGGAACAAAGCTGGGAAGCCGAAGGGAAATAATGAGTAAGTATAATTCTCACCACAAAACTTGTTTTACAGTTTCCACCGAGGCTGTCTTGTAACAGTCGAGTCAGAGAGGAGTTCCTGTATGGGATGTGAGTTCTTTTGCCTTCAGACAGAGCGTGTATAGTATTA
Source organism: Pachyseris speciosa (assembly GCA_016490735.1). NCBI lineage: Eukaryota > Metazoa > Cnidaria > Anthozoa > Scleractinia > Pachyseridae > Pachyseris > Pachyseris speciosa. Next base: position 9,231 of record JAEMWC010000420.1, on the reverse strand, counting down.
CTATAAGGCAAAAAAGTACCATATTATAGGAAATTAACGATGCACGTTGACAACACGAAGAAAATTTACGTTACACAAAATTAACGCGAATTTTCCAAAAGTTAGAAAACGTAAAGCTTGTGGGATGTGGCTGGAGTGACAAGGATACTTCACAAATTAATGTGATCAAGTAAGCTGAAGCCACTCAAAAGGCACTAATGCCACAAGGTAGCAGGCATTACCCCTTAAATCTACCAAAGCAAAGATTGAGCCCAAGCATTAGCAGCCATGGACAGCTGTTTCGGCCTTGTTAGGCCTCATCAGCATGGCATAGCTAATGCTCAGGCTCAAGCACCCACATCTTTTCTTTGGTAGATTTAAGGGGTAATGCCCGCTACCTTGTGGCCTTAGTGCCTTTTGAGTGGCTTCAGCTTACTTGATCACATTAATTTGTGAAGTATCCTTGTCACTCCAGCCACATCCCACAAGCTTTACGTTTTCATTGCTTGTTTTATTGATATGTGGGTGCTTGAGCCTGAGCATTAGCTATGCTATGCTGATGAGGCCTAACAAGGCCGAAACAGCTGTCCATGGTTGCTAATGCTTGGGCTCAATCTTCGCTTTGGTAGATTTCAGGGGTAATGCCCGCTACCTTGTGGCCTTAGTGCCTTTTGAGTGGCTTCAGCTTACTTGATCACATTAATTTGTGAAGTATCCTTGTCACTCCAGCCACATCCCACAAGCTTTACGTTTTCATTGCTTGTTTTATTGATATGTGGGTGCTTGAGCCTGAGCATTAGCTATGCTATGCTGATGAGGCCTAACAAGGCCGAAAACAGCTGTCCATGGTTGCTAATGCTTGGGCTCAATCTTCGCTTTGGTAGATTTCAGGGGTAATGCCCGCTACCTTGTGGCCTTAGTGCCTTTTGAGTGGCTTCAGCTTACTTGATCACATTAATTTGTGAAGTATCCTTGTCACTCCAGCCACATCCCACAAGCTTTACGTTTTCATTGCTTGTTTTATTGATATGTGGGTGCTTGAGCCTGAGCATTAGCTATGCCATGCTGATGAGGCCTAACAAGGCCGAAACAGCTGTCCATGGCTGCTAATGCTTGGGCTCAATCTTTGCTTTGGTAGATTTCAGGGGTAATGCCCGCTACCTTGTGCCCTTAGTGCCTTTTGAGTGGCTTCAGCTTACTTGATCACATTAATTTGTGAAGTATCCTTTTCCAAAAGTTAGGTTTACATACATCAAATTAACGTGAATTTTTCGAAAACAATATGCTCCTCACTTTATTTTACACGAATTTGCTGCAATGCAAACGCCATAACAAACATATCTAAAGGAAAAAAACAGCAGCATTTCCAGTCATTGTTAGCCCATAGAGCTGACCGCACAGTGGGAGGGTGCGGAACGGGTCATGAAAATTGTAAGAAGAAAGACTGAAGAAGTTACCTATCCCCTCGGGGAACGGATCAATGCGAAGAGCAGTCGACAACCTGAGTCGAAAGACATTTTGAACTCAGTTCTTAAAGAACTATCACTGAGATAGTGACTCCGAGGCGTTGATAGAGGAGATATGAGCAGAAGAGGTTTTGTTATTAAAATAAAGGTGCTGTGAAACAACAATGATGTAAAATAGTGTGATTTAATTTAACATCGACGTAAATTAAGATGCGTTAAACTAACGCGTTTTTGTTAATCGCGTTAATAAAGTGCATCGTTTATTTCCTATAATGAGGTAATCAAATTACTAAAATACCGAGAGGAAGCAAAATCTTCCAAAAAGGGAATTTACAGGTGTAAATGACCGCAACGACGATTAAAAACGTCGCTAATAGCAAGTTATCTACGGGTGTATCATTCGTCTCTTCGTACCCTAGTTCTAAGAGTGATAGATTGACGTGTTGCAATTCTGAAAGTCTCTCCCCTTCGACTCCAGCCTTCTTTATACGCTCGCTTCCAGCCAGGTCACAGCTGTTAAGAATAAGACGCGCGTCAGTCAAGTAAAAGAATAATGGAAAACCACTCCTCCCAGCAACCCCCCCCCCCCCCCCCCCCCTCAAAACATTTGAACTGTCGCTGCGTTGGGTTGAATAGTAGGTTGGTACAGGTGTCATTAATACCGCAGGCTCTTAATCCTGTTTATCCAGCCTGACATGTTGTCAAGGGTGTTTGCAACCACGGCAGCCGGCTCCGGCAACGGTGGGCCATGGCTAGTACATCGGATGTATGACCCATGCAGAAAATCTGTTATTCATACTCAGGGGATGAAATTCTAAAAGTTAAATAAGAATCCAAATATTTCTTTTTCTTTCAGTATAAACATTTTCATTCCAGTAATACTTGATATTTTTCTCAACCTAGAAGTCTTTTATAAGTCCGCGGGTCCTAATCTTGTTGTTACCTCACTCAGACGTGAGAGGGGAATAGAATAGACTGTGCTTGGCTAACCCCATGGAAGGAGAATGTAGTATAGTGCTACGTAACTGATCATGCGAGACCGCACTGTAGCTTAGTCCGTGTGTGGCAGTGTATATGTAGAAGAGCCTTACATGTTAATTCTTCCAGTAATCAGTACGTCTTCACGGATTCTTATGCTTTCCATAAACGACTCGTCCTCCTCGTCATCCTGGGTTTAAGAAAAAGAACAAACAAAGCGGAGATTAAGAGGGTTTGTTACGGTAGCGACTCCATCCTATGGTACAATGATCTTAAAACTACGATGAGTGAAATGGCGTACAAAGTAAAGTTTTAAGGAGATTATGTTAATGCAACAGGCGAAACCAAAAAGCAAAATATTTTTCTGTGAGCAAGGTAAATTGCAGTTTATAAAATTAGAGTGAAAGCAAAAATTAAAGCCTGGAGACTGTGTAAAGGGGAAGAGAGGGTTTGGAGAGGAAAAACTTCCCCTTCTCGCTAATTTGGAAACTGGAATTACAATCATGAAAAAAAAGTGTTCACACATTCAGCATCCTTCCGAGATTGGAAAAAAAATTATTTTGTCGATAGCTAAACCCCCTCTCCCTGTTTTCAATGTTGAAATACGCTCCGTAAATATTGTCACGTGGTTACAACATTGAAAAGGGGGGGGGGGGGAGGGTTCGAAATAAGAGAATTGGAGATTGGAAAACTCACGCGTTTAACGGAAAAGAATTTTTTTTCAGGGAGTGTCTCAACTACTTTTGTCCATGATTGTAGCTTTTCTCACTGACCGACTGGACGAGTAGTATACAACCAAACTCAACGGAGAATAAAGGTCACTGTACATTGTTGGTGGATTATCTCATGGTCTTTCCACATTGATCACACTATATCACCCTCCTTCTTTATCATAACTACATATAATGCCTGTGGAAAAATTCTTTTCACGCAAATAATAAAAATCCAACAAAAACGAAAAACATATAGCACTAAACTTGCGCTCGGAAAAAAAAACATGGCAAAGCTCATATCACCTCAAATTGTGGGATATCGGGACTTCCAGGACCGCTCTGTAAATTAGACAAAAATGGATCATAACATTTAAATTCAATTTATCTTACCGAATGATGATCGCTAGCTGTTATTCTCATGACCTGACTCCAGTCAGCTAAATCATGCGGTGATATTAATGGGAGAAACCGCCGATGTTGATCACCTTTGGTGGTGGTGGTCAGGGGTGAGGGAGGGGGGAGGGGGAGCGAAAGAAACAAAGAGCTACTCGCTTACCCATCCCTCGCTTTCTGTCCCTAGTAAAGAGTCCATAGAGAGCTGCAGGTCACTTGCTTCCGAATCACTTGGTGAGTTCGGTAAAGACACTCCTGACTCAGCGAATCCATGCGTCAGATCGCCTATGGACCAGCGATTTGGCCGTGTTGTAGGCGTAGCTGAGATTTCCGGAAGTGACGACAAATGCATACTGTGCCGGAACGTTCCTGCGCGTGTTGGAGTAGATGTCCTGCGCGGGATAAAGCTCTGTGGCTTGCTTGGGCCGAGTTTTGGAGGCAAAGTCTTGGTCTTGCTCTCTTCACGTAAGCGGTCTAAACTACTTGTGGATCTTGCTGGCTTGTGAGACGACAAACTGAGTGACAGAGAAGGCTTCACGGGGAAGCAGATGACAGAAGACTGCTTTCACTTGCACTTGAAACACCTATTAGAAAAGGGAAGATCTCACTGGCCTTGTTTCCCACACAGCAGATTTCTGCGTGAAAGGAACTCGTGGTACCAGTGGTCTCTGATGTCTATATTACATTCACATTCAGTATAGGTTTAGAACTTTTACAATACTATTACCCTACTGAGAAAGGTGGTACCAATTTTAATTTTGTTCCGTTGTTTGTTTATAGAGGAGAAATAAAACGTTTTTGAAGATACGAAACAAGGATAGCCTGATAGCCACGATTTTTTGTATTTAAAAGCGTTATCTGATAAAAGAAAAACGTTTCCTGACAAAACGCACGGTAATATTTGTGTCAGGTAAACAAATCCTGACGTAAGAAACTGAGTCACTTCACATTTTTGTCTTCACTGTATGAGAAATACGATAAATAATTTTAAAACCCACAAACAAGTTTCCCTACCAGTAGCTGTCGTCGGTTTTGTTTTTCCACCTTCACAGCGTGTTCTTTCCACTGTTAACTGACAAACTGAGTGAGATCTGAAGTAAAATCAACGCACATTTAATATCCGATGAGATCATATTGACTATTCTGGTTGAATTGATAACAGAAAGCGGCGGGGTGGGGGTTGAGGCCGGCTGGAATGTCATGGCATTCCCGATCACGATCATCAATGTCATTACGTTTGAAAGCTTCAGCTGATAGCTCATCAAAACAAAAGTAGAAAAGCTCCCATTCTTACGTATTTGCACGTCATTGAGAATCAGTCACTGATCACACATTTCGCCATTTTTAAGTTAGATTAAGATACACAGGTAAAATGCAAAAACTGTACTTTGCTGTAAATTACTCTGAAAAAAGAGCAAATCTTTTGCAAACATACAAGTCTTGGCCATTTATAAAAGGCTTGCCTGTACACGTAAACACGAAACTGATTGTAAACCAAAAACGGCAATCCACACACTACACAGCTTATGGTTTGGCAAATTACCATACCTGCTGGAAACTCGATTCATCCGAGTTTCAGCAACGATAAGCTTCTTCTTTCCAAGTTTCAGCAACGAAAGAATTTCTGCAGTGTCACGCACAACAAAGGCTGAAAGGTTCTCCACATACACACCTACAAATACAAGAAACATTGCAAGATGGTTTAGGTTATTGCCGTCATTCGCTTTGTCACGGCTAACAAAACTGTGTAGGCAAGGCTGTATATGGTGCACTCCCCGCTGCGTAAATACCTATACCTACACCCTGAGTCAACAAGGCAGATACCGAAAAGCGATTCCAGAGGTGATGTTTGGAGCCTTTAAAGCGCTTCGTCAGCCCGCTCAGGTGGTGAAGGGCTGACCTTTGAAAAGTCATGATCGTTGTTGAATCACCTTACGGTGGCATTTATCAGCCCAGCTGGTAAACCATCCGTCCGTTTTCACTCCTTCATCGACGCTGACAGCACGGCAGATCCTTTATATACCAATAATAAACCAACCTTTTGTCGTATTCTTTGCGAAAACTTGCCATTGCTAATTAAGAGCACATCTCTAGTAACTGCAAGTCATTAATTTGCCCGATAGTTGCCCGAGTCCAACGCAAATGGCAGCCACCTGTATGGACCATGTAGAAAATGGAAAATTCCATAGAAAATGGAATCCACCATATCAAACAGTTTCAACTTCAGGACGCCATCTTCGAGGGTGTACGATCTTGCGGCCCATTTTACAGAAGGCTTATCGTCTTTAGGCCCCACAACGATCTATGAGATGAGCTCATTCATTTTTAATTCTAAAGCAGGATTACCAAAAGGTCTGTTTTGAAATATACTCACTTTCAGGTCCACCGGAACTGTTACTATACTAAACTGAAGCCCTAATATTAAGTTATCAATTAAAAGGAACAATTTACTACCTTGCTTGGGATCTTCTCTCAGCACTAAATCGACTTTGGAGTTAGCATTAAGCAAGTCAAATATTTTTTCTTGATAGATCTGGAGATAAGACATGTACACCTAGAGAAAAATATATATTTAAGAGTTAAATCGAGTATTTCTGGATAAACCCCTGTATCAAACACTGACCGCTGGCTTTTCGGGATGGATACTTCACTGACTCAAATTGTAAGTGCACATCAAAAGATATAAGTTGGATCCCGCTAATTCGAACTCGGTTATTTCGAATTCCCCGTTATTTCGAAGTCAAACAAATTTCGCTTGGATTTGCCCTTGTTTTTTTAGCCATTTGCTGTCAGCTACTTGAACGCGGTTATTTCAAACTCCCCGCTTTTTCGAACTGATTTCTATTTCCCTTGGCCTAAAATCACCGCTAACCTTTTTATTTTGAACTCCATTGTAAAGCCTGGTTTTCACTAGCGACGCAAGCACAAGTGCAAAGGCATAAGAAGTATGCCAAGTGAAAACGAAGGTCGTTCTCACACTACGCAAGCGAACGCAAGCACAAGCGCAAGCACAAGGAGGAGGAAAAATTTTGATCTTTACGCTTGTGCTTGCGCTTATGCTTATGCCTGCGTTAAGCCCGTTTGCACGGTGAAATAAGCGCTCTTGTGAATGCGCTTGTGCTTGCGTCCCTTGTGAAAATCAGGCCTTAGCCTTACAGTTGAAAAATAAAGCTCATAATGACGTCAGACAACACTAGAACATCATAGCTGGAAACTACACTTTGGGCGTTTCATTGCACTTTAATCTTGTACCGTAATGACCTTCATCCTCAAGTGTTCTCTTTGGGCCCTTGGTCAATAAAAAATACATGCCATAATCATATGTTGATTGCATATCAATAAGTATTAATTCGGTTATTTAAATATTTAATGCTGACCCAGTTATTTCGGACTATCGCTATTTCGAACTATTTTTCTTTTCCCCTTAGAGTTCGAAATGGCGGGGGAAACTGTATTTAAAATCAGGCAGAAGTTATGGTTCTTGTTGAAAGTTATTGTTTTATAGAAAGTATTTGCTTAAATGTTTACCTTGTAGTCATGATACTTGTCAAAGTTAATCCTTTTAAACAGCTTGTCAACCACACGGACACAAATCCCATCACCAGACATTAGAGTGTGAGTCTTTCCTGTGTAAAAAATAAAACAGTCGGAGGGTCTGATGCTAGTCACACAGTTGGCCACATTCTATAATGCAGTAGACTGCAAAACAGGTTTTTATTTTCGTTTTGCGAATGCGCGAATTCTCGCGCGGGAAGCGCGCGAGCCTCACACGCCCGCTCCAGACCTTTCGCTTGACAAGACGTCGAATTCGACCAACGCAAAAATACGGCTGTTTGGCAGTCTAATAATGCAGAGACAGTTCTTGTGCATGTAGTATGATGCTGGAGAATAAATAGATCGTTTTTAATCACTTTGTACCTTTTTTCGCCATGTGACAAAATCTAAGTATAATATTGACAAAATATCCTTTCTTCAGCATGTTAGATAACAAAGTTTGTTTAACCTGTAAATTTACACTTCAAGCAATTTTATGGAGATATTGAACATCTCTGAAAATAGTTGGGGTGAGCACTGCAGCGATGCCATAAAATCTATTCTATGCAAATTAACGTTTTCCTCTCTCCCATATGGGGTGCAGGAGAGAATGGACTATTCTTTGACTGATTTTATCAGTTGACAATTACCTGTAACGAAGGGATTAGGAAACTATACTCAAGAAAATTGACTCATTAACACATGTGTTCAGTCACTTACCTTGACATCTTCCATGTTCTGATGTCCAAGCTGTGCCACTCGGCAACTAAGTTGCTCCTTACCCATACAATGTCCAATATACCCAATCCGAGTCGGATCGTGTCCGATCGGACTCACCGGAAGTCAGGTCGCACCAAAGACAACAAAGTCTTTGCGAACGTCGATCCGTCTCTCCGGAAGTCAGGTCGCAAAAGTGACAAAGATAACACACGCATAGGGAGGGCAGAAAATCTCGACGGATCCACTCCATCCGATCGACTCGAGTCGACCCGTCGATCCGACAACCCTCCCAATATGTATATCTATACATACAATCCCTCACCTGTTCCCGTCTGCCCATATGCCATGAGAGTCCCATTGAACCCTGAGAACACTGCATCAACCAGTGGCTTGCCGACAGTGTTATAGACCTGGAAATTGTAAAATAATGAGTAAACAGTTTCAGATGCAGATTTAGAAATTATTTAATATATTACAGTTCTACAATGGGCACTGGCAGTGGTATTCAACCAGGGCCACCATAAAACTATAAAGGAGAAAGTCAAAGTTTTTAGGAAAGATTATGGGGCCAGATTGGAATTTTTCAAAAGGGTGGGGTCAACTCCAAGCCAAATAATAATAACAATAATAATAATAATAATAATAATAATAATAATAATAATATAATAATAATAATAATAATATTCAATCAACTATAAACAACTATTAACAAACCTCTGCATTGCTTGCTTGAGGTGCGAATATCTTATCAAACTTGAATCGCCTTTCCCGTGAATCATTGAGGGAAACCTGTTGTAAATATTTAAATAGATAATAAATTTAATACAGCGAAAGCCGCGATATTATGCTGAAAGAAGCTAGATAAAACACTTTCTATCAAATTAATTCATTTTAGGTTGCCTTTCTTCAAATCATTTATTCAATTAATTCCAAGTACTTCAAAGGAAAACAAAATATTTGAGGTTGCACTTGACACTTAAAGAAATTATTCATTAAAAAAAACATATATGATTAAGACGGATTGTACGCAAGTAAGTTTTTAACTTTGATTTAAAAACAGTCAGAGTTGGACTTTGTCGTATCTCATAAGGGAGATTGTTCCAGAGAAAAGGTGCCGAGTGTGCAAAAGCGCGATCACCAAATGATTTGTGGTTAGATCTGGTAACAGCAGGAGGTTATGGTCATACCTCCAAAACAAACAAAAGGATCAAAAGTTCATTTGCATTTTGTTGTTTACAATCTCTAATTGAAGGTATTGATTCTTCACATTCTTTGCATAGTTGATGTCTGAGAATAATTATTCAGTCAACACGCGACATCAACTACCAGTTAAATCACTTTCAACAACATTTTCATGCATTTTTGTGAAAGATTTGAAGTCACTGACGAAAACAGAAGGACATTTCCTTGGCAATTATGCGACAGTCCAGCAGAAAATTGTATGAATT
>JAEMWC010000419.1:720000-728924 GCA_016490735.1 Pachyseris speciosa | reverse complement strand
TTTCGTAGAGGAGGTATCCTTTCTTACTAAGTCAATTTAACAAGGGAAAAAGGGCTACCGTAAAAGCTCTATTAAGCCCCCCGGAAGGGGGGGGGGGGGGGCGCTTATTTAATTCCAGGCCTTAGTAACAGGGGTCTTATGGAGAGGTGGGCTTAATAGAGAGGGCAGCTTATTTCAAATCTTTGAACACGCCGTTTTCGTGTTAAATAGTAGGGGGGCTTATTACAAAAACCGACTCCCAAACGGGGGCCTTAATAGAGCTTTTACGGTATAAAAGGAGGTCTCCTTGTTACAGAGCAACCTTTGTTTAGCTCCCGTCCGTCAAGGTTCAGAATTGATAATCCAGATTTTCCCGGTTGTTTGACGACTGCTGACATAAATTACCATAATTTTGTGAACTTCAGGAGAAGGAGTCTCGCACTGTAAGCCAGTTTCAGTATACAGATTGGCCGGACACTGGAACACCGGACTCAGGAGTAGGAATTGTGGATCTCATTGGACAAGTGCAGAAGTGGCAACAGCAGAGTGGAAACACGATTATCGTTATACATTGCAGGTAAAACATGATGGCATGGTAGGCATTGGTTAAAGCAAAACTATTTAGTTTCTTCCCTGTAAAGTTTAACTGATTTACCTTTTTTTACTAAATGCCTCTTCCTTCCTTCCTTCCTTCCTTCCTTCCTTCCTTCCTTCCCTTCTCCGTCCTCCCTTGCTCCTTCCTTCCCCTCCCTCCCTCCCTCTCCTCCCTCCTTCCTTCCCTCCTTTCCCCCTCCTTACTTCCTCCCCCCTCCTTCTCTCCCTCCCGCCTTCCTTCCTTCCTCCCTCCCTCCTTCCTCCCTCCCTTCCCTCCCTCCTTCGCTTCCTTCCCTCCCTTCCCTTCCCTTCCCTTCCATCCGGCTACTGTCCGTACGTACGAACTTCGATCCGTTCGTTCGTTCGCTCATTTAAGCCGAGACGTTGGTCGCACAAGCGAGTTCATTTATCTGTAATGACTTACAACCTGATATAGTTTTGTATTGTCGGTAATGCTTGATCAGGGGCGCTGTGTTGTGCCTACTGTGAGGGGTTCTACCGTGGTTTCTGCTCTGTAGCGGTGGAGTGGGTCGAACAGGCGTGTTTTATATGGCGTGTAATGACTACCGTGCTGGTATCGTTCCGTAGCCCCGGTGCTGGTAATGCGGTGTAATAATTTTCTGAGTTCTTATCCGTTTGTGAATATTTACGTGTAGTATATTGATTGTAATGACACATATCTTATTTTTACCATCGAATAAGATTGAATAAGCGTGTTGTTTAGGCCCGTTTCAAGCGTCGTGCTACTGTCGTACTTAGCTGGCTCGACTGTCGCACGACTCCAGCACGACTTGGTTTCAGACGTCGAATTTAATTCCGTCGAATAAAAAGCTGTTGCCCAATCTCGTACGCAGAATCGTCGTGTACCATAATGAAAACACTGACCAGCCGTTGTACGAAGCAAAACCAAAATGTTAAGTTATGAATTGAGTTCGACACGGTATTAGCACGACGTTTGAAACGGGCCTTAATGTGTCGTGTAATAACTCTGTGTTTTTCCCTGTTTGTAGCGGTGGCGTGGGCCGTACAGGCGTCTTCTGTGGAATCAGCATGATGATCGAGCGCCTCAAGTCCGAGGGTGTGATCGACGTTTTTCAAACAGTTCAAGCCATGAGGCTTCAGAGACCCGCCATGGTGCAAACTGCGGTAAGACCAGCTCATGTCGCTATACGAGTAGTTACTTACGCGATTGTTGATACTAGACCCAAAGACCCCCTGCCCCTGCCCTGCCCTGCCCTGGACTAAGAACCGTTAAGGCAGCAGTTAGAGAGCGTTTCAACTGAGTGTCGTAAACCCAAAACCGAAGCAATCTCTAAGGCCAATCACAAGACACAAACAGCGCAATGAGCCAATGAAATTACGAAGCAGTTACATGCAGCCAGCGTAAAGGGCGGGAAATGCGCGCGTGCAAACCGCCATTAGTTTTGGTCGTTTGCTTCTTATTGGTTGAAAAAGTGAGGACAATTTTGTTGGCCAATCAGTGAGAGAAGCATTGCAAAATAAAAGCAAACGCAAGTTACTTTCGACACTGAATTGAAATCGCTCGAAACCCAGGTATTTAAAAGAAGAGCAACAAAATAAAACTATGAAATGCGAGGCAAGATTATTCTTCCTGCAATGTAACCTGTCCTGCATTTACCGTATCTCAGGGGATATTAGTCTTTCTCTGGTGTAGCTGCTTTGAGGAAAAACAATTGGGAGGGGGAGGGGGGGAGGCGGTGGTCACTGTTGTTCTTTTATAAACGTGAAAGGGTGTCCCTTTCGTTAGACGTTGGTATAGAAAGGGTAAAGGGGTTGAGCTTCCTGTGTGAAATATTTTTGGGTACGTCCCTTTCGCCAATTCCCCAGGCTGCGTAGCGCCGTGAATGGCTTATCTTGTATGAAAGGTATTTGTTACGAGAGGCGCGAATATAGCTCTAAATTGCATGGAGAAGGGGCCAGATTTGGACTGTTTATTGTGTAAACATTCGAACTAGGTAACTAATTGTCTACCCCGAGTCCTTTGTAAACTATGATACAACCAGATAATAACAAAAAATTAAAGCCAGCTTTTTTAACGGTGCCAACATTTATCTTATTATTTGCAAATATAGAATATCTAAACTGTGATACAACCAGATAATGTAAAACTAAAACCAGCTTCTATAACGGTACCAGTATTTATGTTATTATTTGGAAATCTAGAATATCTAACCAGAACTGAATATTTCGATGATCAGTGAAGACGATTTGATTTGACAATTTTTCCTTCTTCTTTTTTAGGAGCAGTACGAGTTTTGCTACACGACGTTACAAGAATATTTGGATTCGTTTGACCTATATGCCAACTTTCAGTGAAAAAAATAATCAATTATTTCTTATATTAATGAATGTAGTCCTACAAATTGCGTAAGGTTCAGGTTTTCGTCTTTTTGATGGAGAATTGAATTTGACAGAATGTAAGCATCAAGGATTTATTGTCTTGAATTTTCAATCACCAGTGTTTTGAAGATAACGCACTCTTGGGTGTCAAACCTTTGTGAAGTTGCCTTATCTCTCGAATTGGTACTTTTTTTAACCTAACAAATTATTACCTTAAATGCAACGATATTGTTGTCTCTTGAAAGGAAAAGCCGAATATTGTTTAGGATAATGTACTACTGAAAAAGATAATTTTCAACCATGTTCCTCTAAAATGAACGCGTTGTTGCGTACTTACGTTTGGCGATGTTTAAACAAACAATGTTTCTTATAACGTGTTCTGCAACATTTTGACGAATGTCACCCGAAAGAGGTGTATCTGGTAAGTCAGTAGGAACGAGTTTTTATGAGGTCTGATTTAAGGGGCTATGGCTATCTATTGATGGAAACCAAAGCGGTCCGGTCTTGACTAAAACTGCTGTACTACTGCACCAGCTCTGTGAAACTATAAATAAGTGACCATGGCCCGCGTGCTTGTGTTTCAAGTTTCCCCTGGTGTCTAACAAAAGCGATCATGGTTTTTTTCCCTTTTCAAGAATTTCACTTTATTTAAAGAATTTAGTTTACGTTCATAGCCTCTTAAAGGATGATCATCACTGAAGTCAGTAGTAAGTAAGCGTTTTGGAACGTTGAAGATGATACGAAAGGTTATATGCGGCAGCATTCATAAAGACTTCAGGGAGAACTATTGAACACCATTTTTAATGAATATTTTTAGAAGCAAAACGAATTTTTCTATTAAAAAAATAACGTTAAAAGAGAATTTTAAATAGAGACAAGCAAGTTAGCGAAATGAATGCAATAAAAAAGGCTATTTTTGTCATGAATTGTAAAAAAAATGGAGTGTGTTTTTCTTGGATAATTTAATTAATTTGAAAGCCCTTCCTCTAAGAGAAGATTCGTATCTGTTGGGAAGCACGTTTTATTACCCGGGCTGCGCGCGTCTCGCGCGGCGCCCGGGTCTAGAACTACCGACGGTTCTCGAATTCTTTTTCGTCGTCGAGTATCATCCACAAATGGCACTTCCGGCGTTTCTGCGCAAGCGCTAACTATTTTTAACAACAGTGATGCGTGTTGTCACGTATGGGAAAATGTCGATTCATCTTGTGGCTTTTGAAGTCTGAACAAACAATATGTTAAGAGAAGTGTCTATGCGAATGTTTGGAAGTTCAACGGCGAGAAGAAAGTTTTTAACATGAGTAACCTTAACGGCAGATGGACTGCCGTGTTTCCCCGTGTCTGCTTCAGTAGACAGCGAGTAGTCTCTAATTTTGGCGACGGATTGTGGGGCACGTGCGCGCGCGAAGTTGCGAGGAGACGCGACGCGAGGGGAGCGCCAAAAATTAGAGACTACAGACAAAGGGAGTTCGACCTTTCACGGCCGAGTGATTCGGAAGTATAAATCTCATATCAACAGCAAGAATGATACTTGTTGTCACGTATCGGAAAACGTCGATTCACCTTGTGTCTTTGAAGTCTGAACAACTAATATGTTAAGAGAAGTGTCTATACGAATGTTTGCAAGTTCAACAGCGAGAAGAAAGCTTTTAACATGACCAAAATTTAACTCCAGATGGACTGCCGTGTTCCCCGTATCCGCTCCATTGAGATGTACATTTTGTTGAATAACTCAAGTACGGGATATCATACACCCCTGAGACTTTGACAGGTAGTTAATTTACTATTTTAATTTATGGACTTTAATTTTTGAATGATAAGCGATTAGTTTTTACAAATGTACTAGCGTCCCTTGAAACTGTCCAGAAACGTTCCTTTCTTGTGTTTCAAATGACCCTGGATTGACGTATTTGTAAACAGTTTCACTCTGCTAATTAATTTTCTACTCACATTTCACCGAGACTCCATTCACATTTATGGGAAAAAATCCTACATCGTTCGATAAGCGTTTCCTTTCTCAAACAATTATCCATCGAAGCGAAAACAAGTGTGCTTAGTTTTTTTTTTTGGAATCAATACACTATTTTTATCACCCCTGCATAATGATAAACCTCTGTGGCCTAAAGGTCATTGTTCCTGCCTGCGACGTAGCTAAACCGGGTTCAATGTCTGTTAGTGGTATATATCACGGGCTTTATTTTTTCTGTTTCTCTTTTTCTTGTTCTTTTAGAAATATTTTTTACAAGTGTTATAATTATTGTTCTCAATGGTTGAGCTGTATTTTAGAGGAATATATGTTGATAGGGGTCTAAAGAAATAGACTCCAAAACAAGCTAAACACAATGCGTCCGATGTAAGAAAGACAGACTTCCCTCTATTCTTTTGTTTAGCACTAAGTTAGGGATACAATACTGTTTTTTGCAAGCCCGGGTTTAGGCTAATTGTAGCCTCTTGTTTAATTATCATCGTCATCGTGCACATTGTCATCATCATCATTATCATTGTCATCCCGATCGCTTAGTTGAGAGTTGATCTTCATATTCACCATGTGATGTTTTCAGCTGCCTTGGTCTCACTGCTTTTGCCCAGTTTTTCTGACCCATTATGTTTAGGGATTGGAATAATCATATTCACCATCGTCATCGCCCTCATTATCATTATTATCATCGTCATCATTCTTATCATCATCGTCATCATCATCATCACCATCATCATTCCTATCTTATAGTTCAGAAAAGATCTACATGCTAGCCATGTGCTGTTGTGTCGGCTCCCACGATCTCTGCTTTAGCAAAGTTGTACCCTTTAATTCCCTTTTTAGCGAACTTTTAAGAATGCATGAAGATAACAAAACTAAAGATGGCGTAAAAGTTTAAGATATTAATTAATATTGCGTTCAGTTTCCCGAATAGACGCCTACTCGGAGCACAAGTAGAATCGAAACAAAACCCGTGAAACCTATGGTGAGAAAACTCTACTCTACTAAACAGGATAAAAGAGGCATTGCTTTACTTTACAACGGGAACTCCCATTCTTCCAAGATAGAGTAGGCTCGCCTTCGAAGTATCCGAAAAAATTTGTTCTGACGATTTTCATTACATGGTGCGACAGCTTATTTTATGACAGTGTAGCGACCAGTTACTACAAAGTGCGAAATATTTTATGACAACGTGCGACAAGTTTTATTAAAAGTGCGCCAGGTCTTACAAAGTGCGCCAGAACATGTTTCCGAATAGAAGGGGAGTGTTTTCGATAATCGCTTCAGAAGGAATATTTTTGAAGCACGTAAAAGCGACTGTTTGGTCTGCTGTGTTGTTATGGAAAGAACCGTTCTTTCTTTCCCCCTCGTAGTTTTCAGTTTTTCTTGTCTACAGGAGCACTTTTCACGAGCGAGGTTTCCTTGTACTGCAGTGGAGTGCATTTTGGCGCAATTATGTAATGACTTTTTTTCATTTACACACTCTTGTTATGATATTTCAAACTAATTGAAATCTTTGATTAAAAATGTGTGGCAGCCTTTGCTGATGGCCATTGTTCGCTTTCGTTTTAGTTTTATAAACACTCCTTTGTTGTATTTGATGTCGGCAAATATTCTTTGCGAACTGAAAAGTCTTATCAAACCATGATTTCTCTAAGGGCATCCTCGCCATATCATTCTCTTTCTTCTGTTATTTATGTTTTTTTTAAATATATATTTATTTTGTGACGATGTGTAAGAAAAATGGCAAAAAATAAACTGAAGTGAATGAACCTAAAACTGACTGCTCGCATCTATATGCAAATTTTTAGCCAAACAATCATTCAAGTTTTGCTCCTCATCGGCAAATGCCCGAATCTGCAACCTCTTAAACTATTTACCTTCTTGTTCAAATATGTATATTAAAAGAGCAGAAAAAGCCATGGAAAATAATCGACAAAGATGGCAGCTGGCGGCAAATGTCAATGATTGTAACAATATAAAGTGGGAAGTAATATCGTATGACAATTGTAACATTCATCAATGTCAAACACAACTGACATCTTGTTACGGCGTCCTTACCCTAAAAGCGTCTCTTAACTGGCTTAAAATATTCCATTTTGCTTTTTCTAATTACCTTTGTTACAGTTTAAATCAGGTACACCCCATAATTGGCTTTTTCGGCGTTTTATATCTGAGTTTCAATCTCGTGTTTCAAGCGGAACGCTTGCAACTTATCAGACAATAGGGCTCTCAGTGAATTAGAAGTATCCGTATTTCCCTTGTAAGCGATCGATTAACGATGGAAGATTCCTCGGAATTCCCTTCATTGAATGAAGAACCGATGTTTCTCGTTGTTCTGGAAGTCACCTTCATTCTACTTCTTATTATCTTCGGGCTGATCGGAAACTTAAGCGTGTGTGCAATGGTCTATACCAACCGTCATCTCCGAACAGTTCCAAATTATCTGATTGTGAATCTCAGTATCTCAGACCTGCTACGAATCATTTTCACTCTTTCGGTCTCAACTGGCGTCCTCATAAAACGGCAATGGATTTCTACCGAAGCCTTCTGCCACATAAATGGCTGCTATACGCTAACATTCCTTGTGGCCTCCTTAATGTCTGTGACAATTATTAGCGCGAACAGGTATTTCCAAATTGTCCGCCCACAAGACAGTGCGACGTATTTCAGCAAGCAAAGAACAAGAACCATGGTTTTCTTTGTATGGCTCTTCGCGATCTCCATCGCCATCCCTCCTGCCTTCGGCTGGAGTCATTATGGGTTCTTTTCTTCCCGCGCAACCTGTTTCATCGCTGTGGGTAGCAGTTATTCATACACGACGTTCCTTGTGCTTGCCTTCATTGCCTTGCCTTTCTCTGTTCTTATCTGGTGCTATTCCAAGATTTACTTAGCCATAAGAAGAAGCAAACGAAGAGTTGCGGAGCATAGCGTGAGGCATTTAGCGGGGACGATGAGTACGGAAAAGAAAGAAAAGTTAAAAAAAGAAGTAAGTACATCTAACTGAATATTCTTTTGTTTTTCTTAACCGTTCAACCCCTTAGGGGTCTCTCTTTGACGAGTAAAATAGTTTGGCGTTAGACAGAGTAAAATCTATAAATTCACTCTTAAGGCGCTGTTACACTGTGCAATGTTTCGTGCAACTTGTGTCGCAATGCCATTGCGAGACAAGTTGCACGAAACATTGCACAAAGTGTAACATACCCTGCAACGGCCGAAATCGTTGCGAGACAGGTTGCAAGAGCCGTTGCAGAAAGTAGAATCGAGTTATGCTTTCTGCAACGGCTCGTGCAACTTGTCTCGCAACGATTTCGGCCGTTGCAGGGTATGTTACACTTGGTGCAATGTTTCGTGCAACTTGTCTCGCAATGGCGTTGCGACACAAGTTGCACGAAGCATTGCACAGTGTAACAGCGCCTTTAGGGAGGAAACGGTTAGGAAATCGCTTTTTATTGGATCATTTTGTTTATTCATATTGCAATAGATGGTTACAAGCTTTGCTTGCGTCACACGTAAGATGTTGGGCAAGCCAACTCAAACAATAAGTGTATTTCACTTAAAAGGAAATGATTTTCATGAAATTACTCCTAATTTGATGTTGAACATTCCGGCGAGAGGATGAGAGATCGAGAGGATGCGAAATCAAGTGATGGTAATATTTTCTTGTTTATATAGAATTACTGATGAACATTACGGATATCTGCATTCATCGATTCTTGACCTTTCAAAAATAAGTTTTCCACCGTGAATTTTTTTTTCTTTTTTTGCACAAAGCTTGACAACTAGTTAAATCTCTATGTTAAATACTTTTACCTTCCGGAAAATAGTACGCGTTCTCTTTACAAGCGGAAAAATGAAAAATTGGAAGAAAATATTTTTTTCAAAGACAAAATTACTCTAATATCGAATTTCTTTTCACTAAGTGGTTATTTATCATAGCATGACGCTTGTACAAGACTTGAAAATACATTTAGTGCTAGCTGCTTTTAATATTAATTACTTAAAGCAGTTTTCA
>JAEMWC010000419.1:695000-717500 GCA_016490735.1 Pachyseris speciosa | reverse complement strand
GTTGTAGCAAAGCATTTTCAATTTACAATGAGCCTCCTAGGTGGCTGTGATTGTAAGATATTTAAGTACCAAAAGGGCTAAATTTATGCAAATTACAATACTTGTGACTTGTCCGTGTTTTCAATTATTTTACAATCACAGGTACCTGGGAGACTCAATGTGAATTTGAAATGTTTTGGTAACATGATAATTCCTTGAACAGAGAAAAAAAGAACAAAAGTTAATATTTCCCCGTAAAGCTTAAATAAAACTTCAGGAATGAACAAAACCGGCCTTCAAAACTTTATTTGCAATTAACTTCAAAACGCTCTTACAAGTTTTCTTTTTCTAATGTGGCCTACAAGTAGTCGGACTTGAGTATATTAGTTTACATTCTTTAAGTTTCGTTATTAAAGGAGCTATGCATATGTCACGGTTATTTTACGATCTTTGGGGCAAAATTCGGGTTAATTTAAAACTAAGATCATTTTTATACACAAATTGGTCTTAGATCTCCAACACAAAGACAAAAAAGTTCTCCATCCTGACCATCCGTAGCCAAGGAGTCTTATCTTTTATTTGACTGCAATAGTAGAGTAGTTTAGAACAAAACTTGAGAATTATTTGGCGTTTCCGTCGACATAAACATCTCCTGTGGCTTGTTTTAAACTTCATACCAAAACCTCGTGACATAGCTCCTTCAAGTGTCTGACTAGATGTCGAGACCATTGGCCTTGTTCAAAATATGCGGCCACACGTTATCGTCGCTATGGTAACAGCTGTTAGTTGGAAACCAATCAGAAAACAAACTTTGGTAATACGTTGAAAAGATGTCATGTAGTGTCAAGGAAATCGAAGCTTGCCTTCCATAGGAAATTTTGATTCAAAGGTACACCCCAAGGCCAACAAAACTGGTGCGAGCCTCCTGAAATACTTCATACGTCATCTTTAATAACATTTCCAGATAGTTTTAAACGCATGCATCGCACGTTTTGTTCGCAGTCGAATACTTGGCCTAATGACAGTGTTTCACAGAGGCAAAACAAGCTGTCTTGTTACTTAAAAATGAGCGCTAATAATCGCTTTAGAAACTCTGTCGGTGTTGACTCGCACATACACAATCTAAGCCATAAACAGCCAGGTAATTTCTGGTAAGGCCATGATTCAGTAGGCGATTATTTACATATATGTTATAACCAAACCTCCAAAGTGAGTGAATTAAGAAATACAACATGATAGAAATGCATAACATCAAATGGAAACTCGGAAAAAAAATCCGAGTTCCAGATGGGATTTGAACCCACGACCCTCCGCGATCTAGACGGACGCTCTAACCACTGAGCTACTGGCGACTCTATGGTGAGCAAGGGTGAAATGTGGGCTTTTGGCTGGAACCGCATCACGTGGTCACACAGCCAAATGATGACTAGCACATATGACTCATAACTGCATCACGCAGTCACATTAAGGCATATCGAAGATGCAACTAACCAAATCTCCAAAGTGAGTGAATTAAGAAATACGACATGATAGAAATGCATATAACATCAAATGGAAACTCGGGAAAAACTGCGTGATGCAGTTATGAGTCATATGTGCTGGTCATCATTTGGCTGTGTGACCGCGTGATGCGGTTCCAGTCAAAAGCCCACATTTCACCCTTCCTCACCATAGAGTCTCCAGTAGCTCAGTGGTTAGAGCGTCCGTCTAGATCGCGGAGGGTCTTGGGTTCAAATCCCATCTGGAACTCGGATTTTTTTTTCCGAGTTTCCATTTGATGTTATATGCATTTCTATCATGTTATGTTATAACCATTTTCTCTTTAATTGTCAAGAGTTCATTTCGTGTTTGTTTTTGTTGCCAGTCCATCTCTATTAGCTCACTTCGAAAAAAGACTGGGAAACAGAGTGCCGCGTAAGCGATTATGGGATTGTTTTGGGGAGCATTACAAAATACAGAGCGGAAGATGTTGTTCTTTCGGTATTCTGTAAAATGTTAGATCCGAGGAAATTTTGAAATTATTCGTACACAAAGGTACACGGCAGCTCACATATTTCGGAATTTCCTGTCTTGTTCTGGCGTTGCGGTCGAAACAATCCCACAATCACTTGCAAAGCCACTCTCGCTCTTTTCCAAGTGAGCTGCGAAAAGCGACAACAAAGAAATAGTTTTAACTCGGAGAAAAAAACAGGAATATGCGATTGCCTTTACTTGTTTAATACGGAATTCAATATCATTTTCCTTTTTAACTAAAAGACAAATAAACTTTCATTGCCTTATCGCGCGCTACTCAACAACTCAGTTCATTCTTCTTTCCTTAAACCAGGTAAAAGTGGCCAAAACTG
This sequence comes from Pachyseris speciosa, assembly GCA_016490735.1. Lineage (NCBI taxonomy): Eukaryota > Metazoa > Cnidaria > Anthozoa > Scleractinia > Pachyseridae > Pachyseris > Pachyseris speciosa. The sequence continues at coordinate 715,176 of JAEMWC010000419.1, read as the reverse complement.
TTCTTTTGCTTATCGGTGTGTACATCATCACCTGGATTCCAATTTGTGTGATTCATTTCTTACGCGTGGCCAAAATCGGCAACATCCCGGACTCAGTGGACCTTGCCGCAGCCTTCCTCATGAGTGTAAGCTGTGTGACTAACCCATGGATCTATGGCTTCAGGAACAGCCACTTTCGTGGCCAACTCAGGCGAATGTTTTGTATGAAAACACGCGTTACACACCTTGCGGAAAGGCACGTTAGAGTCAAATAAAGAGAAATCAATTCCCATGTTGTGAGGCATATTATTCCACGCTTCACATAGGCTCACTTTTCAAGAGGGCCGCCAGCATAAACAAACGGCAGCTAGAAATAGAGCAATAACATTTACAACCGGGTTTGCATTAATTGGAAGCTGGACGTTCGACCTGTCTACAGAGAAAGGTGGAGTAAATAAAAGGCGTTGAACTGGACACCACAATAGCAATTTTAAATGAAGATTATAGCTTCTCTCTTAATGACATATAAATATAACTCCAAACGATGTGTAGCATAAGCTTTTATTTCACTAAGTACCCTGAGAGCCCATGATCAATGAAAGTCCAGTAACTGACATGTTTTGATGAGAAGGATAGTTTGAATTTTCCGAATCCGCCGTAATAATCCCAGGCCTGTAGGCGCCTCCTGGAATTTGGAGTCTTCCCAGGCCTGATATGCCACCTCAGTGACCTAACAACTGTTTGGAATACACACTATTACTGAAGTTAACCTAATTACAGAGCAGCGCGCTCAAGAACAATACTTTATTTGTTTCGTTGCTGTGATACCACCGCGCCAGGCTGTTGGTATTATTGCGGCGGTCATTGAGCGCGCACACGCGAAAGAAAACAAAAACCGTCGAAATTACCCAGACAACATCCTTTGTTCTGTTTTGACCGCACAGTTTTCATTTCTCATTGTGCCTTTTCTATATCCACATTACTACTTCTCCAACTTAAACAACCTCGAAGACAAATCTATAAGGCCAGTGGCTTCATTACCTTTTGATACTTAAGCTCCGAACTCCTCTAGTAACCTCCAGCATAACAGCATTATTGTCTATTTGTACCAGACGATTTGATATCTTTACTTAAAGATAGCGCGATACACCCACAAATTTCGGAAGTAATTATCGTACTGTACTATGCATTCAATACTATCAAGAGATATAGATTACATTTCACCCATATATTATAACTAAAAGATAATTAGTCAACCCCTACCAGACAATATCTTTTTATATATGATTATTTTGACCGCAAAGGTTTCATTTTTCAATATGACTATTTTAGATCCACATTAGTAATTACCAACTTAAGCAGCCTCGAAAACAAATGTGTTCGTACTGCACTGTTAGCTGCAGCGCACCGCACCGTTGATACTTGAATTTGCTCCGTGCTCCCCAAGCGACCCCTAGCATTACAGCATTATGTATATTGTTGCTTCTGTTTTTGATATCTATTTTGGCTAAAGATAAAGAGATGCATACACAAAAATTTCGGAAGTCATTTTCGTGCTGTGCCATGCACCCAAAACTATCACCAGGTATAAATTACCTTTAATTCTATACTGCTAACAGTCCCTTTCTGGAGAGTGGGAAGCTCACGCCAATAGCTCGACGAGACTGGCGAAGCCTTAATGTTGCTCACCGCGCTGTTGAGAGATCCCGTGGAGGAGGGGGGTGGGGGAGAGGGTAAACAATTTCACAATTTAATACGGGAAGACTCTGCCCTGAGGTCCGACTCCTTAACATTGTATATAGCATTTTTGACAGAAAAGGTGCCCTTTTCGTATACCTTCCATTGACAAATGGTACCCCTTTTGTACCTTCCATTCATGGGAACAGTACAGCCATAAGTTATGTGTTCGAAATATTTTAATGAAGCCCTTTTGAAAACCTAAACGACAGATTTCGCTACCCGTTCACATACTTCGACTCGTGAAATCCCCACCCTTTCATATACCTGAAACGTGAAAAAAGTACCCCTTTCGGGCGGAACCTCCCTGTATAGGCCATTATAGGGAGTACCCCTCCTACCCCCCTTCCCCCCGGGGGGTGATATATTGCGCTTCTAGCAGTCTGATTTAATTCCTCTTATTATGACTAAAAGATAAATGAACTTTCATTGCTTTATTACGCGATACTCAGCAACTCATTTCATTCTTTTCATCGCCGTTAATTTTAAAATTAGTTCTTGAACGTAATAACCTCAGGCAATGTTCTCGCTCATATACTTACTCAAATCGGAGCTTAATTACTAATTTTAGTAACTAACATTTAAAATTATCAGCACTCATAAAAACTAACATTTAAAAATATCAGCGATCACGAAAAAGTCTCAGATAATAATAATGAAAAAAAAAAAAAAAAAAAAGAAAACTTAATGCCTTAGTTAGATTTTTGTTTTCCCCATTCAAAAGTAAAGTCGTCGAGTTTTGTTCTTTTCGTGCGTTTCCGTTTGCCAAAAACCGCAACAACAATATCAAAATCATTTTTGGCCTGAAGATCTCATAACAATCAAACAATATCTCAGGATGCTGATCTTGCCAATACCATTCGCCACCCTGTGTGCAGTATCATCACGACATAACCTTGCTTGTTGTTATCGTGCTGAATTCTTAGCTCTTTTTGTGGAATGCTCAACTACTTAAGATAACGTTTGTTAAAGTCCAGAGCTCCTTAATTAAAGATCCATGCACGTCTACTTATACATCTATCTGCATAATGCAGTTTGCCTCTAATCAGGTGATTGTCCTTAGAGGCTGCCGGATATGTCATGAATTTGCACGATCACAGTACGTTCTGTGGGCCGCCATATTAAATTCCTTTTGACAATTTTTTTAAAATTTTTTTTAATTTTTTTAAACAAAAACTAGTGAGCAGCACACAGCAACAGATCTTGTCAATGTGCAAAATGTGCAATAGTTAATTTTGGGGGTCACGATTTAACGTTAAATCGTGACCCCCAAAATTAACTATTGCACATTTTGTAACGCAGGATTTACGTTGTATCCTGTGCGTATTTGTTTGTGGGTGTTTTTTGCTGTTCACACCCTACTTTGAACGTGCTTTATACTGTAAATGTTTAGTATAAAAGTAGTTCAATTTGTAATCTTGTTAAATCCCTGATGAAGTCTGTCTGATCAGACGAAACCGGTCGGATAATATTAAAAAACATTGACAAGATCTGTTGCTGTGTGCTGCTCACTAGTTTTTGTTTAAAAAAATTGTTAAAATTCGTCCATATTTAACATAAGAACCATTATTAGAACTGGCGCCGGTATCTTCTCGCAAATGGACTTAAGCTAATTAAGGACATCAGCCAGAGGCACTACACGATCTAATGTACGCATGCTTTTCGCTTTTTCAAAGACGAAAAAATTGGCAATATTAAAATAAGACAACATTGTTGCATAGCGCTGAGTTGAAGCAGCACCACCTCATTTGATTTCTGGTTTTACTCTAGTAAGACCTTCGCTAAATTATCTGATTCCTTTGCTATTTTCACTTCGCGGGACGACCTATTTCGAAACTTACGTTCATTAACCACGCTATCTTTTATAATGGATCTACCACGAACGGCGAGTGGCTCTGTATGTTTCACGAACGTAGAAAATATGACACCATTTGCAAACACATTGGACGTATCCTTTCCAGTTTCCACATCTTCGACATCACAATAAGAAAATTGAGCCTTTATGACGTGACAGGCGTTTTGAATGTGCTATTTATAGTTTGCGCTTGAGCAGAAACGCCGGAAGTGAGTTTTGCTATGAAAAACGAGGGTAAACCTATATAGTCGGTCGCCCATCTAATTATTTTGACCGCAAAGGTTTCATTTATCAATATGCCTATTTTAGATCCACATTAGTAAATCCAACTTAAGCGCCTCGAAGACAAATGTCTACGTGCTGCACTGTTAGCTGCATCACACACTTGATACTTGACTTTGCTCCGTGCTCCCCAAGCGACCCCTAGCATTACAACATTATGTATATTGTTGTTTTTGCTCCAGGAGATTGATATTTATTTTGCCTAAAATTACAGAGATGCATATACACAAATTTCGGGAGTAATTATCGTGCTGTGCCATGCACCCAAAACTCTTACGAGATATAAATTACCTTTAATTCTAGACTGCTAACAGTCTCTTTCTGGATAGTGGGAAGCTCGCGCCATTAGCTCGGAAGACTGGCGAAGCCGCAATGTTGCTCACCGTGCTGTCGGATAGATCCCGGGGGTACCCCTTTCCTATACCTTCCATTGGAACAGTACAGTCATAAGGTATGTGTGTTCGAAATATTTTAATGAAGCCCTTTTAAATACCTAAATGACAGATTTCCCTACCCTTCCATATACTTCGACTCGCGAAATCCCTACCCTTTCATATTCTTGGTTTTCACATGACGTCATAAAAAACTGAAATTCAAAATTAAACAAACTTTTACATTTTTAGCTTCATCACGTAAAAGACGTTTTAGAAATGTATCGGCTTGCATGTTTTCAGCTCGGTAGCTTGCTTTGTTTTGAAAATTGAGCAATGTGAATTTTAGATTTTATTACATTGTGTGAAATAAACATGTCTGCTCACAAGCATGTCACGTACATGAAAACATAGATTCCCCGCGTATTTTTTAGGTCTGAAAAACCAACATGATAAGAGAAGCGTCTATGTGAATGTGTGGAAGCTCAAAACAGAGAAGAAAGCCTTTGAGAAAGCAAAAGTAAATTCCAGATGTTTTCACACGTTTCCGGCCGCCATATTTGTGCCCCTTCAGAGGGACACTAACATGGCGTTTCCATACTAAACTCTATAATTTTGAGTGGTACATTTTGCCGAATAACTCGAGTACGGTATACCGCACAGCCCTGAGACTTAAGCATGTTGTTTGTTTATTACTATTCTACAATATGTCAATTTCTTGACTTCATCTATCGAATGGTTGATGATTTTATTTTTTTACTTGCGTGACTGAAAACCAAGAATACCCGAAGAGTAACAAAAGTACCCCTTTCGGGCGGAGACTCCCCGTATAGGACATTATAGGGAGTACCCCTCCCCCCGGAGGGTGATAGATTGCCGGCTTCTAGCAGTCTGATTTAATTCCTCTTATTATGACTAAAAGATAAATGAACTTTCATTGCTTTATTACGCGCTACTCAGCAACTCATTTCATTCTTTTCATCGCCGTTAATTTTAAAATTAGTTATTGAACGTAATAACCGCAGGCAATGTTCTCGCTTATATACTAACTCAAATCAGAGCTTAGTTACTAATTTTAGTAACTAATATTTAAAATTATCAGCACTCATAAAAACTAACACTTAAAAATATCAGCGCTCACGAAAAAGTCTCAGATAATAATAATGAAAAATAAAAAAAACTTAATGCCTTCCGGTTACCCAGTGAAGTCGGTGTTTAAATCCCCTAGAACAAAAGCTTGCAAAGAGGACTTTGCAAAAACCACTTTCTGAGATAGATTTTTGTTTTCCCCATTCAAAAGTAAAGTCGTCGAGTTTTGTTCTTTTCGTGCGTTTCCGTTTGCCAAAAACCGCAACAACAATATCAAAATCACTTTTGGCCTGAAGATCTCATAACAATCAAGCAATATCTCAGGATGCTGATCTTGCCAATACCATTCTCCATCCTGTGTGCAGTATCATCACGACATAACCTTGCTTGTTGTTATCGTGCTGAATTCTTAGCTCTTTTTGTGGAATGCTCAACTACTTAAGATAACGTTTGTTAAGGCCGAGAGCTCCTTAATTAAAGATCCATGCGCATCTACTTGTACGTTTATCTGCAAAATGCAGTATGCCTTGAATTTGGAGATTGTCCTTAGAGGCTGCCGGATATGTCATGTATTTCCACGTTCGTCGCGCGTTCTGTGGGCCGCCATATTGAATTTCCTATGCACAGTAGAAGTGTTTACTGGGCTTTTCCGAAGACGAAAAATTTAAAAGTATTCCTTCACTGATTTTTCAACCGTTCATAGCATAACGAAAATGTGAATTAGCATCAATCCGCCTTCAAGTGTTCTATCACAAATGCCGTTGTCTGATTGGCTACGCCACTTGCTATCTATTCTGTGATGGATAGTGAGTAGCGTACGTTTGTCAACAAAATGGCGGCGGCACTTCTTCGCGTTTTCGAAGTGTCTGCGAGGAGGAGGATTTAGATAATTTACTTGTTTAGTTTTGAACTACTAGTAGAGTTATTCTAAAACAATTAGATTATTCACTGTCAATTTCTATGCTTGATAGAAGAAAGTCGTATTTGCTTCTCTTGGCAGCAAAAAACGTCAATTAGCATTTTCAGAAAGAAAATATTTCCGAAGAAAGTTCTTGGTAACTTCATTTCAGTTAACATTTTCATAAAATTTCGGGCAATTAAAATTTCAGCTAAGGAATCCCGGAATAGATCAAATTCTTCTAGCTAACGGAAAATCACTTTAAACAGACTTCAAACACCATAAGGTACTTAAAAATGCCTTTATACAGCTTAATTTGGTTGATTTGACTCGTTGTGTGCGCCTGATACTACAATCATAAGATATGGTTATGTGTAAGGTGTATGCTGTTAACCAACCGTTACCTATGTTATCACAACAAGGTGTAAAGAAACAACTTGGAGTCGCATTAAAAAGCATCTTATTTTTTTTTTTTTAACTTCAACGCTGTTTCTACCAAATAATTCCTGGATAGTTTGCTCATTTTTACAACAGTTAACGAATTAATTGGAACTGATGATGACAGAAGCTCCAAACCACGTTAATCAGTATCTGTTACCCGGTATCTGTTAAATGACGTGTATGTCGGTGTCGTTGCCGTCGTCGTTGCTGAAGCCCCTTGATATTGAGGAAAGTAAACAATACGGCAAATGAAAAGTCGCGTCTAAACAACCGACGATTATAATCGAAAAGCAGATGCGCTCCGTGGATTAGACTAGACGAGCATTCATTCACATGTAACAAAAAAGCCTCAACTGTGTCCTTTCAAATAAAAGTAATCAATTTAAAATAATTGTTTTGTTTTGTTTTGTTTGCTAAGAGTTGGGTGTGCATTGTCGTGACCTGTGTGTCTGATTTCAGCTTTCAATACTCTAAAGTGGAAGGCGTGTATACCCAGTATCTGTTACCCCATAATACAAGTCAGCACGCGACTTTGCCTAAAATAAGTGCTACCGACAAACTACAAGCTACAATTGCTGTCTCAATTCTTGAGCCCCATCATCTGTGTAAAGAAATAGGAAAAAAAAAAGAAGAAGAGGACACTGCACCTCTAACTTATATTCGTTTCAGTATTATTAATTCGCCACTTCCATATCTCTCATAATGCACTTTGTTTGCCCCCCGAAATTTTGCATAAGCATTGTTGTCAATTTCTCTTGGGACTGACAATCGACCCGAGAGAAATTAAAAACAATCGCTTGAGTGAACGTTTGGTTCTGTCAAACAAAGTGTATTATGGGATATGTGGAAGTGGCGAATATGCAAACTTTTGCAAAAAAAACACCCATGTTAAAATTCGTCCATATTTAACATTAGAACCATTATTTAAACTGGCGCCGGTATCTTATCGCAAATGGACTTAAGCTAATTAAGGACATCAATCAGAGCCACCACACGATCTAATGTACGTATGCTTTTCGCTTTTTCAAAGAAGACAAAATGACAATATCAAAATAAGACAACATTGTCGCATAGCGTTGAGTTGAAGCAGGGACGTTTGTGCATTGACGAGCAAAGATTCGCTCCGAATATAAGATGATATTCATATGTTTAATATGACATTGATCAACGAACGAGGTTGATCATAAACTCCTAAATATTGCTAAATTCGTAAATACGGGATCTGTTTTTGTTGTTGTTGTTATGACAGGTAATATACTCTCTTATTTAGAAGGACAAATTGTCACACACTGCAAAAAAGATTTTTTTTTTTACTTATTGAAGGGCCTGTGAACCGAATATAGGAAACAATATGGACAAAGATAAAAACATCTCTTTAAATCTTGAACTAAAAAGCAGGCTTTTGTTCGCACAAAACTTGAAAAAAAAAGTGGTCAAAGACTATCTGACTTATAAGAATCATTTGTTAAATTGCTTCTAAGCGTTCAAACTGATCAGTAACAAGGACACTGTTATTCTGAGAGATTCGCTGCTTGAAACCATTACAGAATTTTATCACTTCGCGCGACTCCTGTGTGTTTTGAGGTGACTGCGATACCAATACGGAAGAGGATAATTAAATATAAAAGTGTAGCTGAAAAATCCATTAAACGTATTGCTTTGCAGGTTTTGGATATTTTTAAAGGCTTCGAAAAAGAATTTGCCTGCACCATGCTTTCATTCGCAATTCTGATTTGGAGCTGAACGGAACTAGTCTAAGGCAAGCGTCTGAAAAAGCGAATTCACGATGTCGTGGATAGCTTCCAGTGGATTGTGCATAGTTCTCTTCGTGGCATTTTGCAGCTGTGCCTCTTTTCCAAGAGGGTGGATAAGGGGAGAGCCCGATAAGGGTATGGTAAATTTGTTTCTCCTAGAAATTGTTGTTCTAGATGAACAGTGTTGGGTTTTAATTGTCCATACCCATGCCAACCCCTACCAGATAATCACTCATTCGAAGGGGATAATTTACAAAACGTGGAGAAAGAAAGAGAGAGAAAAATTCCATTTTACTGCTTTTAAAATCAGAAAGGGAGCATTGCAATAACAGTCCTTTAATCAAAGCCGCACACGACGTCATAGAATTGGCATGTTCCTTCCCAGAGACACACAGGAATGCCTGGCTTCACAAAGGGCTGCTCTCGCTGTTAATGTATTTAAGAGCATGCATTTTGAGAATGAGCACCACCCCTGTGGACGCATAAGTACTCTCTTAGGTCTCGGAACGTGTTCGTTCTGATAGCTTCCCGAACAAAGAGACACGCTAGGACTCAACGGTTAAATTTTAAGCTGTTTTACGTCTAGCGGTCAGCTTTTTGGCCCTTTTAAAGGTTGAACCCCATTGAGACCCTCTTAGAGGTGTTGTTTTCCTAAACAAAGATTGAGCAGACATCGATAGTGCTGCTAATTTTACTTGGATTTCAGTTAATCTTTTTTCTCATAAATTATTTGCTACACCTTTTTTTTTTTTTTTTTTTTTTTTTTCATACACAGGACCAAATGATTCCGCAATTAGACATCGACGCCAAGCGGCTCAACAGCAAGGCGTTTGTGGCACAAACGGCCAATTCGATCGTGCCACGGAAATGTGCTGCAACGGGCAAGTAGCAACAAAGGCTGGACCACGTTCACTCTGCTGTGACACATCCTCTTATGACCCACAAACTCAGATGTGCTGCGACGGCACCCCTTCAAACAAACCACTGGGCAACCTTACAATTCCCGCCTGCTGTGGGAGCGACGCATACGATCGACGTACTCAGTTGTGTTGCAGTAGCAATCTTGCGTACATGTCGCCAGGGCTAAAGTCAAGACCACGCTGCTGCGGAGATCACGGATATGATGCCGCCATTGATATATGTTGCGACGATAACATTCAGCCTGCAATGGGGTATGATATTCCGCGCTGCTGCGGGACCCACAGCTACGACGCTAACAGGACTTTGTGCTGCAGTGGCAATTTGGCCTTCAAGTCTGGACCATTGTCGGCATGCTGCGGAAACGTCGAGTACAATGGAGCAACTCAACTATGCTGTGGTGGTAACGTTGTTTTCAAGCCAGGAGCACAGGGGGCCTGTTGTGGAAGTCGACCATACGATACAGCCACACAGTTATGCTGCTCGGGAATTGTAGTCCCCAAGACCGGAATAATCTCAGCCTGCTGTGGACGTCGCTCTTACGATATGGCCACCTCAATGTGCTGCAGTGGTAATGTAGCGAGTATGACAGCTCTGATGACACATTGCTGTGGAGCAACTTCCTTCAGTCCCTCCACCCAGCTATGCTGTGATGGTCAACCCGGAAACAAGTCAGGACTAACGAGCCCAGCTTGTTGCGGAATCAGTATCTTTGATTCATCTACCACAATGTGCTGCGATGGCAGCGTCCCAGTCCTGCGCACACCCACCCAGATGACATGCGGAAGTTATGCTTAGAAGCAGAACCACTCTGACTTCGAGCATAGTATATTTAAAGGGGATTAGTTTCTAAAGAAACTGTGGTGCTGCGTCGGTGGGCGAGTGAAACACGAAATTTGGTTTATTAACGGAGTTGATGATGTAAATTGACCACCGTACAGGGATTCGATTAGCTGACGTTTCGAGCGTTAGCCCTTCGTCGGAGCGAATCGAGGAATTGTGGGTTGTGTATGGTTTATATACAGAAAATGGAGCTACGCTATTGGTGGTAACATGGTAACGTGAAAAACAGGAATAAATTAATTGAATGAAAAGCGCTCGTTAATACCGTGGGGATTAAGAGTGCCAATTTGAAAGATCAGCTTTTGCTCGAGATTTTTACGGCTTTCTGTGATACTTTGAACTAGGGAAAGGCCGGAGATCGACATGTGTTGTTTGGAATGGTTAGGGAGATTAAAATGCCGAGCGACAGGTTTGGATGCGTCTTTGTCATCTTTCTCAACATCACGAAGATGTTCTCGGAATCGGTCACCTAGTCGTCTTCCTGTTTCGCCGATGTATAACTTTTTGCATAATGTGCAGGTTATGCAATAGATAACATTTGCAGAGGTACACGTGAAACGATCAGTGATCTTAACAGATCGCTTAGGGCCCGATATTTTGTCAGTGTTTTGAATGAAAGGACAAGTTTTGCATCGCGAGCGCGCGCATTTAAAAGTGCCAGGTTGTTCAGTTGTTTTGAATGCGCTTTTAACTAGGAAGTTACCTACATTTTTGTCGCGTTTGAATGAAATCAGCGGTGGTTCCGAAAAGATTCTAGCAGTTCTAACGTCGGGGCTAACGCTCGAAACGTCAGCCAATCGAATCCCTGTACGGTGGTCAATTTACATTATCAACTCCGTTGATAAACCAAATTTTCGTTTTTTATAGTATATTTAACACCACAACAACAACCATATAGAAATATGCACATTTAATACCGGGCCAGTTATTATAATACGCAAAGATATTAATCAAATAATGAGCAGATAATATTGGTTGAGGTACACTGTTGTGGGCCGTAAAAAGTGCTCTTGACTAGCTATACTTTGAAGTATCACCAAATATAACAGGTTAAAACATAATTTATGTACTTTTTCATATAACCAAATCACGTTTAGTCAATAAATAGTCTTATTTGGATAAAAGAGTTGCCACAGAGAGATTGAGGATCAAAGATAGAGCCTTCCAGAAATATGTGGTATTTCCCATCTTGTATGACTTTATCACCCCATTTTCGGAGCTTAAAGGAGACAGTTTTATACGAGCCTTTCCCTGCTTTCCTTTCCTCTCCCCATCGGGGCTTTTCAGGAATAACTTACAACACTGGCCGGGGATCTTTATCAGACTGCTTGTACAGTTTACAATTAAAGAAGTAACTAATGAGTGACCCCGTAATGTGAATATGGAATTAGGACAGACACTAGGGGTAGTCACTGCTAGAGTCATGTTACGTCCCTAGTGGTTGTTTTACGTCCCACAGAGTCAGATTAAGTGAAAGTACTGTGAGACGGGACCTACGGTTTATCGTCCTTATCCGATAAGACTAAAACGTCTAACCGTTTGTAGATGTCATTACAAAGGCAGCACTTTCTCCTCAATATTTAAAGATCCTGAGTGTTGGTCCGGCCGGGGTTTGAACCCGCGACCTCCCGCACGGTAGTCCAGTGCTCTACTAGTCGGTCGGCGGTTTTTCCCTGGCAAAATAGGTTTAAGACAGAATGCTCATCAGCTTCAAATAAAAATGAAAATAAAATAAAAAATAGGTGGGATACAGTTTTGTTTATACACAGGTAGACATCAGGCTAATATACAAATCTAGCTAAAACATATAAAATAATACATCATAATACGATATGCGTCTCCGAACGATCGATATGCGCAAGATATGCGCCTCCGAAAAACTAGTCAACTAAATCACTTCCTGTCACCAACCTGTCAATTTGTGTCAACTGCCATGTTTCAAAGAGCTCGCAGCGGGGGTTGAGTAAATAAACTTTTCACCGGAATGGGCACGGGTTTGCGTTATTTGCCGTAAAATTCTACTAACAAAATACTGCACTTTGCTGCTACAGTGCCGCTGTTCTGTCGTGAGGCTACAAATAAAAAATCTTCGGGTACTTTGAATGCATGGCCGGAAAGTCACTCATACTTGCAAAATTATTAGGCACTATAGGTCGGAATTGTTGTTGGTTGGGATCACCAACACCTTGTGTCTAATAAGAAGCGGCGAGAAAGATTGTTAATCATTCATCAAGCTTTTTACCGAGTTACAATAAGTATTTACGGCTCTTTCTGTTGGAGAAAAACCAGAGGAAGTTTCAACTGCTTCCCTGTCATCTGCTAAGGGAGATAAGCATCGAATTTTCGAATAACACCATCGATCTCCGACTGGAATTACTCCGACGACTAAGCGTCAAAAGGGCAGCAACAGTACTGCTTCCTATCAGGACTCAAACACTCAAGGACCAAAGCCTCGACCCTCATCGGAAAAGACTCTATTTGGAGAAAACTCTGTAGACGAATGCTCAGTCGTAGATGAAGAAAAAAGCCATCTTATGAACCAGTATTGCGAAAATACGGCTGATATATAAGTTAAGGCTCTTTCTGTACCCAGCTGGGAGTATTTCTTTCAACAAGAAGGCTTTCAAGGAAGAGTTCCAGTTCTTGTTTAAGCGAAATGCCTGGAAAGAACTTAAGCGCTTCTTCTAGCACATTTTGGAATTCGTTTGGGCCCATGAAAGGACGATTCCGCAGATATGGACACGTAATTACAATGGCCCCTGTTCTTCACTGTTCATGATTCTTTATATCCGTTTGTATGACTTAACAGCGTTAAACTTTTTGTGTTATCCAATCAGTGAAGCATCCGGAATCTGAATCTTCAACACAGGCCAGTGAATAGTTTTGTATCAGGCCGTTCATTTTCCCCCTCCCCTCTATCCACTGCCTCTCAGGACTGGCTGATACTCAGATTATTTAAGTTTGAAGGCAAGGGTCTCGACGGATTTAGAATGGGGTGGCCCAACTAGCTTCGAATACATTCAAGATGCTTGATTTAACTCTTAGGGTGCATTTCTTTGGGAAAATCCGAGATCCAAGATCAAATTGATTCCTGACGACCAAAGAAACGAAAAATTCATTTTTTGATTTTTTGATTTGTTTTCTTCTCACCACTTCACTGTAGGAAACGTGACCAGTATTGTCCTGCATATTGCAGAGATCACAAGGCTCCATTATAACATATTAAGTTAAAATGAAATCTAATATTTTTCATTTTCCGTAAAATTTTGAAACTAGCAAATTGCTGCAATTTGCGTTTGAAATCAATTTCAGTCGTCCAGGATTGATATAATATGTGCTGCAGCGAAGCTTTTCTAATTATTCATGACTTTCTTGCCAATATTGGGACAATTTTATGAAGATAAATGACACTTAAAGCTTACCTTGATCGCTAATGATCACGAAAATATGGCCGGAAGGTGGCGAGCCTGCGTTTCCAGGCCTTGTGTTTTTACAGGAACACCGCTTGCCAAATGCATTTTTATCTGATCCATTCCCAAAAGAAACACACAGATCATGAATCCTAAAAATCCGGATTTAGATTTGATCTAAACGTGAACGTGAAGGTGAGCGCAGACGTGAAACGTGAAGGTGAGCGCAGACTTGATCCTGTACATGGTACGATTTCAGTTTAACTTTATTTTTGTTGTCATGGACCCTAGTGATCTCTGCAATATGCACACTCGGAGGGTGGATTCTTTAGATTCATAATCCATTTTTGGATTTAAGTAAAGAAAAGTAAAATCCGTTTTTGGATTCAAGAAGCCGGATTTGGATTTTCCCAAAGAAATGCACCCTTAGAGACAGTCATGTATATAAAACATCTCACTCTTGACTGCGGTCCTTTCTTTGACCACACCCAATTTTTAAATTATACTACCATATTTCAGGAAAACGTAGCCCCAGTCAATATGCCTTTTATAGATGTCTCAGTTGACAAAAGATTTAGGGAACTAAAATTTTATTTTATCTTATTTTATTTTAATTATTTATTTATTTTTGTAAATTATAACGTGTTGATTTTGAAGTGGGAGTGGAACTAAAAAAAAAACAGTATATGGCTACGCGACAATAAAAATTTTCAGAAAATCCCGTTTAATTTCACTGTACTTCGCTGCAGTTTTAAGACCCGGGAGGGAAAGCCCCCCCCCCCCGGGGGAAGGGGGGACGGGAATATCCAGGGAATTTGACTTGACATCCTCTCCCGTGGGTGGGGAAAGGTAAGAAACTTGACATAACACAAGATCCCAAGGGTGGGGATGTTTGACAAGGTCACAGAAGAGCCTCTTAGCTCACCATCATGAAAATTACCCAGAAGAGCCTGGTTTCAAGGTTGAAAATTGGGACCGCAATAATTGGCGCTCGCTGTTGCGGTGTCTCCGCCTGTACGTGGTACGTGGTGTCTTTAATCAAATTGTTATGTAGTGTTCTGATAAGTAGAGCAATTGTACTAGGCCATATCAAGCCTCTAAATGATAATTAGATTACGTAAAACACCACATATCTTCCTCCACTCCTGTGTCTGTGGGGCGTATGCACGTTACGCCATCACCGCCATGTTGGTGTACCGTGAACAAAAGATTTCACTCCCACTTCAAAATCAACACGTTATAATTTACAAAAATAAATAAATAATTAAAATAAAATAAGATAAAATAAAATTTTAGTTCCTTAAATCTTTTGTCAACTGAGACATCTATAAAAGGCATATTGACTGGGGCTACGTTTTCCTGAAATATGGTAGTATAATTTAAAAATTGGGTGTGGTCAAAAATCACATTAATTTGTGAGGTATATCCTTGTCACTCCAGCCACATCCCACAAGCTTTACGTTTTCACTGCTTGTTTTATGGATATGTGGGTACTTGAGCCTGAGCATTAGCTATGCCATGCTGATGAGGCCTAACAAGGCCGAAACAGCTGTCCATGGCTGCTAATGCTTGGGCTCAATCTTTGCTTTGGTAGATTTAAGGGGTAATGCCCGCTACCATGTGGCCTTAGTGCCTTTAGAGTGGCTTCAGCTTACCAAATCACATTAATTTGTGAGGTATATCCTTCTTTTGTTATTGTCCACCAACATAGCCGCCAGCACATTGTCATTCGAATCTCTGGAGACTGGTGCATACCCTCTATACAGTACAGCTCGCAGATAAGCGAACCAAAATATACGCAACAACGCGCATACAACAGCCGCATAGACGAGTCAAAAAAAAAAATATAAAGATGGGCGTTTACACATACGCAAAATGGCTTATTAGTATGCATGAGCTTACTCACAGTCTTCCTTTTGTTGTTGTGTCGTTGTCAATTTTGAATAGACTGAATAGCAAGAGAAAATGTACCGAATATTCATTAATTAATACAATATTTTTGCCGCTTCAATCGTAGCGCCTTGTAGAATTTTTGCTCGTTGTGATCATGCTCACCGGCCCATGCTAAATAAACAAACTCTATAACCTACGCTTGTAAGAAATTACTCTTCAATGTACAGCGCATCATAAGCACTTTTCTAACGAAATTCAGCATTTAAAACAGGGTATTTTGCCGTTGTAATCGACTCTGTGGAGTCTGGGCGCTTTCTAGAACCAGAGATATCACATTTTTGTTTGTTGTGACGTGACGGCACAAATTCGCTTTCGCCGGCGAGCGATGAAAAGATAAGACTTATACACTTCAAAACTGACTGCCTCCAAAGAAACAACTTTTCAGTAAACGACGCATCATAAGCACCTTTGTAACGAAAGCTTGGAAACGTTAGCGGTTGTTATCATGATTTATATAATAACGAAATAAATGCTAGCAGGAGCCTGATGCTAGCGCTGTAGTTGGTCAATCAGCTATAGTTTATTGTTCCAGTAAACTCATGGAAATTTCGCGCGTCTTCTGAATTATTATATAAAATGTTTCATAGGCATGGTAAACCACTGCTTGGGATGTTGGAAGAACACTCGAAGAATTCGTAAATCACTCGCCATATTTTAAATAACCTCTCGCGTCTCCGTCTGCCGGAGACGAAACTCACAGCATCAGCTTGCAGTTTTTGAAATCTGTTTTCTAATAAACCATTTGTTAATCCCCTATCAATAAAACGTGTTTCCAAGTGTACTTTCTTCATGCACGATCTTTGCTGTTCCCAGCAAGCAAACCCGCTGTAGCAGTTCCATGTTGTAACAGTGTCCGCAAGTGTCCGCTCACGCGTTCCAAATCCCCTTGAAGTTATCCCCAGGGCACCGATAACTATTGGAGTGATCCTCTTTAGTGAATAGTTCCAGACGTACATGATCTCGTGTTTCAAGTCAGATAATTCTCGATCTTCTACTATATTTTTTTCTTTTCAATCTAGATACCCTGCTATCAAATGGGCAGGCAACTTCGATGACAAGGAAAAATTTTTCTTCCCTAACAAATAAAAAAACTACTATTAGAAGCTCATTTCACAATTTCAATCTTTGGACTCTACAAACAGAGAGAAGTCACGGAAAATAGTACTTCTGCAAATGCTTGTGAAATCGAGCGAGTTGGAGCGGGTGGGGAACTCGCAACAGGCCTCAAGAGCTTGGCGCTGTAGCAAAGCGCAATGTAACACCAAGAAGACTGCATATTTTGACCCTAACGCTAACCCTAACCCTAACCCTAACCCTAACCCTAACCCTAACCCTAACCCTAACCCCAACCCTAACCCTAACCCTAATCCGAAAAACTTCAAGACAAAGTTGCGTATTGTTTGGTGTTGTCCTAGAGCGTTTAGGGTTTTGCAACAAAATAAACGGTCGTATTCAAGGAAAATCGGGAGTTTTGGTCATTTAAAGGGGTTTAAAGTCTAAGCAACTATGTATTTGGCAATAATAATGGCTTATTTCTAACATTGTCCGAGATTTGAGAATGTTGCAGGTTTTCAAAACACCGGTCTTCCAGGACCGATAAATTACAGAGCCCGCTTGGAAAGAGTTAAGTTAAGAAGCTATGCGTTGTTTGTTTGTGTCTTGAAATCCCATAACAGTTGTACTATTCGGAATCATAAACCGTAACGGGCTTATTGCAGTTTGCTGTCGTCTCCAAACCACTCTTCTCACTGAGGTGCCAGTGGATAACCTGAGAAAGTCTCCACGTCAAAGTTATATTGCATTTGAGCAAGGAGCAAAATGGCTGACCGTCTCCGCTCTTTCACCAATCTGCATGTCGGAGAAATGTTTAGCTTCTCTGCACAGTTTGTCAGTAACGCCTGGCATTGTACTACCATTATGCACCCTTCATGAATTTTCCTCATTAGCCTTACGCCGTTAAGTCATCCCCATTGCCTTCGGATCCTTAATTTCATAGATGCTTCTCACAAATTGCCCATAGAGGAGTTTTTCACGGTACTCGTGGGCTCGCTCGCCGGCGTCCAAGTATGTTCAAAGCCTTGAAGGGGCGCGACAGGGACTTTCGATTCGCCCACTGATACTAAACAACCTTCGTCGTTTCCGAGCTTGTCAATAAGAACGGCGTCAACCCACTTCGAAACGAATTTGAAATGAAATCGAATGTTTGATTATACTAAAACAACGTCCATGTTTTCATTTTGTTTTGTTCTGATTTCAATTTTCTTTTTCCGAGTCCAGACTGATATCGGGACTTTCAAAGAAACGTTCACTGAGATACATAAATGTTATGCACCGGCTGGGAGGTCCGTATAGGGAAAAACTGCATGCCTGAGCTGAGCTCTTGAGTACGGCCCGAGGCCGCTGGCCGAGGGCACAGTTTTCCCTATACGGGCCGACCTATGCCACAGTTTAAATTTACAATAGGTTATTGAAAAACCGCCCGCAAACCTCAGAGAAAAGTGGTAGATAAACGATATTAAAACAGAACTTCAAATATGTCTTGGAGCAATAAACATCAAAAAACAAACAGTGATATTTCATAGCCAACAAAGAGAAATAAATTAAACAAACTAAACAATGATCAATGATGTTTAAAAACCCCGCACAAACATTAAAATATATTACTTTGTCTTGTTCAAAATAAAATCACACTTTCAAATTCAGTTTTAACGAAAGTTCCTAAAACACGAGAAATACATTACTGTGTAAAAAAAATATATTTAAACATCTGTCTCTGCCTTTGCATTTTATTATTTCAAGTATTTATCTTTGCTCTCCTTCCAGAAATTCAGAAATCAATACTAATTAGTTCATCCAAACTGCACAGCGTTGCAATGTGTTTGTTTGTTAATTTTTCGCTACGAACCATATTTCCTTAAATGACTGAAAATGGAAGGAAATTAGAAAAATAGAACTCCAAAGAAAAGAACGGATGACAACCGAAAAACTCGGAGCTCAAAGGACTGCTCCATCTGCAGTTAGTCGTTTTAAGTTAAACCTCATACCAACAGTTAACCCTTAACACACCAACTACGCATATATGCGCCCCAAATGAATCTCAACAACAGATGGAGTTTCTGCATTGTTTAAATCAATACTTGATGTCCAAAACCAATACTGCGAATCTTGTTATAGGCGGTGACTGGAATGTTGCTTTGCATGCCATTGACAAAAAAGGCGGGGCACCGTGGAAACCAAATAAGTATCGTAATAACCAATGATGACAGAACTCGAGCTCGTCGATATTTTTAGAAAACAAAACCCAAGTAAGATGAATTTTATCTACGAGTCCAAAGCGCTTAGCATATGTTCACGAATTGATTTTTTCCCAATTGCCCAATCTTTGACAAATTATGTTTCTCAAGTAGGTACTAAGGTCTCTTCTTCTCCAGACCACAAGGCAATAAAAATTAATTTAACAAAGGTAAATGAAACGTGTGGACCAGGTTTATGGAAATACAATAATTCCTTAGTAAACGACGAAGAATATATCAAACTGATTAAAGAAAATTATTCTATCATAAGCAACAAATACTCCTATTTGGAAGACAAAAGGTTAAAATGGGAACTTATCAAAATGGAAATAAGAATGCTTACCATCACTTATTCAAAGCAGAAAGCAAAACATTCTCGCAAAAAGGAACAAGACCTTTACGATCGATTGGAAGAACTAGACGGTGCCCTTTCCCAAGAAAAAAACGCTGATGAAATTAAAGAAAAACAACAGGAATACATTAGACTAAAATAGGAACTTTCCCTACTTTATGAAAACAAAGGGAAAGATGCAATCATCCGGTCTAAAGCCAGGTGGATTGAGCAAGGCGAACAGCCAACAAAATATTTCGTCAATTTAGAAATGCGAAATTATAATCGTAAAATAATCAGAGAAGTGAAACGGCCGGACGGAGAGATTTTGCATGATTTTGCATATTAATGTATATTGAAAATTTTTATAGAGATCTGTTTACATCCAAACACGTGGAAGGTACAAGCAACTCATTCGAATCTTTTGTCGAGAACCTTGAAACACCAAATCTTTAGGATAACGAACGTGACAAATTGGAAGGAGAAATCTCTCTTAAAGAATATAACAATATCATGCGGACATTCGCTAAAGGGAAATTCCCAGGTGATGACGGACTCGCGTGGGAGTTCTACAACTGCTTTTTTGACTTGTTGGAACAAGATTTCGTTGAGTGCTTTAACACGTCATTTAGAGAAGGTGAAATGTCTATTTCTCAGAAACGAGGTGTAATCACTCTAGCACCTAAAGACGATCCAGATCTTACTGATCTCTCTAACTGGCGACCAATAACTCTCCTAATCATAAAAATTACAATTTCCTCGATTGTGATTTGTTTAAAAATCTCCTATTTTCCACTAATTCACGTGCCAAATTGTTATCGGACAGTTTGTTATTGGACACTTTGTTATTGGACAGTTTGTTATCGGACAGTTCAATAAGCCAATCACATTCAAAGTAGTATTTTAAATCAACCAATCACATTGAAAGTTGTAGTTTAAATCAACCAATCACAACCTTGGTTACAATCATCATACGTTTTGATCGTAGTCAATTTCAGAGCAACATTAAACAATTTACGCTT
>JAEMWC010000419.1:682500-687500 GCA_016490735.1 Pachyseris speciosa | reverse complement strand
AAAGAAGAGGGAAACCTGTTAAAAAGCCGACATCAGCAAACCGGTATCCTCATTCCTGTAGGTTCAGGTACTCTTGGTTTAATTATTGTATTATATGCTAATAAGCCACTCTGATTGTCCGCAAATAAACTGTATAAAGTTTGTGATATTTGTCAACTTTCTTCGATAACCCAGAATTTCCCGGGTACGGCACCAATCCAAGTAATCTGCCGGATAAAATCAACCTTTGAGTTTTTATCTTAGTTTGAAATTAAGTCCGATTTTCTCCCAAAGTAAAGAATGTTATGTTTTTAATGTTAAATTTCATACAGTTATGATGGCATCCGTTTTATTGTTGTTGCTGTTGTACAGTCACTTCAACGACTGATGATGGCTTGTACCTCATGCAAGACTAGATGTCCTTACCGACATCCAAGATTTGTGTCTCTGGGGAGGGGTGGGTCGACAATAGGGGACGTGGGGTGAGGTACTGCAAAAAGACTTTCTCTACATTTTAAATCACTTTTTTTTTCCTTTTTTGTCTAAATAATGTAAATATTTCGGCGGAGGCGGTAAAAATACAACTTGACGTCTAGTGCAGTTTGCGCAGTTACGGTCCTCCAAATCAAAGAAGTACAGGTACAGGTGCAGGTTTAAGATCGCAAGGCACCATCGAATCCTTCATGGCCGAAGTTCTGTTGTCTCTACTTTTTCTTCCAGAAGAATGTATGTGTCACCAGAACAGCTTGACCACTTTCTTGACTTTATAACCAGCGCCCCACATTGTGCAAGACTTGCCATTCGGCGAGAAAACGCTCAAGTTGTCTACGAAAGAAGAGATTGCAGTGCCAAACGTAATCAGAACATTAATCTCCAAGCGAATAGTGCAGCAGTATAATACGTTTTGTCGTGAGTCAGGTTTCGTACCGATGGCACATAGTACACTACTCGCAGTTTTAAATGTCTGCTCGGCGTCTACAAGAAACTCCCTTCCGCTCCCGCCCTCCCCATGGGATGGGCCCTGAAGTGTTCTCGCACCAGAAGTAATCGTTTTTCTACTAAACAGAAAGAGTACTTGAGAGCCAAATTTCAGATCGCAGAGCGCACTGGTCGTAAAAGCAGATCCAGTAAGTGTGGCTATAGCTATGTGGAAATCGAAGGATGTCAATGGTCAACGGCTCTTTGACAGTACCGAATTTCTTACTGCGCAACAGGTTGCTAGCTTTTTTTCCCGTTTAGCTGCGAAGAAAACCACCGCCGAGGATATAGAAGACGATGACGAGGATGAAGATCACACTGCTCACTTATAACATGAAAACTATTTCCAGCAGATGAGAGGTAACAAGCATGTCCATTGTAACAAGCATGTCCATCCAAAATGCCCATCCAATCGTTTACGATTCATTTACCATCTGTGAACTTGTGCATCTGGGTGTAAGGCAAGAAAACATCATTTGTCTTTTTGACGTATTTTCTCAAGTTATTGGCCCAAATAGTGTTGTTTAAATTCACGAAAAGTGACATTTAGCACAGCAGAATTAATATTTGTCCTTTATTAAGACGGCAGTCAGAAATGACGCACGTGCAAGGTTGCCTGGAAGTTTTACTTGTGCTGATGAGAAGAAAACATGTACACAAATTTTCTTTTAAGTGATCTTTTGATTTGATAATGCAGGCGTCTAGAAGCAAAATTAAAATCTTTAGCTACAAATTCTTCATTTTCAAAAATTTTATATAAAGCATGTTTTACGTGTGCTTTTAGCGGATCCTGGATTCTAACAGCTGTAATCTGATATTACTGATGAAAGTAATTTGCATACTGAGTCACAAAACGTTCGCGGCATGTAGGTTAGGGCGCTTCATCCTTCAGTTTGGCGCTTCTTCGGTGTTCAGCAGCATTTTGAAACAAAAGGTGAGCTGGCAGATGAGAAAGAGAGGATTTGTTACGCTTTGAAAAAACATAAACGAACTTCGTTGGAAAGATTGCGTGCTGGTTGAGTCACTATCTCCAAAGTAGCCATTATAAGGACTAAAAGAGTGATTAGCGCTCTTTTCTCTTCTCCTCCGCCCCTACTCCTCTCTGACTCTCTCATTCCCTCCTTCTCAGTGCTGTGGAGTGGTTGCGGGGCCCGTCCGCTGCAAAAAACGCCAGTTTTGGACCCATTTCGGTCGACCGGCTCCAAATTTCTGCGGGTACGTTCTTGCAAATTCACACAGATATTTCCAGGCTATTGTGCCAACGTCATCCAATGAGTCAAATTGCAGCGAAAAACGGCTTTTTGGGCCTTCTCTAGCCTTTTCGAGCCATTTCAGTGACTTATCTGTCTGGATTTGATAAAACGTACCTGCGCGAATAAGGCGCTCCTTGGTGCGGTTTTTTCTCGTTCAAAAACTATCTCCAAAGTAGCCATTTTAAGGTCTAAAAGAGTGATTAGCGCTTTTATCTCTTCTCCTCCGCCCCTACTCCTCTCTGACTCTCTCATTCCCTCCTTCTCAGTGCTGTGGAGTGGTTGCGGGGCCCGTCCGCTGCAAAAAACGCCAGTTTTGGACCCATTTCGGTCGACCGGCTCCAAATTTCTGTGGGTACGTTCTTGCAAATTCACACAGATATTTCCAGCCTATTGTGCCAACGTCGTCCAATGAGTCAAATTGCAGCAAAAAACGGCTTTTTGGGCCTTCTCTAGCTCTCTGGAGCCATTTCAGTGAATTAATTATTTCCAGGCTATTGTGCCTACGTCGTCCAATGAGTCAAATTGCAGCAAAAAACGGCTTTTTGGGCCTTCTCTAGCTCTCTGGAGCCATTTCAGTGAATTATCTGCCTGGATGTGATAAAAAGTACCTGCGCGAAAGAGGCGCTTCTTGGTGCGGTTTTTTCTCGTTCAAAAACTATCTCCAAAGTAGCCATTATAAGGACTAAAAGAGTGATTAGCGCTCTTTTCTCTTCTCCTCCGCCCCTACTCCTCTCTGACTCTCTCATTCCCTCCTTCTCAGTGCTGTGGAGTGGTTGCGGGGCCCGTCCGCTGCAAAAAACGCCAGTTTTGGACCCATTTCGGTCGACCGGCTCCAAATTTCTGCGGGTACGTTCTTGCAAATTCACACAGATATTTCCAGGCTATTGTGCCAACGTCGTCCAATGAGTCAAATTGCAGCAAAAAACGGCTTTTTGGGCCTTCCCTAGCTCTCTGGAGCCATTTCAGTGAATTAATTATTTCCAGGCTATTGTGCCAACGTCGTCCAATGAGTCAAATTGAAGCAGAAAACGGCTTTTTGGGCCTTCTCTAGCTCTCTGGAGCCATTTCAGTGAATTAATTATTTCCAGCCTATTGTGCCAACGTCGTCCAATGAGTCAAATTGCAGCAGAAAACGGCTTTTTGGGCCTTCTCTAGCTCTCTGGAGCCATTTCAGTGAATTAATTATTTCCAGGCTACTGTGCCAACGTCGTCCAATGAGTCAAATTGCAGCAAAAAACGGCTTTTTGGGCCTTCTCTAGCTCTCTGGAGCCATTTCAGTGAATTATCTGCCTGGATGTGATAAAAAGTACCTGCGCGAAAGAGGCGCTTCTTGGTGCGGTTTTTTCTCGTTCAAAAACTATCTCCAAAGTAGCCATTATAAGGACTAAAAGAGTGATTAGCGCTCTTTTCTCTTCTCCTCCGCCCCTACTCCTCTCTGACTCTCTCATTCCCTCCTTCTCAGTGCTGTGGAGTGGTTGCGGGGCCCGACCGCTGCAAAAAACGCCAGTTTTGGACCCATTTCGGTCGACCGGCTCCAAATTTCTGCGGGTACGTTCTTGCAAATTCACACAGATATTTCCAGGCTATTGTGCCAACGTCGTCCAATGAGTCAAATTGCAGCAAAAAACGGCTTTTTGGGCCTTCTCTAGCCTTCTGGAGTCATTTCAGTGACTTATCTGTCTGGATTTGATAAAACGTACCTGCGCGAAAGAGGCGCTTCTTGGTGCGGTTTTTTCTCGTTCAAAAACTATCTCCAAAGTAGCCATTATAAAGACTAAAAGAAAGATGAGCGCTTTTTTCTCTTCTCCGCCGCCCCTACTCCTCTCTGACTCTCTCATTCCCTCCTTCTCAGTGCTGTGGAATGATTGCGGGGCCCGACCGCTGCAAAAAACGCCAGTTTTGGACCCATTTCGGTCGACCGGCTCCAAATTTCTGCGGGTACGTTCTTGCAAATTCACACAGATATTTCCAGGCTATTGTGCCAACGTCATCCAATGAGTCAAATTGCAGCGAAAAACGGCTTTTTGGGCCTTCTCTAGCCTTCTGGAGCCATTTCAGTGACTTATCTTTCTGGATTTGATAAAACGTACCTGCGCGAAAGAGGCGCTTCTTGGTGCGGTTTTTTCTCGTTCAAAAACTATCTCCAAAGTAGCCATTATAAAGACTAAAAGAAAGATGAGCGCTTTTTTTCTCTTCTCCGCCGCCCCTACTCCTCTCTGACTCTCTCATTCCCTCCTTCTCAGTGCTGTGGAATGATTGCGGGGCCCGTCCGCTGCAAAAAAACGCCAGTTTTGGACCCATTTCGGTCGACCGGCTCCAAATTTCTGCGGGTACGTTCTTGCAAATTCACACAGATATTTCCAGGCTATTGTGCCAACGTCATCCAATGAGTCAAATTGCAGCAAAAAACGGCTTTTTGGGCCTTCTCTAGCTCTCTGGAGCCATTTCAGTGACTTATCTGTCTGGATTTGATAAAACGTACCTGCGCAAAAGAGGCGCTTCTTGGTTCGTTTTTTTTTCGTTCAAAAACTATCTCCAAAGTAGCCATTATAAAGACTAAAAGAGTGATTAGCGCTTTTTTCTCTTCTCCTCCGCCCCTACTCCTCTCTGACTCTCTCATTCCCTCCTTCTCAGTGTTTGTGGAGTGATTGCGGGGCCCGTCCGCTGCAAAAAACGCCAGTTTTGGACCTTTTTCGGTCAACCGGCTCCAAATTTCTGCAGGTACGTTCTTGCAAATTCACACAGATATATATATATATATATATATATATATATATATATATATATATA
>JAEMWC010000419.1:607500-672500 GCA_016490735.1 Pachyseris speciosa | reverse complement strand
CCGGTTTCGTCGCGCCGTAGTAAAAAATCAAAATTGCCCGCGAGCCCATTATTAGCCAATCAAATTGAAGAATTTAGGATTCTGGCCCACTGAGATGCTTCAGAAAAAAATAATTAATGTTAAGTAACAATGACAGCAGATAATCACATCTGTAAGTTAGAAAAAGCGGAAACTGCTTAGCTGCTGTTTGATTTGAACATATTTAGGACAATATGAAACGAAATTAACGGTCAACAAACTGTCAATAAACAATGATAAAAATCTCTCGCTCTGATTACTGCTAGTTTTTATTGTTTTCACTTCGAATCGAACTCATCCCGATCATGAATTAGTAACTAGACAAAAAAAAAAGATAGGCCAAGATACAATTTTAGTACCAATGGACGGCTCTAGCTTGTACACAAATATACCACAAGAAGAAGGAAGGAACATAGTATGCAAAGCAGACGAAAAGTTCCACTAACAATAACCCACCGATCCCAACACGCTTCCGTAGGGAAATGCCTGGTTTAATCCTGAAAGAAAACTCGTTCCATGAAGTTCAATGGGGAGAACTATCTCCAAACACGTGAGCCGGCCATGGGAACAAAAACGGCAGTGTCACTTTGTAATATTTTCATGGCTGAATGCAACAATTAAAGATAATACAACACAGCGATCGGAGCTGAGCGATACCAAGCAAAAACGAATGGAGAAGCGATATATTGATGATATTTTCTCCCTTTGGACAGCGATAAAACAAAAGTGGATCATTTTATTGAACAAGCTAAACAAATTCCACCCAACCATTACATTTACGGCCGAAATATCAGAAAACGAGATTACTTTCCTTGATACAGTGGTGTTTAATAATAATAATAATAATAATAATAATAATAATAATAATCAGTTTATTACAGTGTTTCCACTGAAACGTGGCTCTTCATCTGTAAAATTTACGTTAATACTGAAAAGAAAACAAGAGGCCATGTTGCCCTTTACTAGGCCTTCCCGCAAAAGGCAATTAGAAATTGCAATTTGCTACTTCACTGATTCACGGGCACGGTTGTAATTGTAGGGCCTGTAAAGTTAAGAGTAGGGAGTTAAGGAACACGGTGCCCATCCCCCTCAGGAACAAAACTGTAAGAAAAAGGAATCATGGGAAAAATAAAGACACGAGGTTCTTGTTGTCCGCCATTGTGAGGTGTGTTTGGTTATGTCCCGGAATATCAATGCTTCCGTACCTCGACGTGCAACATTTGGGGGCCTGTCCGGGAGTAATGAAAGAAGACAAGACAATGTTTTAAGCAATCGACGAGGACGGGAGCGAGGAGACAAGGAAACAAGTTTTCAAGATAACTGAAATCGTGCACACGCTCGCGAAGGAATCAACGCACGGGGTGGAGATCGAAGACATTCAAATGCAGATTCAGAGTCATCTGTGCCAGCTAAATGCTGTCGAGCTGGGAGTGATTGCTAAGACTTTAGGCTGCGGCGACAGCGACATTAAGGATAAAACCAGAAAAGGACTGTCAGACTGATCGAATAACATCTCGAAGCTAAATTGAAGGTCAGCGTGGAGCAGGACACCGAGTTTTTGGAGGATTTCAGGACTGGGATAATGATTTACACGCCTTGTCGTCCACCGCTCGAGGATGTAAGCAAGAAAATAAATTCTAATGCCTTTCAATTGGAACTAGAAAAGGTGAAGCTAGAAGACGAGGCGATTAAGCAGAAATTTGTGGCATTGACCGCTGGTAAAGCACATTCACATCCACCAGTGAAGGATGTTGGAGGCAAAGAGGATGTCAAGGCGAAGGGTGAGTCAAAACCATTGTACTTTCAACCGAGTGATTTTAAACGAGAACTAAAGATTAGTGGCCAAATCGGGGAACCAGGGCAAAAGGACAAACTGAGTTTTGTAAGCCTGGTGAGACAAATTGAGGGTGCACTGTAAAAGGGCTACACACCCCAAGAGGTTGTTGATGCAGTGGTTAGGGCTATTAATCCAGGGATGAGATTACGAAGCTATTTGGAAGGACTGAGTAACTTGACACTCCCTCGATTAAGACGTATTCTGAGATCCCATTATCAGGAGAATCCTCAAAGCTTTCTAATCAGAGCCCTTGACACAAGGCAGAAAATCCTGTTTGCCTCTCAGGAGGTTGATGCTCAGTTGAAATATGATCTAAAGTTAGTGCAGGGTACGTTTTTACATGCAATAGACACTGGTCTTCAAGATGAAGCCATTCGGACCAGGTTGAGGCCAGTATTAGAAAGACCTTACGTACAGGATAATGATCTAATTCAACAAATGAATGTAATAGCTTCCGAAGAAATTGAGAGAAAATCCAAGTTGGGCTCCATCCCTCGTCAAAGGAACCCAAGGGTGAGTGACGTGCATGCATCGTAAGGGGAAGGGGGAACAGTCCAACAAGGGGCAAATGCTAAGAAGATAAACCCCCCAGGGAAAGAGAGTCCTAGAGAAGAGCAGTTTATGACGGCATTACAAGAGGTCCGTTCAGAAGTCAACACTTTACAAGAATCAGTTGAGAGAAATTTAACCAATAAGGAACGTTTTACCAGAGCACCACCAGTAAATCACAATCAGCAAGGGTATCAGGGTCCAAGGGGCTGTATTGACTGCCAAGGAAAGGAAGGGGGCAGCTGTCCGACCACTGCCACATTTGTGGAAGCAGTGACCATTGGGCTCGTGGATGTCGGCAACGGAGAGTAGGGTCGGGAAACAGGCGGTGGCTACAGCCAAGGGACAGGAAGTAGCCCCACCCCATGACAGTTTTGTCAAGTCCCACCAGTGTGTTAATTGTCAGAGAGTTGCACAGAAAACCATAGTTTCAAGCAGTGTTCAGGTTGTAAAGCAGTTCGTTATTCTGGGAGAAGATGTCAGAAACTCCACTGGGACAAACACAGGGATCTCTGACAAGCGATCCAACGACTAGAAGTTAGGAATAGTCCACGTGTATTACGTGGAGATGGTTATGTATTTTCTAGTCAGTTGACGCCCAAGCAGCATGTGACAGTTACAAGGTTGGTAGGCAAGAAGTGTAAGGTGTCATGTGTTCTCAATGGGGGCCCAGTGGAAGCTCTTTGGGATACAGGTGCGCAGGTGTCTATTGTGTCAAAGAGTTGGCTTGAGGAATATTTGCCTTTCTCAGAGTTAAGGAACATTGAAGAGTTGCTTGGCAAGGATGCAGGTCTGAACTTAAGAACAGCTAATAGTGGAACCATACCATTTGAAGGATGGGTGGAAGTACAGTTTAAACTCTCCTCTG
This sequence comes from Pachyseris speciosa, assembly GCA_016490735.1. Taxonomy (NCBI): domain Eukaryota; kingdom Metazoa; phylum Cnidaria; class Anthozoa; order Scleractinia; family Pachyseridae; genus Pachyseris; species Pachyseris speciosa. Next base: position 669,228 of record JAEMWC010000419.1, on the reverse strand, counting down.
ACACAGGATTATCCAGTCCTCTTACTGTACCATTCCTTATTGCAAGAGATGAGTTGGAATCTCCAATCATTGGGTACAATGTAAGAGAAAAAGTAGTGAAGGACAGAGAAACTGTTGGGGACAGCTCCATTGTTGACATGATGGGTACGGCTTTGAAGGAAGTAGCAAAGGAGAATGTTACTGCATTGGTTGATTTGGTGCAAACAGCAAGTGAGGAGGACATGGGTGTGTTGAAGAGTGGTAAGCGCAATCTGACAGTACCACGTGGGGGGGGGGGGGGAGTGACAGTGCGCTGTAGAATTAATTGTGGTCCACTAGAGGAGAGGACACCATTGTTATTTGAATCAGACCCAAGTATGCCTTGGCCAGCTGAGTTGGAAGTTGTAGAGCAGCTCCTCACCCTACCACGAGGGTCACCACACAGGGCGAACATCACGGTCCGTAACACCTCAAAACATGATGTAGTCCTTGACCAGTGAACAGTACAGGGACACATACAGCTAGAGCAATCAGTTACTCCTTTGGAAGTGGACCTCCCTCATTCAGAAGCTGTGGATCCTAGGGAAACAGATGATACATCACCCGAGGATGAAAGCCCATCAGTGCAGTGCAGTGCAGTGCCCCATTACCAAAGGAGTAACCCAAGGCAAGTCAGCAGTGGACTTGGTAACGAAAGAAAGTCCTTCAAAACACCTGCTGTAGTGTTAGGTGACCTGACTGAATCTCAACGGCAGCTGGCCATGACCATGCTAGAGGAGGAGGCTGAGTCATCCTCCCAAGATGACGATGACATGGGACGGATAGAGGGACTTCAACTAAATCTGGAGTTGTCAGACACTACACCAGTTCAGAAAACCTATACCTCAATTCCCCGTCCCCTGTATGCTGAAGTTAAACACTGCATGGAAGATCTACTCAACCGGGAATGGATAACTAAGTCTCAGTTAAACTATTCATCTCCTGTGGTTTGCGTGAGGAAAAAAGATGGAGGATTACGCCTATGCGTTGAATCGTAAGACGGTACCAGACAGACACCCAATACCAAGAATCCAGGAGACACTGGATAATCTTGGGGGAAACTCCTGGTTTTCCGTTTTAGATCAGGGAAAGGCATATCATCAGGGTTGCGTTGGCGATAAGAGTAGACACCTGACTGCCTTCATCACGCCTCGGGGTCTATACGAATGGACTCGCATCCCATTTGGGTTGAGCAATTCACCAGCAAGCTTTCAGCGGTTCATGGAAGGCTGTTTAGTGGGTATCCGCGACGAGATTTGCATTCCTTACTTGGACGATGTCATTGTTTACAGTAAAACGTTTGAGGAACATGTGGAGAATTTGCGAACAGTGTTAAGACGCCTGCGTTAGCATGGAGTGAAATTAAAGCCAAGCAAATGTAATCTGTTCCAGCGGGAGGTCCGCTATCTAGGCCGAATTTTCAACCAGGCTGGACACAGCATTGGTCCCGAGAGTACTAAAGCGGTCACGAGCCTAAGAGAATCTCTGACAAAAACTGTTGGTGAGGTACGTAAACTAACTGGACTACTAGGTTACTACAGGAGGTACATTAGGGATTTCGCCAAGATTGCAAAGCCCCTTTATGATCTCCTTAAGGAACCCCAAAGCAAAGGACAGTCACCACAGCGACCTCAGAGGGGAAAGACAGCAAGGCAGGTCAAAAATAAAGGACAAGTATCATTTCGAGAGCCAGTCAGTTGGATGAGTGAACACCAAACCGCATTGGATCAGTTTATCAGTGCCATTAGTAACCAGCCTGTGGTGGCTTACCCTCCATACACCCAGCCATTTATTCTCCACACTGATGTATCAGAACAAGGCCTTGGAGCAGCACTTTACCAGAAGCAGAATGGTCAGCTGAGGGTAATTGCGTATGGATCTCGTACGCTAACCGCAGCGGAGCGAAACTATCATCTTCACTCCAGTAAGCTGAAATTTTTGGCACTCAAAATGGGCCATAACTGAACAGTTTAGGGACTATCTGTATTATGCTCCGCATTTTACAGTTTACACAGATAACAATCCGTTGACCTATGTGTTAACTACAGCGAAATTGAATGCAACTTGACACCGTTGGATAGCAGAGCCTGCTGACTTTCATTTCACGATGAAGTACCGACTGGGGACGGCCAACCGGGATGCTGATGCACTCTCTAGGATACGCATAGAGCAGTTCATGGACATGTGCACTAAAGAAGTGGAACCGGATTGGATTAAAGCCACAGTGGAAGCATTGGTGGCTGAGCAATAACGAAAGTCAGTTTGGTTACTATCGCTATCTAGTCAGGAAAACATTATGAATGTGGAAACGTAAAGCTTGTGGGATCTGGCTGGAGTGACAAGGATACTTCACAAATTAATGTGATCAAGTAAGCCACTCAAAGGGCACTAAGGAGTGACAGTATTTTGTGAAGTATCCTTGTCACTCTAGCCACATCCCACAAGCTTTACGTTTTCATTGCTTCTTTTATTGATATGTGGGTGATTGAGCCTGAGTATTAGCTATGCCATGCTGATGAGGCCTAACAAGGCCGAAACAGCTGTCCGTGGTTGCTGATGCTTGGGCTCAATCTTTTTTTCGGTAGATTTAAGGTGTAATGCCCGCTATCATGTGGCCTTAGTGCCCCTTGAGTGGCTTCAGCTTACTCGATCACATTAATTTGTGAAGTATCCTTGTCACTCCAGACACATCCCACAAGCTTTACGTTTTCATTGCTTGTTTTATTGATATGTGGGTACTTGAGCCTGAGTATTAGCTATGCCATGCTGATGAAAGAAGACCAATACGAGACCGCAGACCACCTACCTTACTAACTTATAACACTTTTGGAACTCCGAGCTTTTACCAACCAGCAGGACTACACTTAATTAGTCACAATGCGGGAGTGGCACCACTAACTGTACCCAGGACACCAGGACCCCTTGGAGGAATTCCTAATGTGTGGATGAACTCTGTTTGGCCAATTACCTATCCTACACTATATGGACACGTTGGCTTGTATCCTTGCTGAACTGAACATTTTTTTTATTAAGTGGAGTAAAAAGCGGACAGAACATAAGTTATAATGTTACTTTATTATCTTGCCAGTGGAAGTAGTTGAACTTTAAGAGTATTATAACTGTACATGTATACAAGTCTTAAGTAGTTATACTCGTAGCTTTGCTGTCAGGGCCTGATCACCCCTTTCCAATGGGCTCAGGAATGAAAAGGAGAAGACTTGTGTATTGTTGACCGAAGACACCAGCTTTAGATAACCATGTTATGTCGAGTACGACATTTTTTTTTCATGAGGGGGAGTGTGTAGGGCCTGTAAGGTTAAGAGTAGAGAGTTAAGGAATACGATGCCCATCCCCCTCAGGAACAAAACTGTAAGAAAAAGGAATCATGGGAAAAATAAAGACACGAGGTTCTTGTTGTCCGCCACTTTGAGGTGTGTTTGGTTATGTCCCGGAATATCAATGCTTCCGTACCTCGAAGTGCAACATAATATTATGACAAAGTTAGAATAACAAGATCTGAATTCTTTTCCATATTTTATTTTCACTACTGCATCATGTTCGTCATGAGCAGATAGTAGCACTGCCTTCTCTAATACAAGTATTCTTCAAGTACAGTCGCAACACTGCTTGTGTTATGGATGTCCAGAAAACGATAACTCAAAACACGACGGCATAGAACACCGACTAAGTAGAAAACGATGACTCATAAAAACAACGAATGATTCGAGTGGCTTTTTACTGCTTTTGAACCCAGGAGTTTGTTTCCTCGTGTAGGTCCTCTAGCTTGCACTAAAGACCATTACAGAACGCAAGATTTTTTCGGTATAAACGTTACTGGAATCTCGGTGAAATGTGAGGAGAAAGAATATTCAGCAGGGTGAAACTGTTTGCCGAAATACGAAACAGAGACATTGCTAAAGAGAGTAAGGTTTCTGTAGCCAGTTCTATAGTTGGATTTCATGTCATGCAATTTAAAAATATAATCGCTTATCATTCAAAAATAATGTCAAGAAATTGCGATATTGTACAAAAATAGTAACTAAACTACCTTTAAAAGTCTGAGGAGTGTGTGATATTCCGTACTCGAGTTATTCAGCGGTTTAGTATGTAGAAGCCACGGACACGACTAAAACATCTGGAGTTCAGTGTGGCTATGTTAAAAGCTTTCGTCTCGCTGTTGAACTTGTAAACAATCCTATTGACACTTCTGTCTACATATTAGTTGGTCACACCTCGTAAACACAAGGTGAATCGTCACTTTAGCGTTCGTGATGTTAACATGGCGGCCTTCGGCGGCCTTGTTTTGTGCCAGGGCCTTCCGAGAGGTACTGCTAAATTTAGCTTGCGCTTGCCCAGAAACGCCGGAAGTGAGCTTTGTGGATGAAGCTCGACAAAGACGAAAAATAAAACGACGAAGAACCAAGCGCATATTTAGACTCGGCCGACTTCCACGGCCGAGTAATAACAATAGTAATAGTAATATTAATAAAAAGCTATAGATATGTACAACATTAGGGACACTACAACAATGTTAAAAATAGACTAAAATATATACAAATTAAGAAATCAAACTTGCATTTGCCATATTTATCACGTACTTCCTCACCTCAGTTTTAAAATCGCCAAAAAGTACAGAGTTCCTTGCAGCAGAGGGTAATGAATTAAAAACATTGGAGGCACTGTCCTCGAAAGTACCTGACTCGAGAGGCACTTTTAACGTCGTTTCTTTCAAAGACTTCAGTGTCCGTGTAGGATTATAAATGTCATGCTTAAGATAGGACGTAAGTAGCTTATGCCAAGTGAAAATTAAAAGGAACACTACACAAGCGAACGCAAGCATAAGCGCAAGCACAAGGAAACGGAAAAATTTTGATCCTTGCGCTTACTCTTATGCTTGCGTTAAGTCCGTTTTCGCGGTGAAAAAAAGCGCTCCTGTGCTTGCGCTTATGCTTGCGTCGCTAGTGAAAACCAGGCTTAGCTTTAAAGGGGATACATCTTAGACATGAAACCTTTCAATATACACACTTCAACTCATGCAAACCTCCAGGCGTGAAAATGGTTTCATTAAGAGGAGGAGAAGCAATAAGACTGCTGAGAACTAACTCTTCTAAAACAACATTTGAAGAGAGCCTTGTGAAATTCAAACAAAGCTTGATAGCACAGGGCTCTCCAAAAACAATAATAGAAAGGTGCCTGTAAGGGGTCAACTTTGCCTCTAAACCTTCTCAAACTCATTAATAATTTATTACGTGAACTACCAATCACCGGGTGTATACCACATCACGTGGATGTGTTTGGACACCCAATGAAAAACTGTATACCATCCTCCAGTGAGAGTGGTATATACCACTAAACTATGGAAATTGCCCTTCTAATTACTATTAGCTATACAGTGCTAGTTCATTTTTTTATTTACAAAACGTTTGTAAATAAATGTAAAAACCTGGCGATGTAAAAACCTGGCGACGTTTTGGCAAGATTTCCGCACAGCCCCAACATTAATCATGCATTCCGCCTTTACTCAATGAAAACGGTAGCGATGACAATAGTATGCATTTGGGAGTACTTCGCTTCGTTTTGCAAGTTCTTTGTTTTTTTTCTTACTCTTTTACTAGACAGGCTCGTTTTGGCTTCCCAAGCCGGGAAAAGAGGTAAATTTTGCAGGCTTTTTGGGGCGTTTTAAATAATACTCAGTTTGCCGTGCGAAGAAGGTGATACAAGGAAATTTAGGCGGGAGGGTTAGTGGTTTAATAACTGTAGGTCTGTTGTGTAAGCGCCGAAAATGTTGAAAAATAAAATAATTTGCTTATCTTGTGTGGCTCGTTCTCTGCTATCCTTGTCCAAATTTTGCAGGAGCACATCACTTGAGTGCGATGAGTCATACGTTGAAAATGTAATTTTTCCTGTTCTTGTGAGCATCACGAAGAGCGGATCACGAACGGTGCATAGACTATTCATGTATAATTGGATCCCTCTTCCCCGTCTTTACGGACTTCGTAGAGGTCAGCGATATGCTTGAGAATGTTTCCAAAGAGGTCTATGCCATAGAGCTGACGCCACATATATTCCTGTAGGTAGCCCTCGAAAAGCCCTTTGGATGTTCCTTTTCGGGGTAAACTTCGCTTTACTCCCCACCATGTATTTTCAATGCCCTGTGTATGGGCACCAGTCTCTGGGTCTACGAAGCTTAGGTTGTGGTTGACTGTGAGGTGATCGTAGCCCTCGTCATTTAGGCTTTCCATAGGTCACTCACCACGCGTGTCCCCGGCAATATGTTAGTGCGAATAATGGGCAGTAATGTGTCCTTGTCCCTGCGCTCTACCGGAACAAGGAAGCAAGCCTTGGTTTCACAGCAAATGCCACCAAACACCCACTTCCCTTCGATGGCGCGACCTCGGTGATTTTTCATTTTGCCAAACTTGAACTCGTCAATCTCAATAGTTTTTCCACGGCCACCTGTTGCCCCAGCATGATGATTCATGATCCTCCCGTCAATAGTTAAACCAATCTACCACCGTTTCTGTTGATGTGGATTGTTCGTCAATTGAGGTTTCGTGCAGTGCTTGAGTTGTGGAAAATATTTGTGCTCCCAACCGTATGTTAGGGCTAATACTTTTTCGATGGAAAGCTTGCTGCCAGAAAACCATGATTTATGGCGCATTGATGCCATTCCATCGCAACCCCTCTTCGAGCATCGCCACTCATACCCATCACGCGATGAAGCTCGTCTTGTCCAGCTGAGTACATTGCTGCACCCAGGTCGACGACATTTTATCGACGACGCAAGCAGGTTTTGTTCCTTGCACCAGTCTATGCACCGGTCGTAATCCTGAAGAAGCTGTCCCAGCGTGAACAAATTCATTTTTCCATACGAACATGGATTACACAACACTCTCAGAAAAAGATATTCCCAATTTGCCGTTTTATATCCAAATGGACCAATCAAAGGGTGGAGGAAACACATTCTTTTGTGCAAAGTAGGCCTCTCGTGCATTTCTTTTTAGTGTATTGTTGTGAAGAATTTTTAGATGGACAAGTAAGATAAAACTTAATTATTAACGAGTACCTTGCAACTGGCTTGTGTAACACAGTGGTAAGGTGACGGACTGGTAACAGAACGATGGATCTGACCGCAGTTGCGTAGTTAAAAAAAAAAAGAAAGAAAGAAACATAGTAAGAAAAAAGGGAGGCCTAGGGATAGAAAAATAGTGGAGAAACGAGTGGGGTCGAGAGGAGGAATGTGGGACAGGACAGAGGGTTGTCCAATACACCGACATAATGAGATTCATGATGCTTTGTGATAGACATCACAAAGTGTCCTCAAACCCTATTTCTTAACAAAAGAGTAACAGTTTTGTGACACATGAAGAACGGGACACTTTGTGACACTTTGTGATGTCTATTGTGACGTACTACGAATCTCATTATGTAAGAGTATTGGACATGTATGGCAGGACAACAGAGAGAAACGACACGGTTAATTGAATCCTCTTTTATTGGTACAGTAAGTAATAATTAGCAATGTATATACGCGAAACCCAAGGGAATAAGTCATTGTCTTTCACAAATTGTAATTTCACAAATTACAGGATTCACCTTGTACAAGTCATAATCTCTGTAAAGACCGCCATAATATGATCTAAAATCGGTACTTTCGTCTACCTTTCCAGCTGCCATTGTCTAAAAATGTTCAAAGCCAATTTGTTTTGTACTTTGTAGAAGCAAGAACGGCCTCATAAGCTGCAAAGTGGTCCTCAGATAAAGTTTTAGGCAGATGAAAACGACTCGCTCCGTCCTTGATCTCCGCCATCACGTGCCAGCTACACTGAATGACTGCTTATACGCGAAACAAACAACTCCCACAAAATGTATGCAGGGGACGAGTTGTGAAAAATGCGAAAGAATGTGTTCGCTTTTGCTCCTTAAAACAATTGGTGCTAATTATACAGACAATATATTTGCTCTATTGCATTGAATTTTCATGCGTGATTGAGAAGCCATATAAAAAACTCGTGCTTCGTGTTTCATCAGGGGTTCCAAACACCTCGAAATGCGTTTACCTTAGTGCCAACCGTTTTCCTACGACATTGGAAAACTTATTCAAATCATGTTGTTTTCCTTTGGAAAATTGAGAGAGACAGCTACTTAGTTTAATGTTAATTAGGGCATTGGCATCACAGTGACAGAGATTCAAACAAATCTCCTCATATAGGCCTGCAGTAATCAGATTCAACAGTATTCTCCATTTATAATATATGCCATGTGTCTTATGTTAGGGATTGCCTGTTCAACAGAATGGCGGATGCTGATGCTGAAAGGTCAGATGCAGTGATTACAGTTCCAGTTGACGTACCCTCTGAACCTGAAGCTAACTCACACACAAACCATACAATAGTGTCCCTTTTAGACCGCGTAGAGGCAGCGCTAATGTTCCGGGTAAATAATCGATAACTCTGCTTGTAACTGCACTGCCCTAGTCTTCTTGGAGGCTGTTGGGTACTGAAATAAGTTTAAGGCCGACTTTATGTAAAATAGTTTAACGTTATGTTGTATTCTGTACAAGGACATTTGCTGACACGATGAAATTTGTGTTGCCGTTTTAGAAGACAGGCTACTTTGTGAGGTTGTTACTGTAATGTTTATGAAAATAAAGCCATATATTTTTGAGATATTTAAAACTTTTTCGAGATATTTAGAAAACTATTCCGAGATATTTAGAGAAAGGCGATATTTACGTTACATTTATACAGTTACTTCTAGGTCTAAACAGCCTATTGAAATTGTTTAACTTAATAGTGGAAACTAAAAAGCAATTTCATTCCGTGATTTGTAACTCCATAATAATTCCATTTTCTTGCGCTCATTCACAGGAAGGGCCGACACTCTTCCGGTTTAAATGAAATACAGAAATGACAAAAATACGGAAACGAAGAAGGAAAATCGAAGTTCTAATTCCGTTTTCCATACCGTAGGAAAACGGGAAACGAAAATAGAAGTTCGAATTCCGTTTTCCCAAGTCGTAGGAAAACGGAAAACGAAAATGGAAGTTCGAATTCCGTTTTCCTTTGTCGTAGGAAAAAGGTTGGCACCAAGGTACACGCATTCTCGAAAAGCACTCCGCCTTCGACGTCGTGCTAAAATATCACGAGAGACTTTTACCTTTTGTCACCACGTACCACCCAGGAGTAAAAAATCCTTAAACAGACATTGGTGGAAAACACTAGTCAAAGAGTTTTATAAAAAAAAAAAAAAAAAAAAAGCCACTGCTAAGAACGATCTATCCTAAAACTCCGATAAAATCCTCTCTCTGATACAAAAAAAATATTAAAGAGGTAAATCTCTTAAAGAAACATTCTTCAGAGCGAAAATATAACTTTTAAGGCTCTAATGCGAGGCAACCGCAAAAACCACACAGAGTCCATGCAGGCCTGAGCATGTCATTTCCAATGTCTGTACACTTTAAGGTCGGCACACACGGAGGGACAAGTCCCTGCGACTAGTCCCCGCGACTAGTCCCGGGGACCAAGTCCCTTCGTGTGAACTACCCATTCAATTACAAAATCTAGTCGCAGGGACCAAAATTTGGTCCCTGCGACTTGTCCCACGAATTCAAACCATGTTTGAATTCGTGGGACAAGTCGCAGGGACTTGTCCCCTCAAATTATGCTGGTCCCTGCGTGTGAACTGTTCGTGGGACTAGTCCCTGCGACCAGTCCCTTTGTGTAAACTCTTCAGGGGACTAGTTGCAGGGACTAGTCGCAGGGACTAGTCCCCTCGTGTGTGCCGACCTTTACACGTGTTAAAACCTTTTTCTTAAAGGCCCATTATCGCCCTTGATGCATCGCGCGCAGCGACCGCTAATTCTGGAATTTCGTGTAACACGAAATTACTCAGACTTCGAAGCTCTTTTTTATCGCATCGTGAACAAATTTCCAAACTTATGGCCGTAAATATGTTCTCTGTTTATTCTTCTTCATTTTCCTTGTATTATTTTTGGAACAATTTGTGTGTATGTAAATTTAGGCCCGTTTTACTCAAAAGAGTCAGTGTGGCAATAGTCGGTAGCGGTAACTTCGCAGCGTTGTTTTTTCGACAAAGTGACGTTCATAGCGGAAGATTTACAGAGACTTGTTGTTCAAGTTTGGTGCTTTTTACCTCGGAGCTTTCAAGACTGATTTGCTGAGCTTGTTGGAGCCGACTTACTGCGATTTGGAAACTGATTTGATGGCGAGTATTAAAAATTATATGCGTCTGGATGTTTGATGTTTTTCATGCACCTCAAGGTCAGTTTGTGTAATGGATTCTGCAGCTTTAGTCAACTCTTTAGTGTTTTTAATCGGAATTGTCGCTAATTCTTTTTATCGACTTCTATTTTTATGCCCCATCGGGCATTCTAGCTTTACGTTCGACCAGTTCTCAGCTTGCCTAAGCTGCGTGATAATTTTAAAGGGAAAATTTTTCTTTCTCGCCGAGATGTCCGTGATTTAATGCGGAACTCAACCTTTTTCTCCTTTTGTCTAGCCGCATGGTCGACTGTATTTTGAACACAATATAAAGCGAAAGTGAAGGATAATTTAAAAAGAACGTATGAGTATTTTTCTTACTGCAAATTTGAATAAATATTTACTTGCGGATATTTTGCCACCATCCTCGGCACGTAATCAGCGAGTTTTATCAATAACGGATCGTTCAATACTTTGCTGCTTTTATTTTAAACCAGTGAACGGATTGTTCACGGTTTCAGTGGAGAAATATCAAGAAATATGCAAGTTGAATTTGTAGCCCTTTGCTTTAGTAGGCAAGCCAAATGTAGCAATATTCAACTCATCTAATTTTATATTCAGTTATGTATTTTGTTTTCAACTATTGGTTTAATATTCAACTTTTATTCAACCTTCAACACATCATTCAACATTCAACTAGTCATTCAACATTCAACACATCATTCAACATTCAACTATTCATTCAACATTCAACGCATCATTCAACATTCAACTATTGATTCAACATTCAACTATTGATTTAACATTCAACTATTGATTTAATATTCAACTATTCATTCAACATTCAACGCATCATTCAACATTCAACTATTCATTCAACATTCAACGAGTCATTCAACATTCAACGAGTCATTCAACATTCAACGAGTCATTCAACCGGTCAGTATAAAAGAGGGACTGTGGACTGCGGACCCGGACTGCGGACTGGGTATAAAACGCAGGCTGAGTATAGAATGAGGACTGAAGGCTGCAGACTAGGTACAAAACAATGTGCAAAAAGCGGGTGTAGTCATGGCCCACCCTATGGCCTCCCGGAGGTCGTGTTTTAACTCAGTTCATCCTGTGTAAACTGAACGTTTTCCATCAACACTCCCTGGCATACCAACGACTCTCTTGGTGGCGGTTCGCTCAAAAGTTTCAGTGTTAAACAGACTCGTGGTAGATTGGAATCAGGAAAATCAGAATGCCGTATAAATACAACTTTCGGGCAGCTATCAAGAGGCTATGGTCCTATTCCGTGTAGATCATCCAGCGAACTGGGTCCCAGTTTCTGTCGCTTGCGTGAACCCGCGATGACTGAAGAATCCAAACCAGCTTGAAATAGTGTAGCATCCAAGCATGTAATACACCTGCCCGTAGCCTTTACGATAGGAAACGTTATTATTTTAATACTGAAGGCCTCATGTTTTCCCGTCGTTGGAACCGTCGACAGTGTAAAGTTTATGCACATGTCATTGGCTTCCCAGTAGGGTCGACTCCCGGGCCTACCAGGGAGACATGTGGGGGACAATAAGGAGATGGATGTGATTCTTTTCCCGAGGGTAGAGGAAAATCTTGACATTGTTTTACATCACAGATTAGGGGTGGGGAAATTCACAAGTTTGAAAACGACGTCACGGGGATTTTCAGCTGAGAGGCACCTCACCCAGTGGGCTTTGTCTTGAGAGATTCCCCAACCCCCGGGGGAAATTCCTCAAGTTTGCTTGACTGATTTTACAACCCCCCTGGTTAGCCAGGGGGTCGATCCCACGGGGAAGCCGATGACATATGCATTTACGCCTGGTGGTCAGAGCACATAGATCAGGTGTTTATTCTTATATACTTTTCAAACAAAAATTGAAAGTAAGTTCAGCTCCAAGGTTTTTTTTTCTCTCCTCAATCTTTTTCTTCAAAGAACATTTAAGAAATTGCGACAGGATACATAATTTGGGACAGCATCAACAGAATCAAATATACGTGCATTACCGTGGGAACGGTGAACAGTGATTGGTTGAAGTTTTCCCAAAATTTACATACCTCAGGAGACGTGATTGTCTTGGAATTTTGGAAAACATTTAATTTAAAAAGAACTAAAGGTCGAAAATATTCCGAATTCAGTTCTACCACGAGTCTGCTTAGCAAATTTGAGCGAAACGCCGCCGAAAGAACAGAAGAGAGTCGTAGGTATGACAGATTGACGGAGAAGGTTGTTTACACAGGTTTCCAGCAATGCTGAACCGAGTGTTTTGCACTTTGTTGACAGCTGTATTAATTTCAGTTTTTTTTATTGTTTTTCTTAGCAAGAAGACCCGTCACGCGAGATTCCCGCCATTTTTATCATATTTAGCCAATCATATTATACCTCCCTCGTGGAATCGAACGATCCAAGAGAAAGGACCCTGTAATTGAAAACAGTATGTTCGTGTTTTTTGCACTGAAAAGGAAAATAATTTTACTAGGAAACATTGCAAAAATATTGAAAAACGTAAAACCATCTCGGTTAAAATTTTAAAATAGCCTGTTTTAAACGGGATTACGCCTCACAGAATTGAAAGTATATCAACAATACGATAGAGAAAGTTTGCTGTTGAAGTCTCGTTTTCGATTATATCTGATTTGTTAAGAATGACGGTTAGTTGGCTTATATACATCATTTATTTTCAGTTGACTAGCTAGCTTGTGCAAAGTGGAATTGCGCTTGTGCAAAGTGGAATTGCGCAAAACAACTGGTAGATGCTGTGGACATTATTTTCCTGGTGTATCTTCAAATCCAGTAGCACGCCGTATAAACTATGGCAAGTCGTTGCTGCCAAAAGCCTATCGAGTTGTAAATCCTGGTCCAGATGTCTTTCAATATCATCGAGTTAGAAACGTTACATGGTCAGTTTTGAAATTACATGGTCGAGTTCTGGAGAATCATGGTTGAGTTGCATTTTGAATGTTTGAGTTCTCGCTAGCGAGTTTTTATATTCTCGCTAGCGAGTTTTCAATTTCTCGCTAGCGAGTTGTCAATTTCTCGCTAGCGAGATTTTAAATTCTCGCTAGCGAGTTTTTCAATTTCTCGCTAGCGAGTTTTTCTCAATCGTGCGCAAACGCAATATGCGGACGGATGTTGTAGACGGTGGCGGAAGCTTTAATTAAAACATAGATGGAAGTTGTAGGCCGCGAATGGAAGCCGTAAATTTCGCAATTTTGAACTGTTGTTTTCTTTGAGGGCTCGAACTGGCGGGGTTCAAGTGTACAGATATTTCATTGACCCAAAGTACATGATGCAAACAAGACGCTCTGTGAGCGTTAACTCGGTACACTTTGGACACCTTGTGAAGTGCAGAAGTCGAACGCACGCTGTCTGATTCTCGGAAACAATCCGTTTGAAAAATGAAAATGGTTTGCTTTTGGGTTCGCTCAATGCATGTTTGTTTTTGTACGAGTGAATCACGTAAAACTGTTTTCGGAGTTGGCTATGCGAAAATAATGTCACTGGCTCCCACTTGAATTACTGTTATAATTCAGCCTCGCCGTAGTATTTGTAATCGTGGTATCGTTTCATGACTGTAACTAATTTGGGTCGACCTAAACTGTAATTAAGTTCGGCTCAGGAGAAGTACAGTGTCTGACCCGCGCTTTAATACGGATCGAAAGTAATTTTAAACTGATTTACTAGTGAAATGAACTACGGTACAAGCCAGACTCCGTGGCGCCAGTACGTGACAAGAAAAAGATCATTATCAAAATTTGCCATTAAGTCAAGCATTATTTGTGTTGCAGGACGCACAACAAAGTTCATCAGTGTTGGCATCGTTCAACTATTATGACTATTATAAATTTACAGTGGCTTAACATAATTTTTCCTAGGTTTTGAAGGAAAAAAAGAAGGTGCATTAAAAGTCCTTTCGTGACATGCGATGCTGAACACGTCTAGATCCTGAAGACTTTCATTGTTTTTTACAGTGCAAGATATGCAAAATTACTGAATCACAACTAAATTCCAGCCGACAAAGAATATTTGTGTCACTTTGTCGAAAGAAATCGACAAGCTGCTCTGGCTAACTACTTCACCTCATGTTGCAAACCTGTATTGAAATCGCATCAGACTACAGCAGCAATGAATACCCGAATGCATGCACTTAGCCACTACGTGAATGAGCTGGCTTCAAGGGCCCTTTGATCAATTTTCGAACCGATAGTCGGTTTTAGCGTATGTCTGCTTCTGCACTTCGCAAGGTGTTCAAGGTGTCAGAGGTAAAAGGTCATAGAGCGTCTTGTTTGCATTATGTTCTCTGGCTTAATGAAATAGCGGTACACTTAAATCCCTCCAGTTTGAGCCCTCAAAGAAAACAACCGTTCAAAATTGCGAAATTTACGGCTTCCATTTGCGGCCTTCAACTTCCCTCTATGGTCTAAAGTTTCCTCCACCGTCTTCAACATCCGTCCGCATATTCCGCTTGCGCACGATTGAGAAAAACTCGCTAGCGAGAAATTGAAAAACTCGCTAGCGAGAAATTGAAAACTCGCTAGCGAGAATTTAAAATCTCGCTAACGAGAAATTGAAAACTCGTTAGCGAGAAATTGAAAACTCGCTAGCGAGAATTTAAAAACTCGCTAGCGAGAAATTGAAAACTCGCTAGCGAGAATATAAAAACTCGCTAGCGAGAACTCAAACTTTCAAAATGCAACTCAACCATGGTTCTCCAGAACTCGACCATGCAATTTCAAAACTGACCATGTAACTTTTCTAACTCGATGATATTGAAAGACATTTGGACCAGGATTTACAACTCGATAGGCTTTTGGCAGCAACGGCTTGCCATAATAAACCCGCGGTGCGAAACACCGAGTTTTATAAAATTGACCACCAGTAGGCCATAGGGTGGGCCATAGCCTACACCATGGCCTACGCCACGGTTTGTCCATACCTGCCTTTTGCACAGTGTTTTGTACTCAGTACGCGTTTGGTTCCTAGCCCTCCTTTTACGGCCCAGTCCGCAGTCCGCAGTCCGCAGTCCGGGTCGACAGTCCTCAATCCATCTTTTATACTGACCGGTTGAATGACTCGTTGAATGTTGAATGATGCATTGAATGTTGAATGAATAGTTGAATGTTGAATGATGTGTTGAATGTTGAATGAACAGTTGAATGTTGAATGATGCGTTGAATGTTGAATGATGCGTTGAATATTAAATCAATAGTTGAATGTTGAATCAATAGTTGAATGTTGAATGAATAGTTGAATGTTGAATGATGTGTTGAATGTTGAATAAATAGTTGAATGTTGAATGATGTGTTGAAGGTTGAATAAAGCTGAATATTAAACCAATAGTTGAAAACAAAATACATAACTGAATATAAAATTAGATGAGTTGAATATTGCTACATTTGGCTTGCCATACTTTAGCGAAACCGGGGACAAGCGACAACTCGGCGTGATGAACCAGATCACAAGCGCGATAAAAATAATTGACCAATCAGGGGCATCGTTTAACAATGTCACGATTTCAAAACAAAAACAAACGACCGCGTTGGGTGATAATGGGCCTTTAAAGAGACGCTGCAATGGATTGACATGCGCAGCATTTCTCACACACAGAGTTTCCTGAACGCGTTGATATCTTGTTTTTCTTTAAACGTCTACGTTAAATAAGCCTTTATGAGGCTAATAGAATGTACAGTTATCTGTAAACGAATAATTGGAATCGAAGAAATGTAAAAGAAGCCAAAAATTATTTATTCAAATTACTGACAGTCGAGTTCAGTGAAGTGTGAGCGGAAACACTGTCGGTTGAACAAGCGCTCGCCTCTCACAGAAATAATTTTTTCTCTCCAACATACCTCAACATATTGCGATCTTAACATGCCCTTTTAAAGCTGAAAGAGGGTAAATTTATTTGCGAACGACGATCATGAAGTCAAATGACGGTAGACAGGGAAAAAATTATGCCGTGTTTTTAGTACTCACCGCTTGGTTTAAGTTGTGACCCAAGTAAACTTAACCAGTGCAGTAAAGGGGATTAGTTTCTAAAGAAACTGTGGTGCTGCGTCGGTGGGGGAGTGAAACACGAAAATTTGGTTTATCAACGGAGTTGATAATGTAAATTGACCACCGTACAGGGATTAACCAGTGCAGTGCCTCTCAACTATAAATACACGTTTTTCTTCAAAATGCTACACTAAATACAAATTTTAAAGCGACGATATTACACGTTTATCAGCAAACGATGAAGTGATGGTCTCTGACATTCAAGCGACTACAAATGAATCGCGAAGATGGAACCGCTGCATTAAACTTAACAGCTTACTACACTTCGATCGATTACCGCACCAGTTACACTGCTGTGCACGTGGAATTTCTCATGAATTCAAGCCTTGAAAACGTTTTTCCTCGTTGTAGATGCGTTGATACAATTTGTCTCCCTTTGCTCTGTCTTCTTGAGGAGACTGAATAACCATTTTCGCGCTGGGTGTTCAAACACCGGATTCGACGGTCAACGCCATTTTGAATGTAGCTCTCCAACTTAAAAATTTCCGCCGGAACTTTTCAAGTTTGGATTCAAAAGCCAGCGCATGCGCGAAGATGACAGTGTACCCTTAAAAGCCATACAGTTGCTCGACAAATAACAATGTTTATTCAGATAGAATATATCTTCGTTAATTCAATTAGTTACGATTTTACAATTTGTTTGTTTTGGATGAAAAATTAAAATTAATTAACTGTAAATAAATATAATTTATAAATTTTCAACACGTCTATCATAAAGTCGTCAAAAACGATTGATCAAGAGCAAAACATTCATCCAACAAATAATGTTGGTCAAACATAATGTAACAAGGGGTGCTAAACGACCTTTTCTGTTGAACCAACAAAATGTTGTATAACAAATTTAGAACGTTTAGCCGTGATTTAAGCTTAAACTTGATGGATGATCACTATAGGAGTGAGCCAAATTTATCAATTGTATTACAAAATTCCTTTTTTAGGATGAATATCGCGGAATTTGAACTAAGCTTACCTGCTTTATCACGTGTGCGTCACTTTTTTTTATCAGCTTTGGCTTGTGACACAATTTATACAGCGCAATATGTGCTATTTATGTGTTAAGACTCTGAAATCAAATCAATTCTTAATCAAGTAGACTCAAATCATATCAAATGCCTAAAGTTGTTCAAAGATCGGTTTGTAAATGAAAAAGTGGTTTACTTATCGCTTGGAACTAGAGATTTAAGGGAAAAGCCTATATGACTTGATTTGAGTTGAGCACAACAGTCAGTTCGTGTACAGGATGTTTACAACACGAATGTCGAATTGGTGTCATTTTTACTGATAAGATCTTACTTGAGATATGTGAACCTTGCCTTGATTTGATTTTAATATTCACCACAGAGTGATGTTGTTGAAATGTAACCACAACAGTAGATTGAATAAACCTACAACGATTCCTCAAACATGATATTGTTAGAATTTTCCTTTCAACAAAAAGAAAATTGTTTAACATGATCTTGTTAAGTGTTCGTGTTGGAGCGATACAATTACACGAAAACTAACAAATATTTTTTTTCGAGCCCATATTCTCATTTTAATCAACATTGAATTAACTAGGAATTGGTTATTTTCTACTGAAATGAATATAATAAATATAACTCATTAATTTGTGACAATTAACGATTAATCTCTATTGAGTGGAATGCGCCATCTTTATGAGTTTTCTACCTCATGTTTTATCAAACGTAGTGCACTATTTATTAATGACATTTGTGCCACAACAACAAAACAAAACGAACAAGGAAAATGACAACCAAACAGGACTACAACTTCGGGCCAGACTACCGTAGAATGTAACAATTTCGAATTCCTCATGCAATCTAAACCATTCGAAGAACACGCGAACAAAAAGGGTTTATCATTTATGATCTGCGCTACACTTGCGCATCGGGGCTGAAATGGTGGATGGAGGGAGAGGGAGGGGGAGTGGGGGGGGGGGGGAGGGGGCATTGGCGTTGGCCAATGGCAGCAACAGAAATTGAACGAGGAATACCGCCCGGTTCGCTATAGATTCACAAGCCGGTAGTGGCTAAAGAAGTTATTTATTAAGTATTTTATTTTCTGGGGAAACTCGGGGTTCGTGTGGCATTAACAACGGCAGGAAAAATTAGAAAGTATGGCCACATGCATTACACAGCTTCAATACACCATGGATTGGAAGAGAACGAACATTTTCATGCTTTGAATCACGTTACTTATTCCAGTCTGCTGTTCTTACAGCTAAAATCACTGCAGTTAATTACTCTCAGGTTTTCAAATTAGTGCAAATCGCCCAATTTGTTACCTTTGGTACCAGTGATAAATACTAGTTATAACCTCTTCCCAGAGTTAAATACCCTACAGTGAGTCAAAGCACGCCGGCGAAACTGCGTGAAACAAAATACCGTTGTCTCCGTCAATCTTGCCCAGCGATATGTGAACCACTGAAGTCAGGGCACTCAACGTGTTTTTCAATATGACGTCTTGACATGTTACGTAACAACGAATCCAGCTGCACATCAGCCAACTGATGGAACCTAACTAAGGACATGAATACATTTAGGAATTACAAAACAAACAATGCTTCTGATATCGAAGGTCATCGAAAAATCACGAAAGGAAAAATTGCGAAAGCTGGTTTAGTTTTCGCGCACCGGGCAACGTAAAAGCCACATGCGTTTTTTTTTTATTATTTCGATGGGACCAAAAGATAAGCCAAATTTAAATATCAATAATACTATAAGTCAGAGTACAAACGTTTATATTTCTTCAAGGATGAATATCGGGGAATTTGAAGTAAGCTTTCCTACGGCATCATTTGCATGTGGGTCACTTCATCAAAGATCGGTTTTGTAAGAACCAAATGGCCAAGGAACATGTTTTATTCAACACTGCTAGTTACAGATTTAAGGAAAAAAGAGACTTCCAATTTCTCAAACAAATTAAAACAGTCATTTCATGCCCATATAGTGTGTTTACAACTAGGAACATGCCATAATAGGTTATCGATTTCGTGTTATTCTGTAAAGGCCCTGGCAAACGAGGGCACATATTGTTACGGACAGAAATGTTCCCCTGTTTGCCCACGCTCAAAACATTTGTTGCGGACACAAAATTTGTATCCGGGACACAAAAAATGTTTGTGATTTTCTTCAGAAGCATTTTGTGTCCCCAACAAATGTTTCCCAGTTTGCGCAGCATGGAAACACATTTATTTTGTGTCCCGCTCGTTTGCACAACCAAGAAACATCATCAGCAACAATATGTCCTCGTTTTCCAGAGCCTTTAACTTTCACTGATTGATAAGATTTTACTTTAAATTCGTGAACCTGCCTTAATTTCCAATATTAACCACAGAGTGTGTTGTTGAAACGTAACCACAACAGGGGATCGGATAAATTGACATCGATGGCTCTAACATGATATTGCTACAATTTTTCTTTCACCAAAAATTGTTTAATACGATATTGTAAAAAAAAAAAAAATTCCTTTCGGAGTTATACAATCACGCGAAATGTAACAAATCTCTTTTTGTTTCCCTTTCAAGCCTTATCCTCCTTAATTGAATTACTGATGATTTGGTTTATTTTTCTATTGAAATTAATGCAATTAATATAATTTATTAGTTTGTGACAATTAAAGATTAATCTGTTTCAAGTACAATATGTCTTGTTTATGGGTCCGAGTTTTCTACCTCATGTTTCATGCAAAGTAGTGTTTTTAAGACTTGCAAATAATAATGATATTTGAGCAAAATGAGTGCAAGAAACCTGAAACCAAAAGGAGTAAATAGCAACTATCTTAATTGTTGTCGTGCCTCCCATCACGCCTATAACTGGCACAATACTGTCTGCAGACAATACAGGCTCCAAGGAATACTGTCTCTACACAGTTAAAAATAAATTGTTATCAAGAACTAGCTAAAAATATTGCACAGATATCTTGAGCGGTAGTCTCAAGAGGACCATAAATCTCGACAGATGCTGTTGCAGTTGCCAGAAGTAGCTCGCGTTAGCAAGTGAACAGTGTCTCCAAGACTCAAGAAATCCCATTAGCATCATGTCCTTGGCTGTCTCCATTTGTCTATGCGCAGGTCTGTTTGTGGTCTTCAGCAGTTGCGCTTCCTTTCCAAGAGACACGGTTAATGCAGACGCCGAAAATGGTACGTCTAACAGGACTCGTATATATTGTAAGCAATCTGTTAGATCCGAAAAAACCTGAAGATAATCGAAACAGCCATCAGTTTAGGCTTAGCTCAGTTCAAAAAACGTTCATCTCTCGTACTGCTAAGTGCAATTTTTGGAAAGTTAAATCCAATAAAATATTAAGGCACGTGTGAACACAGAAACTCCTAAAATGTATCTTTCGGTCATTGTTTTTTTTTTGCCAGGGAATAACCTTTCTTAGAAACTCTTAAACATCTTGGGTGTCTTTTCAGCTCAATCATCTTAGCCTGACAAATGTGCTCCCATTAAGTAAGCTTCGTGCAACAACTACACGAGGATAAATCTCAGAAACTTAACTTGACGTTTCTTAACTTCAACAAATTCGATGTTGTGACACATAAGGACTGCTGGGCATTCCTGACTGATTTCGAAAAATAAAGCCTGTGAAACCTAAATGCTTGATATTTGTCTCGGTATTTGCTATCTTGAAGACAGCAACTGTTATTTGAAGACAAATCTAGGAAAGAAAAAGAAAGAAAAATAACTCGACAGTATATCACGATCAATAACTCTTTTGAAAAACAGTGCGTGTCAAGATCCGAACGTTCTTGATCAAATATTTCCAAGACTTTTCAATATTGTTTTATTGCAAGGAAAAGAATATTTTAAACTTCTTTTAAGATGTCGCATTATCATTTTACGTGATTTTTGCTCCTCCTTTAATTTTTTTTTGGATATGGCTTCAAAAAGCGGGTCTTAATTAATACCAAGCTAGAATTGCTTGCTTATATTGGTTTCAAGCTTTTTTTCCTTTGCTAAGTCGTGCCAATGTGAAGACGTTCGACCCTCAGTGGTGACAAAGGGCTGATCATAAGCAAGGGACTCCTTTCAAGTATCGCTTAAGTGGGCAATATACCTGAATGCTACATTTTTGTCACTTTATTACCTTTAAAACTTATTATCTTCTCGAGATTTCATGCCATCCAAAAACCCATCATATTTTTGTACCACATAACCCCATAAATATCTCAGAATTTTTGGGTGATTTTTACAGTGTTTGTGAGGAAGAAGAGAAGGTGGGAGGGCAGAGGGATTGAAAGGGATGGTGAGAAAAATGAAGATTTTAAGGTGATTAAAAACTTGGAGGTTAAAAATTAATGGACAAACACCAAACAGTTCGTCCTCAACCTTACATGCACCCGTGTTGAAATGGACTGTCCGTTTGTGCATGCCTTATTTTCCCTTTTTAATTTCTTCATCAAATCACTTCTTATTTCATCAACATCCAGGTACAACGCCCCCTTAATTTGAATTCGAAAGCTGTCGTAAAATCGTTCAGGCATAGTTTCTGAAATTTTATAATTGCGAGAATAGGCCACAAAATCTCGGTCACATAAACCGACAACCAAAGCTTTGATTTTGAGTAGAATTTGGGTTAGAATGACATATGTACGTATGCCATACTTACAACATTCCAGAATTCATAGCTTTGTTTGTAGATCATCATCACTAATTCCCAGTCAGTGGTGTTTCCATTTGGTACTTGGTATCACTAATTACCAATAAACAATGCAAATCGTTTTATTTCCAGACTTCTTGTTTTTGTTTCATCCCTTTCAAAGCCGATCGCCTGCAAGAGTCAAAATTAAACAAAATATGCAACTAGG
The DNA here is from genome assembly GCA_016490735.1 of Pachyseris speciosa. Taxonomy (NCBI): domain Eukaryota; kingdom Metazoa; phylum Cnidaria; class Anthozoa; order Scleractinia; family Pachyseridae; genus Pachyseris; species Pachyseris speciosa. The sequence goes on along the minus strand of JAEMWC010000419.1, from coordinate 647,099 downwards.
GTAACGAAAACTTGTAAAACAAAATAAGTAGGAGAGCTGTTACTCACAAGGACAATTTCGCAATATCATGTCCGCCTTGGCCATGACGACGAACCCCAAGTGGGTCCAAAAAGCTTTCCACTTCTATCATTGTGGATAACTTAGGCCAGCAATGCGCATAAAAGAGCAGCACTTATATCGCATTACTGACAGAGTAGTCACTGTAGCGTGTAAAGGGGTTAGTTTCTAAAGAAACTATGGTGCTGCGTCGGTGGGGAACTGAGTGGCACACGAAAATAAGTTGGTTTTGTCAACTGAGTTGATAACGTAAATTGGCCATCTTAAAGACTTTAAAAAGCTGACGTTTCGAGCTCTAGCCTTTCGACAGAGCGAACCTAATGATCAACAATGTCTGTAAGAAAGAAGTGCTGAATTACTGCCTATCGTGTTAGTTAAAGACAGAATTCTAAGTTGCCTTTATTGCGTTTATTTGGCCACTTTTTTCATTGAAGGCTCAATGATTTATCATTGCGTCTAAATATTGGCTAAGTGTTGATTCACAATTTAACCTTTAATTGTTTAAGGAATAGCTTGTTGTGAACAATGCCTATCTAATATTTGAAAAGATATAGCATTCCTAAATATCACAGATACTGATTTGCTTTATACACTTTATTCCAAAATGGCGGCCTATTTATTATTTTGTTTGCATGTTAATTAGCCCTCTTTGCCTCATTTTCCACTTCAAAATTCTTTTGTATTTTGTCCATGATGACGAGGCAAAGAGGGCTAATTAACATGCAAACAAAAGAATAATAAATTGGCCGCCATTTTGGAATAAGGTGTATGGGTTGTCAGTATGAGGCACCTAATCTGGTATTTCTTTTATTTTATTAACATTATTCCTAAAATTCCGTTACTTACATTAGATTACAATTGCAACTCAATCACCAGTTTATTTATTTCCTGCTTGTTCAAGCACATATGCGTTTCTGGGTTTGAAACATTAAGTTATTAGAGTACATATACAGTGAGCAAATGAAAATGGTTCAAATATCACACTGTAAGATGTCAAGATATTCAGTGGTCCGACTGATCTCGTCACCTTGTTTCTTTCCCCTATGATCAGGATCGAACAAGCTGAGAACAAGATATCGCCGCCAAATAATGCCTGGTAGTGGGGTTTGTGGAGGGGTCCGTTTCAACTCCGCCACCCATATTTGCTGCAATGGCAATGCTGAGCCCAGGGTAGGACTTACTCCTCTGTGCTGCGATAGTGAATCATACGACCCAGCTACTCAGATGTGTTGTGAGGGTAGTGTCTCTCATAAACCGACAGCCAATAATTCAATACCAGCTTGCTGCGCAAGTGAAGGATATGATATGAACATCAGTTTATGCTGCAATGATAACGTGATGCACAAGCCCACAGGGCCCAAGGCAATGCCAGGATGCTGTGGGGATCACTCATACGATGCGTTTCTTCAGTTATGTTGCGACAGTCACGCTGTGCCCAAGATGGGATCGCAACCAGGTTGCTGTGGGCGGAACAGCTACGATGCTAAAACCACCTTGTGCTGCGACGCCAATGTGGTATTCGTGTCAGGACCACAAGCAGGATGCTGTGGAAGCCAGGGATTCGATGGAGCTATCCAGTTATGCTGCGACTCCGTCGTCTTACCCAAGCCAGGGGCAATGGGTGCTTGCTGTGGCAGTCAGGCGTATGACCAAAACACTTATCTGTGTTGCGAGGGACGCTTGGTTCTCAAAGCAGGACCAGGTTCATCCTGTTGTGGGAGTGTCTCATACAACCCGTCTTCTTCCTTGTGCTGTGCAGGTACCGTTGTTGGGATTACAGCATCAAAGCCAGTATGCTGCGGATCATCCTCTTACAACCCTACCACAGCATTATGTTGCGATGGCCATCCGGGTACCAAGGTAGGCAAAATGCCCACTTGCTGTGGAGGAGCTGTGTACGATGCAGCTCTCGCCAAATGCTGCGATGGAGTCGTTCATCCCAATGTACCGTCCTGTGCGGGACTTGCATAGAATTCAGCCCTTCACGGCTGGTACTGTGCTATACAATCCGCATAATCTGCAATAAATCAAACATAACTGAATACTTTGCTTAAATGAAGGCTTGTAAAGGGAACACGTACGCATGTATAATCGTGCAGTGCAACTGTAAATAGCTATAACTGTGCGTGCAGGTATCTGTAAAATAAGCTAAGGTTAAAGGGCATTGTTTTTTTTTATTTGACAAAGAAATGCCGAAAGGAATTGGGATGAAGTGGATTCAAAGTGCCTGCTCTCTGCTCTTTGTATGCCTTTCCGCTGTTGACAATCTTACAACAATACCAACTAAGGCGCCATATTACACATAAGCTGTCAAGTTTAACAAGTAATAATAAAATAGAATGTAGAAAGTGGGCAAACTAGTTTCAGTTTTAGAGATCAAGTAGGTTGTCTGCTTGTGTGATGTGTCCTCTTAACAAAACTAGACCTTGGCATTTGGCTTTCTCATTTTCACAACATCTTACTTTCAAAAGCAGTTACAAATTCAAGGGAAACCTTTGACCAAGAGATTACAAAACTAGCCTAGCTTCTGGTGGAAAAAAATCCAATTCATGACACAACCTTACCCATGAAGGGTGAAAATAAAAATATCTTGTTAATTTGAGACTCAGTCATGCCAACCTTTTCTCCTAAAATCCCAGTCAAAATATGTTGAATTTTGAATTTTCTTTGCAACTGAAAATTTTAGTCAACAACGTAAGATTTTCGTATGAATATTCCAGCTGTAATTCTCGACAATAATTCCTTAGTCGATTCAGTGGACCGGAACTTAATTTAGCACAGCGGGAGATACATGTAAAACGAACGGACAGATAACCGCTTCCCGGCGATAGCTGTGCAAGATACCCAAGGAAACGCGGTAATCCCCAGCCTGACCTCCTCCTCCCTGCACCCCCTCTCCCCTCGCCCACAAAACGACAAATTGCATACCTGAACATAAACTCAGCTTTCCAGTAAAAACAATCAGCACTCCTGAAAATTGAAACAAACAAACAAAACTCGCAAAGTGTTTAACAAAACCAGACAAGCTAAATTGGATACAGATTTTTTTCAGGCTTAATAATGGACTCACTGCAGGAATAAAAAAAAATCCTTTGGCGACTCAGTAGACTGAATTTTAATATAGCGCGTTTTCATTCATGTGACTACTGGCCATATTGGTTTACTGAAACAAAAGAAAGTATTTGCAGAAAAAAAAAAAAGATTAATAATAATAATTTAGAACTTATATAGCGCATTTTCCATGTGTATATGATCAAATGCGCTTTACAAGCAGATGAAATTGGAATTTGGAAATGTTGGTTTTTGTGGAAAGGGGCAAACCGGAGAACCCGGAGAAAAACCTCTCGGAGCTGAGAAGAGAACCAACAACAAACTCAACCCACATATGACGTCGGGTCCGGGAATCGAACCGGGCCACATTGGTGGAAGGCGAGTGCTCTCACCACTGCGCCATCCCTGCTCCCCGCCGCCGTTTCTTTGTTTTGGAACACCAACATGGCCGCCGTGACGTCATGTGAAAACAATATATAGCACAGCGGGAGATGGGACGAGCGGAAAGGGAACCACTTCCCGGCGATAGCTGTACAGGCAAATGGATCAAAGAATACCCCTCCACACCGCCATTCTTTTTAATACATACAATACCTCATACATGTATATCTACACAGTCCCTCAGGAAAACAGACGCGACCCCTGAAAAGCAAAGGAGAATTTCGACGAATACATACGAAAGATTCACATTTAAGTTTCACAAAACAAGACAAGCGCAGTTGATAACGAAGAATATTCCAGTTGTAATTCTCGACTCAGGAATTTAACAAAATCCTTTGCCGACTCAGAAGACTGAAATTAATATAGCACAGCGGGAGAAGGGATGAGCGGAGAGGGGACCGCTTCCCGGCGATAGCCGTGCACTATTGTGATTCAAAGTACCCCTCCCCACCGCCATCCTTTTAATACATACCTAATATATATATCTACAGTCCCTCAGGAGAACAGACCAGGCCTCTGAAAAGTAAAACAACATTCGATGTATGAACACAAAAGAAGACTACCTCACACAGGTCACGCAGTCGATAATGAAGAATGTTCCAGCTGTAATTCTCGACTCAGGAATTTAATAAAATCCATTGCCGACTCAGAAGACCGGAATTAATATAGCACAGCGGGAGATGGGATGAGTGGACTGGGAACCACTTCCCGGCGATAGCCGTGCACATTACAATAACTAAGACACTAGGAAACAAAACTCCCAATAGTCAGGTACATTAAAAATTAAAACGAAAAAGGATGAGTATAAATGAAAGATTGACTCTGAAAAGAAAAAAAATATCTATTACATTGTATTTCGTTTAAAGTTCCACGATAAACGTACTCAGAAACTGGAGCTATGAAGGTTTACTTTCCCTGTAGCAAATGCGCACAAACGTGAAGAGCTCACTTACAAACTAAGGCGGCCATTCAATATAAATTTAGGCCTCGATCGTTCATGTTATTTTATTTTATTTTTATTTCATTAGCTTCGCCAACTTGATATTAAATATACACAAAAAAAAAGAAAAGAAAAGAAAGAAAGAAAGATCATGACAAAACATTTCAATCTGTATTTCCTGGCGACGACTGTTGGTGTCTTTAGAGGCACGGTTAAACGTCAGGCCTACGACACAAGTCAGCGACGACATTATGTTGGTTCAGAGAGGTTTTCAAGTGAGTGTCGTAAAACCGACACCAAAGCAATTAATCTGACCAATCACCATGGACGTACGCAGCACAATGAACCAATCAGAATTTAAATAAATTACATGCAGCTGACGCCAAGCGCGGGAAAATGAGCGCAACCAAGTCACGATTGTTTTCGGTTTTTCTTCTCGTTGGTTGAGAGGGTGGCGCGAATTTTGATAGCCACTCATAGAGCGAAGAAAAGCATAACCAAGAATTACTCTCGAGACTCAAATTGACACTAACCGGAAGGACACCAGATCGTTTCAGTGTACGCCAAAGGTTCCCCACGAGTTGGCGACAGGCCATGACGGTCAATGATCAACAACAGGAAATACAAACCATGCTTCATCCACTGAAAGCTGGCTTTCACACAACCACCATTTATCCTCGAGTTTATTGTCAACCATGATTTTTTTTTTTAACCTACCGCAGAAAAGTGCGCAGTCAGCTTTTCTCTTGGTATACAGAACTACAGCTACGGTCCACGATTTTCTGTCGGGCGAAGTAAGGAAAAAACCAGAATGAATCAGATTTAAATAAGGAAATGTAGACCTTCGGACATCTTAAAACTTAATTTAAGCAAACCAACGAAACCACCATACATGGTGGATATGGAGGTTGGGGGAAACGATGATGAAGTTCCAAACCCCTCGGGATTTTGTCCAACAACCTCCTTTGACCATAAATAGACAGAAATAGACTATACTTCATAGATACGGTTGGCAAATGCCAGTCGCATGACTAGTATAGTAGCCATATTAGATTGTTTATGTTTATCCTTCCTCGCCAAAACATCGTTGCTATGGCAACATCACCGGTAATAAGAGATAAAGATAGCATGAGCCAGTATGTCTGGGTCTTCCAAGGTTAAAGCTTTTAAAAATACTTTCAGAAAGGTCAGGAGTGCTTTTAATGACGACAAACGTAACAAATGGGAACATTTCTACATCGATCGAAAACAAGTCCTCCCAATAAGGTCGCAACACAAACACACAAAAATCGAGGTGACAACTTCTCTTTTTCTTGGCAATTGCTATTTTATGGTCATTGTTCTAGTTAAACAAAAGTACTTTTCGAGAAGCGACGCTCAGAGGGCTAAAAAGCTAGTTGAATTTAAAGAACATCAATTTTCCAACGGGAAACCAGACCGAAAGTGCCAATAGTTACTTGTCGCTTGCATTGTTCACTACTAAATTTGCTAAAACAAGCATTTAGATACATCTCACCAATTTCACCGTAAAAGGGACACTGTCACGGGCGCGCATGCGCTATATTTTCTAACCGAAACGCGAAAAGGTCGGCCTGAATTTTTCAAGTTTGGGGACCTCCATTCAAAATGGTATCCACCATTTACAGCGGTACGTTAACCCGAGAGGTGAAAATGACCATTCAATCTCCCCAAGAGAGCAAAGCAGAGCGGTCAAAATGTCACCAAAGCGGTATATACAAGTAGAACGACAAGAAACTTTTCAAGCCTTGAAATTGTCTGGAATTCGACGTATACAGTGTGATTGAAGTGTGTGCTGTAAAGTGAAGGATGTAACGAGTTCACCTCCGCGGCTCATTTCTCGTCACAAGAACGCCAGAGAACATCCATCATCGTTTGCTGATTGAAGTTTACTATTTTTCGAAATCTGTATTTCAAGTTCAAGTTCAAGTTTATTTCAACTCTTTTACAAGTGGATAATTCTTGGTGGGCTAGGCCGCAAATAGCTTATTTAGCGTGGTAGTTTGAAGAGGTAGTTTGAAGAGCTTATTTAGCGTGGTAGTTTGAAGAATAACCTGGTTGTGTGTTTACAGTACTTTTGTCGGGAATTTATAACTAGACCAAGCATTCCAGGGTAAAACTAACCTGCGATCAGGCCCAATTGAAGCATCGCTCTTATGTCCTCTTATGTGGGCGCTCGCTACTTTCCCGGGGAAAGGTTTACCATCGAAACGAAAACAGAGCCTGATCGCAGATTAGAGTAAAACATGGCACACTTTTTTCCTGTGTACCTTCATTTGAGTTCATACACTGTAATTATCACTTGCAAGTAAATGTACTCTCTTTCAACTTTAATATTGGCAACATAGGCCCGGTTCAGACGCCGTACTTCAGCCAAGCCGAATCGAATTCAACGATAGGCCGACCTAAATTGATTAATCCTGGCTGAATTGATTCAGACGCCGAACTTTATTCGGCCAAAAAACGAAGTACACATGTCACCTTCGTTGAGTTTGACCCGCCAAACCGCCATTTTTTCTTCTGCAACACTCCTTTGTGCATGCTGTCATGTAAAAAACAGCTTGAAAAATATATTAAAATGATTTATGCATTTGATTCGGCTCATGTGAAGTGCGGCGTCTGAATCAAAGCCGTTCTACAGCCGTTCTTCCCGGCTGAGCCAGGCGGGATTAATTGCTCAGCCTATCTTAATTAAATCAGCCGTTCCGAATTGATACTGACGCCGTACTTCACATGAACTTAATTCGATGAATTCGATTCGGCTCGGCTGAAGTACGGCGTCTGAGCCGGGCCATAGTCGTGGATATGTTGGGGTGAAAAGTATTGTTTATGTGAGAGGTGAGCGCTTTTACTGGAGACAGAATTGGTCACTTTTCACTGAGTTTAACTGTCGGTAAACAAACGTGGCATAAATTTTGGGTTCCGTTTGATTTTTCCGGATTCCAACTTATCGTCGTCAGATAACCATGTTTTCTATTTGCTTAAAAAAGTCGTATTTAATCAACACAATCGAGAAAATATCTGCGCGTGATAGCTACTGCGCATCTCAACCCATGACAGTTTCCCTCATTCTGGTCCCTCGACTCTTCGCTCCGTACTGCGCAGGCTTGACGAAACGAGCGACTCTCGAGAGATCCGATAGGTTTACGATTCTGATTGGCTTAACAATTCAAATAAACGGAAGTGAAACAAAACTCTTAGGCGGCGCTGAACCCTAAGCATGCGTAGTTCAGCCGGAAGCCCAATGTTTTTGGACTTGTAAATCGGAACTTTCCAGGGTCCCTCGTTTCACGACCGCTGGTCAAGGGGAACGAAGACCCTGGGTGCGAGGTGGAGTGGCTAACAAAGTGGCTAACAAGCGTGAACGATATAAAGTATAAAGCAAGCAGCCTATGTGTTTATGAGTTTAGAAACATGAACTGGAGGTTTTCTCGCGGAAGAGTACTATCTGTCCAAACCCCGTACCCTGTCGATTGTGATCTTCTACTATTAGGTCATATAACCAGTTTACGTCAATCAAGCTTAAGGTGGGATTTAACCTAAACACTGTTACGTTAGTTCGCATTTCAAGCAGTTAATTAACAGTCCTTATGCTCATCTCACGAAGCTATGTTGTGGGATATTTTGTGAATTTTTTTAGGTGATTTTTGGGTATACTTGGGAAGAGATAATTTTTCTCAAAGGATTAATTAAATCGAGGGAAATAGGAAATATTGAAGATTTAATGAAGGTTTAAGAGTGTAATTTGAAGTTAGAAATTAGCAGACGGGCACCAAACAGTTCCCCTAGCAACCTGCAGTGCCCTTGTGGAGTGTCAGCTGTCTGGTGGTGTTTCGAAACATGTTCTTTTTACATTCCAATCCCTTCTTTAATCTCCCTAGAATTTCACTCCAATTCACGCCTGTTAGTGTCTTTTCGCGGATGAACACTGTTACTTCAAGTGACTAGTTTTAGCCGATCGGTAGTGAATTTCAGTAATACGTACCTTAAAAGCAAATATTGATAGTAAGAATTTATACTGCGCAGTTTCTATAAGGATATTCAGCTGCGCCTTGCAAATATTAAGACTAGAAGATTTAAAATTCTGAAAGACCGTAACAAAATAGAATAAATTATAACTATAATGTCAATTAAAATCTTAGTTAATACTAAGTACTGTACTATAGATAACAGCTAACATAACTAGTTAAAAAACTGAAGAAAACATGTTTAAATAATAATGTTTTGTTCCAGGTATTATTCTCGACAAAGGCGTTAGGGATCCTTTGGCGACTCTTAGGACTGGATGTCATTATAGCACAGCGGGAGGTGGGATTAGCGGATTGAAAGCCGCCGCCCGGCGGTTGCTGTGCACTATCATGATGACACTTCCATAACTACTGTGATTGACAACATATATAGATCGGACACACTTACCGGAAGATACCTCCTTCACGTTCACAAGTCAAAATCATCGCCTTCCTGTATGTAACATGGAGCAACAACTAAAATGTTTAAAGTGAAATAATAGCACAAAAAAAAAAAACAGAGAATATTATTGCAAATGCATTTGAATGGTTCAAATACCGTAAAAGCTCATTAAAGCTCATTAACGGGGGTCTTATTTCAAATCTTAAACACGCTGCTTTCGTCCTAAAATAGTTTTTGTACAAAATTCAAACAGCTGCGGTGAAACTTTAGTATTTAATACAGAGCAGCAAACAGTATTATGCGTTTGAGTGTCTATTTGTTTAAATTAAAAACAAACCAACTGGGCCGCATGAAGTGGATTCTGTAAGAGGGAAAAGGAGGAACTACCGTAATTACAAAATCTCATGTCCAAAGGCGGGGGGGGGGGGGGGGAGGGCTTATCAGAGAGGAGGGGCTTATTACGAAAATCGACTTCCAAACGGGAGGCTTATTAGAAAGGGAGGGAGGTAATAGAGATGGGGGGCTTAATAGAGCTTTTACAGTAATCAAAATTTTACTGTTAGAGTTGTCCTTTGCTGTTGTCTAAGTTGTACCAGTCGTAATTCCAGACGCACAAATGGATGTAATTCGTGCTTCGGCTCAGTTGACTGGATGTTACTTTTGCACGGCTAAAGAATGGAGGGCAGATGATTGACAGCCACCACGCGAACACAGCTGTGCGTGACAGTACCAGCACCGAAATAATGCGTATTAGCATAGTAGAGATTTGGACAGGCAGGGTTGTATCCATAAGGCCGATTGAAATCAAGGTTTTATCATTGTAGGAAGAAAGAAGAAGAAAAAGAAAAACTGGTGTATATGTACCTCAGTCAATTTGTATAAAATAATACGCGTTTTATGCAAAGTTGTAATAACATAAATTTCGAGGTCAAATTCACGTTTTCCCAAAAATTAAGTTATTATGATTCACGCGCCACGTGTTAAGGTGAAAACAAACTAGAAAACACATCATTTAGTAGTCCCTTAGTGAAGTAAGCGAAACAACTGAGCGCGTGTGAAAATTGCCTTCCGCGAGGATACACAAAGCCCGCAAGGACACGCGATGCCAGCGAGGCACAGATTTGGCGCGGCGCGCTACAGTACATGTAGCATGTTTTCGGTTCTGTCCTCGTATACCGGTTCACAAGAACCGATACAAAAGACCAAACAATACACAACAGCTAACCAATGACTCCTAAACAAAGAAAGAACAATGGTTATTCCCCTGTGAACCGGTACACCAGGACAGAACCATGTTTTCGCTCGCTTTGCTTTGTCTGAAACAAGTAACATACTACTCCTAGTTTATATTTCTGCGATTCTTTTCGAAAACAATGTGAGCGTCACTGTGAGACAAAATGGTTACGACCACGCTTGCGAAGCAAATAGTTTACACTGACATATTCATAGTTCTGCTGAAGCATAAATTATGATGCTTCTTTAATAATTAAGCCGTGATACTGTGTGATATCATGGGAAATGAGTCTTGGACAGTAAGCGAAAGTAACCTTAGGATGTTTTAAACGAATCAATGCAATGTTTCGAGAGTTTTAAGAATGGTTTATGTCGAAAATCGTGCACAATAAAAGATCAATACTTGCAAGCACGTGCTTGGCCAGTTGAAGGTTCGACGTTTCGAGAAATATCATACATTCTCGTATAGAATAAGGAAACTGTCAAGTACCAAAGTAAGATTGTTAAAATGCTAACCTCAGTGTAGGCTGGGGGCTGAATACCGTTTGGTCTTCTGTGTTAAATCCAAAGGTTTTTCAACGGCGGCATCTAAAGCGTGTGGTTGTTTCGTGGTAAGCACCGTTGTGTGACGCTCTTCATGAATAATATTTTATTTCGCATCAGACAAAAGGTAAATGAGGTGTTGACAGAGAATATGCAAATATTTTACTCATTGCCAAAATTAAAGTGGATATAGAAATTGGGAAACGTGGAAGACCGCTTTTTGCAAAAAGAGATACAAGGGAAACAAGCAACATTACGAGACCCTTTCGGATAACAGCGATAAAAAAAGGGACGGACGTCTCGACATTTTAGGTCATTTTCCAGTTTAAGCAAAGGGTACAGTTTTCTGAAAAAAAAAATCCACCTTTGAGCATAAAACAACCCAATGTGCCCATAAAATGTCAAATCGAGTGGGAAAAACGAAAAAACAAATACACGAATTTTAGCATTTTTGATTAAAAAGAAAGACTGACATGATAAGCATATGTGTGTGACAGATGTAGACGACGCAAATGTTAAAACGATCGATCAGAGTACTGACAAAATACTGTCAGTGATGTAGCCCTATGTAGAGGGGAACTCCGATATGACGAAGTGCTACGGCCGGATGGGTTTGTGATCACCCGTACCGAGCATCGTTATAAACGAAACCCCGTTATATCGAATTCTTGGTAAAACGCTGAAAAAGACAAAAAGCTTCGTCACATCGGTTTGGTTAACCCTTTGACTCCTACACCGGCCAAAACCGGCCGTGCAGAACTACGTCCCTTGTACCACCTGTGACGTCACCAGTTTTAATGCCCGTAGACAACTTTACCATGTAACATGTGTAGGGAGGAGAGATCTTTCAAACCATATCCAAATGAGCACCAGGCCGGAGAAAACACAAAGAAATCAAGTGACGTTCACCCGAAATTTTGAGTGAAAATCTTGTTCCACCATAGCCTCCTACGCAGACGTCTTTTGACTCGTCACGCAATCTTTCCTCCCCAACAACGTCTGCTGAAACTAGCGGGATTTTACGTAGACCAATCAGAGCGCACTTCCCAATCCTGGAAGTCTACTTTGGACTTGGGGCGCTTTCCATTGAGCAAAATTTTCGGAATTCTCGCTGGTCGAATGGAAAGCGTCCGACGTCCACGTCTCAGAATTCTAGGTCACGTGCATTGACATGCTGAAAGTGCTTCGTCCGCTTATTGGTTTTTCCGCTTGTCCATGTGAGCTCACGCCCGGTAGGGAGACTAAAATCGATATCTATCGCGAATGGAACACGAAAATTTCGGTAATTCTGGAAATTCCGGCAAAGAGGGTGCACTCAAAACGTATTCCTAAATTTTCGGAAACTTTTCTCGGAACTTTGCCCGTTCCATTCGATTTCGAACCGGAAATCTCGAAAATTTTGGTTGAATGGAAAACGCCCTTGGACATTTTCTCCCGCGAGAGATCTCAAAACAACACGGCGGATATTAACGTCGCGTTTTAACGAGTATGATTGTCGATCAGAGAGAGGCTATGGTGTATTTTGTGGATAAAAATATGGATGTTTACGTAAATTTACCGACGGGTTCGGAAAATCACTAATTTATCAGTCTTGGACGTGACACTCAACATTCCGTGCCATATTTTACACAGTGGTCTGACGGCAAGCGTTTGTTGACAGTTTCACTGGGATAGTGAATAGATATTTTCAAAACAACTTTCGTAGGCCTAATTGTCTGTCCCCGATTTTTAGAGCAAGGCACTTTGAATCGAAGTAGATGTCAAATAGGCACCGAAATAGTGAAGGTACGATAAACAAACCGGCTTCGTTTGTTTTAGCGGCGGTGTTTGAGGACTGAATTTCCTCGGCGCTTGACAAAATGATCCCAGATTGACTTCCGCAACCTTCCGATAATGCAGAACTTTCGCCATTGTCTTCTTGCAAAGAAATGAAAAGGCCGAGACACTATTCAACAAGTCGCTGCGACACGTCGCCGCAACAATTCGCCCCGTGTGACACGGTGAATTTTTGCGAAAATCATGTCGCTGCGACAGAATTTTGTCGCTGCGATCTGTTGCACGAATTCAAACTGGTTTGAATTCGTGTAATAGATCGCAGCGACAAAATTTGCGAAAGCAGCCTTATCGCAGCGTGTGTACACTACTGCAACAAGTCGCTGCGACAAAATACAAATTAACCAATGAGAGACGTCATATATTCTCCCATGATCCCTTAATAACCCGTTCAAAATGGCGACTGATCATGTGGCAGATAAACAATCTGAGCTATCCGATTCTTCCTCTTCAACATGGAATGTAACCACAACTAAAATGGTAATCCAGTTTTATAAAGAACACAGACTCCTGTGGGAAAAAGTCACAAAGACTACGGAAAGAAGACGCTCAGCCCTTTGGTTGCAAAGCTGGAGCGATCTATGGTACCAAAAAGCGAAGAAGAAATAAAGAAATGATGGCATAATCTGCGTACTTCAGCTTTCCGTTACTTCAAAAAGCATTCCTCTGGTGACGAGTAAGTAAAATGGGCTCAGTACTGGAATGATATGTCCTTTTGCGAGAACTTTCTGCAGCTAAAGAGGAAAAAGAATCCAGCTCTTGGTCAGACTTGTTTTGCAAACAGTACACACGGAGCGACTTGTCGCCGCGACGTGTCGCAGCGACTTGTTGCATAGTGTGTTTCGGCCTAAAGTGGTAGGGAAGGTGACAGATTTAGTGATGTTGCTTCGGTACGTTTGTCACTTGAAGGTGAGATCTGCGCAGTATAAACCTCCACCTCCGTTTTAGTTAAATCTCGCCGTAATCGCGTCGTTCTCATTAAAGCTTTCTTCAATTCCTACCTAATCTCCTCGTGAACTGCTCGCAGGTCTGCTTTAATTTTTTTGAAGCGAAGTAACCGCTTATAAGTTGGAAGGAATTCGCGGAGAAACGTAAATCGCCTCAAGGGGTGCTTTTGATTGACATCGCACAAAAAACTAGCTCCGATTGGCTCTGTAGTAATTTTCACGTGGACTCCGGCTGATCTTTGCTAACAATGGGAAAGGAATGTGCCACCCGTTTCAGCAGACGTTGTTGGGGAGGAAAGATTGCGTGACGAGCCAAAAGACGTCTGCCGGTAGGAGGCTAGTTCCACTACCCACCTGCACTTCCTTCCATCTAATCTTATATCCTAAAAGTTTTCCCCAAATCTTTTCACGGCCCACTGAAAGGAATACAACATGACAGAAATGCATATAACATCAAATGGAAACTCGGAAAAAAAATTCGAGTTCCAGATGGGATTTGAACCCACGACCCTCCGCGATCTAGACGGACGCTCTAACCACTGAGCTACTGGAGACTCTATGGTGAGACTCTTGCTCACCGATAGAGTCTCCAGTAGCTCAGTGGTTAGAGCGTCCGTCTAGATCGCGGAGGGTCGTGGGTATATGCATTTCTATCATGTTGTATTTCTTAATTCACTAACTGAAAGGAAGCCCAGAAAATGCCCAGCAAGAGAGAAAGAAAGTGCATGAGGCAAGAAAAGCAAAAGAAAAGGGGAGGAGAGGAAGCGAAAGGTGGAAGGCGAGGGGGCGGTGAAACTTTTCAACCCAATTTTTGCTTTCTGCGCATGCCCGAAGTTTGAAAGCTCAAATTAAGCATCAGGAACAGAAGGGCGCCAAGAGCTCTACCACGAAACAGAGTTTTAGGCAGTTTGGTTCTTTCGGCTAGATTCTGACCAGAAAACGGCTCGACAAGCTTTAAAACTGGTGTTTTTTGGCAAAATGTTCAGGAGCCAAAGGGTTAATCATAAACCTCTCCAAGGTTTATGACGCCATCTTGGCTAGGGAGATAACACGGATAAATTTACAGTAAATGAGTAAATGTATGGGATTTTGACTGACTTTGAAATGCTGTAACGCCGCTAAAAAGAGGCGGGTTTCCAACATTTGCCACTACTTTAAATAGTTTTATTGATATCATTCATTCAACCGAAAATAAAGCCATTAAAGAGTGTACGACGTCTGTAAATTCGAATTATAAATCGTCTTCCCATGTGGCTTCTAATTTCGCGACAATCTGCATAAGTTTGTATGAAATCTCAAACATTCGTTTACGGTCAGTATGTAGCCCGAACTGATCTGCTATTTATACTTCATGGGAATAAGCTCAGTACAAATGTCTTAACATTTTCACCATGGAAATCCTCCTATCAGTTGCGGCGTTAAAGTGCTTCAAAGTGGACCAAAATCCCAGACATCTGATGCATTTACTGTAATTTATCCGAGTTCCCCCCCCGTCAAGATGGCGTCATAAATCGTGGAAAAGTCTATTTTTTAGTCTTAAAAATTAAACAGACTGATAGATAGAACATGAGTGCCTTCTGAGAACATCTACTCAAATGAACTGTTGACAGATGTACGGTATTTCACAACGGAGTAATGTTATGAAACAGTTTCCCTCTGTTGATTTACTTTTATTTCGCCTAACAACTTCATCAGTCGCGCCGATGACCTGATCATTCGTTATATCGGGGTAAATGTTTGATTTGGGCTTCTGGGTTGTGTTCGTTATAAAAGGATAAGGATGATAAACCGTAGGTCCCATCTCACAGTACTTTCACTTAACTGGTCTCTCTCCTAATTTGCTATTATTAGTTACTTCATTAATTATAAACTGCACACGCGTACACGCAGTCTGGTAAAGTCCCTCGGCCTGTGTTGTAAAACCGCCATGTGACTGATTACCATTACCATTTTCAGTATCCCAGTGTTCTGCTCCATACGTGTTGTTGTAACTCACCTTTGGCGTCTTTGGTCTTCGGTCGGTAAAGTTGAATTGTAATAATTCTAGTTCATCTTTTTTGTATCGATTATATAGCTTTATCTTCCTTCTCCTTTCCTTTTCTTTCCTTGTTTTAATCTCTTCCTACTGAATCACCTTATGTTTGTTTTCCTCTGCCCGCCTCGATTAGCTAAGCTATATGCGAGCAGAGGAGGTCGATATGTGTGTTTATGTATAATTTTCATTTATTTTGTAACTCTTACTTGAATATCAATAAACAGAAACAGAAACAACAGACAGTGAAGAATATAATTCGCTATACGCCGGGGACTTCGTTATAACGGGACACGTTTTATGGGGCTCTTCTGTATACAAAAGACACATCAAGAAATAACCCACAGCAACGGGAACAAACTATGGTAACACAGTTGAACAGACCCCCTCCCCCTCCAGCCATTCCTCACACCTCGCCCCCACCCCCATCCCCATGCTTGACTCCCGCGTTTTGTAAAGCAACTTCACTTGCATCAAAGAGAAGGCAGAATGTACCAGGAACTTTGCTTCCCTGACGCCAGTTATCAAAGCCTACGCGTAACTGAGCTCATCAGAACGGTAAAACCGCAAGTAAGTTCCATTTTCTTTTCTTTCTTTCTTTCTTTTTTTTTTTTTTTTTTGCGTAAACAGCCCTAAAATTTCGTGTCCTCACCAGAAGCGAATCCACCACGATTCGTTTCTGTACGTCCTCAACTGATTGTCAATTTGAAACTGCTGACTGCCTTGAATCTGTTCGTGCCGTCGGATCGCCGAGATCAGCTGTGGTTGGGAACCTTGAAATTTAGCCTGATTTTAGGTTATTGTTCAGTTAGTACAGAAAACTGTGAGGTTCACCTTTAATGGCCTTCCAAAATATCTATCATAAGAAAGGTGATTCAAAGTTACAACCAGATATTCGATAAGCTTATGATAAGTTCTCTCTCTTCCCTGTGCAAAAACTCTAACTTTTACAAACTGCGACGGAAACTGTAACTTTAATCAGGAATAGAGCAACGCCCCTTACTAGCTCGGCCATGTGACAGGTGATGGATAGATTTCGTAACTTTTACAGCCTATAAAAAGTCAAGACTTGGTTAAAAATGGTGCGATGCGTCTAGAACAGGTGCAAAGATTTTTTTCCCCGAAAATATGTTAGGGTTAGGTGCACTTTAATTTTTATGGCATGAATCAGGTTCGATGCCAGAGTAAAAGGAAACATAGTCAAAACTGAATTACATCCGACGCCGGAATAAAACTAAGAAATTTAAATACGCTCTAGCTTCAGATTGTTGCCCTCATCCCTCACCACCGGTGGTTTAATGTCATTCATTCAATATCCCGATCTCTAAAATGTATTTCACTGCTGGGAAACAAAATCAGTATCTCAGGCCGCCTACTTCGAGATATGATTCCACAGAAGCATATTTTTCGGCCTCCTCCTTTGCTATTATATATTGCACTGTCCCTTCATTAGAAAGCGGTGATTCATCGATTGCATATGAGCTCCTCTCATTAAGTTAGAGTAGAGCAAAAATCTTCAAATGTTTCCCTTTGTAAAAAGAACCAATTATGTTAACTGCAACCGTATTAAATTAATAAAAAAAGTTATAATAAAGGGTAGATTGTGATGATGATGATGATGATGATGATGATGACGTGACGATGACGATGACGATGACGATGACGGTGGACGGTGGCGGTGGCGCGATGGCGATGGCGGTGGCGATGGCGATGGCGATGGCGATGGCGATGGCGATGGCGATGGCGATGGCGATGGCGATGGCGATGGCGATGGCGATGGCGATGGCGATGGCGATGGCGATGGCGATGGCGATGGCGATGGCGATTCTCCACAAGCAATTTGCTGAATGTTTCGACGAAGCCATCAATTAGGTCTTAGAAGGTAAACCAAAAGATGAAATCAAAATAATTGATGTCGCAGCTGGAACTGGAGTCATGGGAGTGGAACTTCAGAAGCTTGGATACACTGAGTTACATGCTCTGGATATTTCAGAAGAAATGTTAAATGAAGCAAAGAAGAAAAGCGTTTAAAAAAAATTCATCTGCTCCCGTATTAGTGACAGGCCAGTTGCCCAACTTCGTTCCCAGGGCTTTTCCCCTCACCTGGGAACTAGGTTGGCCAGTTGCCCAGATTGAAAGAGGGGAGTACAACGCATTGGTTTGTGCTTGTAGCCTGCTTACTACTCATGTCCGACCATCTGCACTCGTGGAAATGGTCAGGATGGTGCGGACAGGTTAGGTTTCTTTCTGGGATCCAATGAGCAAAAGATGCATAAGATAGTTAAATAGGTAAATATATATCCTGGTTGAAGTTTTACGAGAAAAAGGAGGGTATTTATTTTATTTCATTTATATAATTATATATAAATGAAACGCAGCATAGAGGAGAAGAGTGCTTACGAAAACATAAAAATACGTATACTACCACTGTTTTAGACCACTACCCTCACGTATACTACCACTGTTTTAGACCACTACCCTCAATTCGTTGAGAGACTTGATTCATTTATTCATTCATTCAATCATTCAATCATTCCTTCATTCATTCATTCCTCCCTTCATTCCTTCCTTCCTTCAGTCAGTCAGTCAGTTATTCATCCATCCGTCCATCCATCCATTCAGTTAGGCAGACAGTCAGTCAGTTATTCAGTCAGTTATTCAGTCAGTAAGTCATTCATTCATTCATTCATTCATTCATTCATTCATTCATTCATTCATTCAATCAGTCAGTCAGTCAGTCAGTCAGTCAGTCAGTCAGTCAGTCAGTCAGTCAGTCAGTCTGTCACCCATTCAGGTTGGTCTTGTTGAATAGCTTTCATTTGAGCGGCCCACTTAAATGTTAGAGACATATGAACAGAGGTCCGACTAACAGTTAGGGACTGAATCTTCCCCATAACTGAGGGCTTGCGTAACAACATCCCAATACTGTAGACAAGCTGAGCCGATAAAGATCATAGAGCTTTGTTGTCAAAATTTTCAGGAGGTTTGATTGGCTTTAACACTCGGGCGGAACAAGTGGATGACTACCAAGAACAAATGCAGAAACTAGAAAAAGAGGCAAGATGGGAAAATGTCTTTAAAAGGACAGTGCCTTTTTTCGAAACCGACGAAATGCCTCGAGAAACCTTCGTTTTCTTCTTCAAAGTCCTTAGGAATTAACAGACACTTATATTAGAATAGAATGGGCTAGAATCACCTTGGACGTAAGTACAGAGTCGACCCTCCAAATGGTAATTATATAATTCTGTTTAATTGTATTGCGCACGCTTACTGGGCATAGTTTCTTACTTCATGGGCGCGCGCGGCATCGACAGCATGGCGGTTTTTCTTCTACGCTTAGCTCAGTCAATTTCAAATTCTGTTAGCTTGGACCTTTTTAACCTTTTTAACCTTCAACACAGTCTTTTTTAGGGGAGTCGCATTTCAGCTCTTACCCACATAGCCGGAAGGAGTTGAAATGTGACCCCCCTGCGGGGGGGGGGGTACTAAAACAAATTTAATACGGGGAGGCTCCGCCCGAGGTCCGACCCCTTACCCTTTTATATACCATTTTTGATAGAAAAGGTACCCCTTTCGTATACCTTCCATTGACAAATAGTACCCCTTTCGTATGCCTAAAACAGGAAGTCTTCTTTACAACATTTTTTGCCATAGCAACTAGGTGGAATCTGTTAGGATAAGGACCTCTTTCATTGGGGATCTTGACCCCTTTGGAGAGGATCGGGAAATTTTGACCCCATGGCTCGAGAAGATTGTGACCTCTCCTTCAGCTACCTAACTCGGATAGGATAAGGACCTCTCTAGCGGGGATTATGATCCCCGGAGAGGGTTGGGGGATTATGACCCCTTGACTGGAGAGGATTGTGAGCTCTTTGCCAAGTAGTGTTAGTTTGTAGTCTTGACCTATGCAGACATTTTTCTGGAGCAATTTGTCCCCAACTCCCTTTATTCCACAAACTTGCTACTGTGTGGTTTTTTGTTGTTGTTCTTGGGTTGGAGGCATTAATGGTGTTTTACAACCGTGAACAAGTGCATGAATTTTAGATATATTTCATTAATAATCAACTTAGAGCTAGCCTGCATCCCTTCCCATACAAGATGACTCCATCATCAATCAAGTGTCTAGCTATATAAGAGACGCTAAACAACAAACTCAGCCCACTTATCACGCCGAGTGCGGGAATCGAACCCGGGACACATTGGTGGAAGGCGCACTCTCTCACTCTGCTCAAAGTTACCTAGCAATAACTCTGCCCATATGCTGAAGCTTTAGGGAGATTGTAAGAAAATTTAGACGGCAAGTTGGACAGGCTTACATCAGTTAGTAAAACTCCTTCTAGCACAAGGTCTCCTTGTCAGATGTTTAAGATCAGGAAATGGCGTCACTATATATCATATGACGACGAAATTTTAACAGGGATGATGTCCAAGTTTCATTTTTTTTGTTTTGTTTTGTTTTGATTTGTTGTTGTTGTTTCTTTGAAGATTGTTTCGATTGTTAGAGGTAAGTTGTGTTATTTCAGATTCTAGCTTTGGTTTTTGTTCCATCTTCTTCGTTAATTTTGTGGAAGTTATGTGTGGTTTAAGGTGAAATCTTTCTCCGATACATAACAATCAATCAAACCTGCGCACCAACGCCTCAGGACGACTAAGCGAAATAGAGTTCATTCACCATAACCCTACAGCGAGTACACATTGCTGATTGAAGTAAATATTTTAATGGATTGTTGTTGTAATAACTCAGTAATAACTCAGTAATAACTCAGTTTATAAGCAACCAATTAACCGGGGAAAGATCGGTACACAAGCTCACAGAACTAGGCTACAGTGCCAAGTAGATACGGTTAGCATTTGATATAACAGTTTAGTTCATCAGCTTTGGTTGGTTAAAGTTGAATCGCATTCATGAGCCTGTCAAACATTTTCTTATCTAAGATGCATTTCAATTGTTGTTAACAATTTCTTTGTGTGGTTGCATAACTCACAACCGCACTTCGATAGTTACAGACTGATAGCTGAGGCTTAAAAGGTTACATTACTAGGTTCAAACTGCTGCATTGCAGAATTCATGCCGAATAATCTAATAACGAACTTTATTTATACACGGTTACAATTTAAAGCTACAAGCTTGTGTGGCCGTGTGGGAGAAATGTTGGTTCTTGAGGAGAGGGGAAAACCGGAGTACCCGGAGAAAAACCTCACGGAGCAGAGTAGAGAACCAACAAACTCAGCCCACTTATGACGGGATTATGATGTCCGGGAATCGAACCAGGGACACATTGGTGGAAGGCGAGCGCTCTCACCACTGCGCCAACCCTGCTCCCTCTATTGGAAGGTAAGATCTTAACAGTTGCATTTTTAGTGAAGAGGCAATCTAGTTACGGAAATGGGACGTTCAGTAGCTGACACCCTCGAGACTGAACAAGGTGCCTGTCTACATCCGTTTAACCCTCGGACGTACAGGGGGGGGATGCTCCCCCCCTAAGATTTTGTCAAGGGGATTTTCTCTGGGCATCTGTCCATTTCAATAGCAGTTTGTTTACCTTTAAGACATCTTTTCTGAAAATGTGGTGAAAATCGACCGGTAGATGCATAAGATATTAAAAGGCAAGTGAGGTGTTATTCGGGGTTGTTACGAGCTCTGGAATAATTAAAATCTTAAAGTTGGAAAGTAAAATACAAGTTTTATTTCTTCCTTGTGTCTTATTTTCTATTTTTACATGAACATTTATAGTCCTGTGAAACCAACGTTACACTGAAAAAAAGTGAAAAATCACAACAAATATGCCAAATTGGATGACGTCATAGGCCTCAGCGGCGCAATTTGCATATGTAACCCATAATATTAATCTAGTTGTGTAGACGACATAACAGGCTATCTGTTGACGGTATAACCTTTTCAAAGTATCTTAACTCAACGAAAACCCAGGGGGGGGGAGTTTCCTTCCACCCCCCCCCCTCCCCCCCTTGTACCATGGTGGGGGTATGAGTTTGCTTGTACTTCCGAGGGCTAAAGGCATGGTATGTGTCTGTCTGTCTGTCTCATGCAGTCCATTCCAGCGGTAAAACAAATCTATTTTATTTTTTGTTGCCGTTCTTTCCCAAGATGCACCGTGCAGGTGTAAGTCCTGAAGCACAAATGGGTTTTTTTAAGGTTATGAAAACCACTGCAAAAAACCGTGAACGATCAAACTTGGTCTACGTTGGATCAAAGATAGATCGTGACCAGTCAAAACATAATAAAATGTAGGGAAATACTGCAAGGGCTTGTTAAACAACGTGTAAAGGCGTAAATACGATATTTCGGCTGGCCAACACCAGCCTTCTTCAGGTTTATTGAAGGAAAACGCGAGTTTACATGGTATTATATTTACCAGGAATGACATGAAATAGTACGTGATGTGTCAAAGCTGCCTAAAATCAGCTGTAAAATGTATAAGATTTAAATAATACAGAAAAAGAGTTAGAATAAAGCCAGAAAACTTAATATTACATTTTATCGCGTTTGTTAAGGCCTGCAGGTTCTAATGCTTTACCTAACTGAATAAGAAATGCCTCACGAGCCTTTCTAATGGAATCACGTTTGGTATACAATTGTTCGAGAAGTATCAGGATCATATGATCACTGATAGTATGATCACTGGCAAGGAAGTGTTCGGAGACCGCAGTGGGATTATAACTTGAAGGGTTGATAATAGGCCGCCTATGTTCATTAAAGCGGTCTTTAAGGTGACGTTTGGTTTCCCCGATATATTGAAGATAATGTTTAGTACATTGAATCATATAAATTACATTGTAAGTATCACAAGAAATGTGCGATTTGATTTTATAGGTTTTGCTAGTATTATGCAATATGTATTGATCTAGTCCGTTTTCTATATAAGGACACGTGGTACAATTATGCTTCTGGAAGCGAAAAGAGCCGGGAGGCTGCCGGGAGTTGTTAGCACTGACAGGTTGCGGTAACTGTGCTCTAACAAGGATGTCACTAATGTTTTTACAGCGCCCATAGGCTACTAAAGGGAGATTAGTAAATACGGTTTTACAACGATCAGACGAGTAGAGTACACTGGAATGTTTGTGGATTATGTGAGCTATGTTAGGTAAAAAAAAGACAGGATTATATTTAATGACGAAGTGAACAGTATCGGTCTATTGTTTGGGTTTGGTTTTAAGAGCGTCGTTGCGAGTAAAGTCAGAAGCGCCTTGTATTTGAGTTTTAATAAAGTTCATGTTATAACCCCGATTAACGAGGTAGTCCATGAGTTCCTGTTTGTAAGTTTCGTAGTTGGAACATATGCGACGAAGGTGAAGTGCAAGTCTATAATGAATAGAACGCTTAGTGTGGGTGGGATGGCATGAAGAGATAAGTAAATACTGATGTTTTTCAGTGGGTTTAGTGTAAAGATCAGTTTCTATTAGGCCATCCTTAAGTAAAACCATGACATCGAGGAATGGGATATTAGTAAAGGAATGTGAACAAGTGAACTTGATGGTGGGGTGTAGGTTATTGAGATAGTCAACAAATAGTTTTAGTTTATCTGAACCTTCGGTCCAAATAACAAAAATATCGTCCAAGAAACGGAGCCAGGTATTAGGTAGATAAGGTGCGTTGGTGAGAGCGTCATGTTTGAATTTAGCAAGAAATAGGTTAGCAAATGAAGGAGCCATTTTGGTGCTCATACTTGAAGAACCTGAAGAAGGCACCTGAAGAAGGCTGGTGTTCGCCAGCCGAAATAATGTATTTACGCCTTTACACGTTGTTTGACCAACCCTTGCAGTATTTCCCTACACAAATAGGTGTTCATAGCCGTGCTTAGGCTCAGTTGACTGCGCATGCGTTCCGTTTTGCTCACAACCTCGTTCCCAGGGGACAAGTAGGATGAACGCCGGGACGAGGTCGTTATGCTCAGTTTTTACAACGGCTCCATGTAAACAAATACTTCCAGACCCTGAACAAATTGTGCGTGGCAACAACAGCAAACTCGAGACGTCCACTGCTTGATTTCCATCCCTAAGGCCAACTGTTACCACGTTTAACATTCAAGTCGGATATATCTAAAAAGAACATTGCTCAGACATTGATTATTTCATATTTGTGGTGGCCAAAGTATTAAGCACAAAACTAATTTAATGGAATAAACTGGTGCGAAACATGTGAGCAAACTGTTGATGTGTAGGTCAGAAGTCACTGTGTACACTGGTTTGATAAACAAAGAAAACTTTGTAACTATCATGTTTTTTTGTTCCATATATACAGTTGAACCCCGACTTATTGGGGTTTCTAGTTATAGGGGTTTTGAAAAAAAAGACTAGAAACTTTTGATTAAACTTATACATGTTTTATTGTAAGATTTCTAGCAATGTAAGAGCATAAAAACGACAAAACAAAACAAAAGAAAAGAAAAGAAGATCGATTCCAGACTACGCGCCATTATCTCTCTTTGCCGGGAAGAACTGCTAAGACTGTTTGTTTACGGACATACAAACGTGTGGTATCGTCAAAGGTCAATTTGCCATAATATATAAAAGAGATTAAATGTAATCTTTCGGTGCAAAATGTTATGGCTAATTAGTCGTCCGCAAAAGTGAAAATCGACTTCGAGTTATCGAGGGTAAAATTACAAAGAAAAGACCTGAAGGGAAATAAATATCGCTTCGAGTTAGTGGGGTTTTGACATGTTTGCTTATCGGGGAAGGGAAATCAGTTTTGCTTCGAGTTAGCGGGGGATTCGAGTTACCGAGGGTTCGAGTTATTGGGCTCAACTGTATGCCAAGTTACTGCGATAAAAGCATGCGAAACCCTATGCGAAAACGCTGACGCCTCCTTAGGCATGTTGTCGCTAGCATATAATGGGATCGTCTGCTGGCTGATCTTCCCCATTTCCCTTCATCTCCAGTTCTAAAATCTTTGGCTGGTAGTCCTCCAATTCACAATCCCGGATGTTAAAACAGAGCTAGGAGACCACCTATCAACGGAAATAACGCGATTTAAACAATAAAATCAAAATATTTAGCCAATCACTAAACACGGAGCTCCACTATTATTCTTTTTTCTCTTATTATTTATTATTATTATTATTATTATTATTATTATTATTATTATTATTATTATTATTATTATTATTATTATTATTATTATTAAACTGGCATATTTACTGGCACCAAGCAACTTGGGCAGCTTGGGCTTTCCTTTCTACAATTTTGTGTCCCAAATAATGAGCAGCAGGGAAAACGAAGAGATGAATTATTGCAAACAAACCATTCTTTTTTTAAAACTACTTTCAGATGAAAGCGTACCGAAATTTACTGTGGGTCATAAACAGCTAAACAACAAAACATTGCAAGAGAAAGCAAATCACGATGCGAATGTTTCTTCTCAGATTCTTGGAGAAGGTGGAGAAACAAGACAGGTGACAAACATATCTTGTTAGCAGTAAGCTAGAAAAATTGCTAAGAAAATTTGACTAAACTGTTCGTAGAAAGGACAGGAAAAAGAGTGCGAACAAGATAGTTAAGAACGGAACGCAGAGCTGCCTAATAACCCCATTTTACAAAAAATTCGTTGCTTGGCTAAGCAGAACAAAACCCTAAGGTACCTTGACAGTTTTACTGTTCCTTCCCATGTCCACCAAGGAACCTTCTTCAACTAAAGCTTCTCAGCGGCAAAACATCCAGGTACATAGCAACGAAGACAGCGCTCGCCTAACACCACGAGCCTTTCCCTCGAAGACACGCATACTAAAATTAACAAAGCCAGCCAGCCCATTTCGCTGTTATTAACGTTCAAACGCTGATTCTTACCGGTTTACGAGACGAATGGAAGCAACAAAACGTGAATTGGAAAGAACGATAGAAGACATCAATCATTCCAGTCAAGTATTCTTCTCAAAGCCAAGTATAAGTCATAGTTACAATCTACGATCCAAACCTGGTCCAGTTGTCATACCAAGGTCGATCTGGAACCCAAAGACATGCAAACTCTTTTATAGTAAGAGCCGCAAGGCTGCTAAATTCTTAAATGTATAGTACATTTATATATCTATATTTATATTTATATTAATTATTTCCAGGTGAGGTCTGGAAATCATTTTATTGTAATTTTACATTATTTCTTATACTGTAAATCCATTGTATTTCTCTGTCAAAGATGGATCATTAAAGTTATTATTAAACAGTAAATCTAACTTGTTTTTGCGCTGCTGCTATTGCTTAAGATGATATGTACAATGGCCATGCAGCCGTAATTCCTGGCGCACAAGTGGTTCATAGTCGTGCTATGGCTTAGTTGGCCATGTTCTAAACGAGTAAGGGACTGGGAACGAATCCAAATTTCATTGAAAATCAATGAAATTGAACTAAATCAATTCTCACAAGAGAGGGTATCTCAAAACAAGCAGTTACAGCAAGTTTGAGTACGTTTGGTTAAAAAGCCGCCAGATAACATATACAAATGTCTCTGTTTCGGAAGGTGTCCCTCCAAACCATACAAAGTCTCTAATTTTCACAATTTTCAAAGTCATTTGTTTCAGCTCCAATTCAACTGAACAGCGTCAAATTTGGTTAGGTGATCATTTCTGAGATGCTCTTTCATGCAGTGGAAACAATTTTTTTCCAATCGATAAATTTTAAAACCTCGTTCCCAGGCCCTTATTCGTTTAGAACATGGCCAGTTGACTGCGTATTGTCTTGCGCCGTTTGTACAAGTCCTTCGTAGACAAATTGTGCGTGACAAAAACAAGAGCCGGCAGAAATGCTATATTCCAGGCTTCCCTTGCTTGATTTCAATATCCGTGACGCCAACTGTAATCACGTTTAACCTCATCAGAAAGTTAGTGTACATCACTTTTAAAACGTAAATAGAGAAAGGTTGCGCGGGCAATGAATGTTTTACATTCGTGGTGGTTACCAAAGTTACCTAACCACTGAAAACTGGTTCAACAAAACAATAGGTTAAAATAAGCATTAATTTGGGCCTGTTGATTTTATCCTCCTACTGAATAGTGTATTCCCCCCCCCCCCTCCTCCCACCACCGAGTGCTAAAACAAAGAAATGACACAAGTCTGTTCCCCTTGAATTAAATACATTTTGTAAAAAAAAAAAAAAAAAAAAGAACAAAAAAAAAAAAGAACAAAAACCCAGTTTCGTTTAGCACATGGATACCGCTTAGTCCGGTGCTTTTCTTGAACATATATGGATAACGTGGATAGCGTTATCCACATGTACAACACAAATGGATTGCAGCTCCTTCAGTATGGAAGGTACAAGTATTTTTGTCTTTTTCTTTTTAAGTTGGAGGTTTATATAAGTGGACAAAATGATGTGTGGTATAAACGCTGACCACCATTTCCCATTTTCAATGTCCCATTCCTCATTCCCATTCCATAGTCCAAGGTCTACAGTTCCCCTTCCACAATCTTTATTTTAGCAACATCCCTGATCTCAATACTTGACCGTTCTGCATAGGAGGGCCTTTTTCAACTTTTTCGCCAGCCAGTATGGTAGGATATACGAAACCGAACATTGGACTAGTATAGGTCAACATTAGTCGCAAATGTCAAACGTCTCTCGCGCTGATTACGTCGTAACTATTGTCTGTCAGAGAGCAGATAAAATGACGACGTCACATGTAACGCAAGGAAAAGAAAAATTTGCAATTTCTTACTGCACAGAGAACTTGTTTTCACTTTTCCAAAAATTTCAGTTTGCACATTCAGCAAGATATTTCAGACGACCAACTTCTTTAACTGGTCCATGAATATGAAAGAAAAAAACGAAAAATAAACCTCATTTAAGCTAAGTGTACAAGAGATTGACCCGTAGCTATCCGACCCTGCGGCTGAACTCCCTGGGAAATGCTGGCATTATGCTCTCCATCAAAGCAATTCTCGTTTTTAGTAAAAATTCGCTGACTTTTGAGGATAATTATTGTAACATCGTTTTCCTGTTTTCTGTATTGTTCGATATTTCTAGCTGGCAAACGTTTTTTCAGAAACTGAGCTGCATTTGTTTGCCTGTTTTTTCATTGGCATTCAAATGTTATCATTATCAGTGATGTCAAAAATAACACCAATCACGATTTGTAGTTTACAACATTTGCAATTGACCGATGTCAAGAATAAAACCATTCACAGCTAAATACAAGGTTTTGAATTGCAGTTAATTGACGGCTGATGCTTTCCCTCTGTCACGCACGATTTCTCTACGAAAAATAAAGCCGATTTCGCTCGTATTTTTTTGTCATTTTTCACGTTATTGATAGAAAGTTTGGCATTAAGGCCCCGCATCGGCTCCACTTGAGTTTTGAACGTTATATCACGTCATTTCTATGGTCTATAAGTGTACAGAACGGAGGTCAGAGGCGGAGGTCAGTCGTCACTAAGGACGCGATGTTGTTTGATAAATAGACAACTTTAATTTATTAAAGTAACTTGGTTAAATTGTTATACAGGACACTTCACCAGCGTGATAACTGTGCAAGCCATGGGGAATCAAAACAATTTAGTTTACCCAATTTATTTAAGGCTTTTTGCCCAGTAACATTGACTCTAACCACAACCATTAACGTAACGATGTGCTAATTATGACTTGAAAAGAAAAAAGCCAGGAAAAAAGGTTCATCTTGGCAGGTCAATTCTTCAAGACCCTATACAAAAACGCTAACGTTTCCTTGGGCATGTCGTCGCTAGCAAATAATGGGATCGTCTTCTGCTTGATCTTTTCCCATTTCCCTTCATTCTCCAGTTCTAAAATCTTTGGCTGGTAGTCCTCCAGCTCACTATCCCTGATGTTAAAACAGAGGAGACCACCTATCAACGAAAATAACGCGGATTAAACCATAATAACAATGGCTAACAATGCCGGTGCCAGTGCCAGTGCCAATGCCAGTGCCAGTGGCAGTGACAGTGACAGCGCCAGTGACAGTGGCAGTGACAATGGAAGTGACAGTGACAGTGACAGTGACAGTGACAGTGACAGTGACAGTGACTGTGACAGTGACAGTGGCAGTTGCAGTGGCAGTGGCAGTGGCAGTTGCAGTGGCAGTGGCAGTGGCAGTGGCAGTGGCAGTGGCAGTGGCAGTGACAGTGACAGTGACAGTGACAGTGACAGCGCCAGTGACAGTGGCAGTGACAATGGCAGTGGCAGTGACAATGACAGCGCCAGTGACAATGGCAGCGGCAGTGGCAATTACAGTGACGGTGACGGGGACAGTGACAGTGACAATGGCAGTGTCAGTGCCAGCGACAGTGACAGTGACAGTGACAGTGACAGTGACAGTAACAGTAACAGTAACAGTAACAGTTACAGTTACAGTGCCATCGCCAATGACATATTGACAATGACTGGAGTGACCATAACAATGCTAATTTGATCGATACCCTTTCCTAGTAGTTTCTGCTAATACTGAAAGTGGAATTTTACAAGCGTAGTAAAACTAAGGCAATGGAGTCTTCCAATTACTGCTATTTGTGCATCTTGAAATTGTAGGTCATTTACGAATAATTCCGCAGAGCTACTTGCAGAGGATATCTCGTTTATCGCAAATATTCGGTTTATTCGCATACTTCATTAGAACTCAAAGAAAGTATCTTATTATTCAGCTGGGAATGGCCATTCAGAATCAGTTTAAAAATAAATAACAAACAAAACAGAAATCTATTAAATGGTGAGAGGAGTAACTAACTATCTTTTGTAGGTGGTCATTATTGGAACAGGTGGAGCGAGTGCCTGTTTGCGAATAATTTGTGATATTGTGTAGCTGTCTGCATTCGAATAGAGAGTATCTTTCGTTTATTATGTATGTTCTTAGGATCAATGCCACTACCTTGGAAATTTTGTCATCTGATATCATCATAAAACCAAATCATTTTACTGAAAAGACCAAAACGTACCTATCTTTACTATTCTAACCATCTCAACAAAGGCAGATGAACGAACATGTCCTTTGACCAGAGTACCGCCGCAAATCAGAGCGTCAAAATCCCCTGTTTTAATGTCAGGAATCTGCTGGTCGCTCAGAGGGGCGCAGGTGAAATTCTTGTAAATGTTTTTCTTCTTTGCTTCGTTTAGCATTTCTTGTGAGATATCCAGGGCGTGTAGATCAGTGAAGCCGAGTTTGTTGAGTTCCACTCCAATGAGTCCCGTCCCAGCTCCTGCGTCAATGATTTTGAGTTTATCCTTTGGTCTATCCGGAAAGACATCTGGAATCGCAGTGGCAAAGCATTCAGCAAGTGGCTTGCACAATGCGTAACACGCAGTGGAGTGGTTCTATAATGATCATAAACCACGTTTGTTGTCAATCACTGCAATGTCATTAATTACCAGGGTTGGGGCATGTCAGAAGGAATCCGAAAAGCGGGAACTGAGGGGAAAGAGAAGCAGGAGGCGGATAAGGTTGTTGTCATTTCTGTAATGATGTACTACGCTCTATTATACCCTATTATTACTAAACACATTGTGACATTGTCGAAAATAGGGTCTGCGATATACGTAATTTTGTGTGCCGCGGAGAAAAATTACGGCTTTTCCAGCTTTTTGCAAGAAACGCAGAAAACTGTGCTATGTCATCAATGTGTTGACTATCGCCTGATTTTACACAACTCGGCCAGCGGCGTCGTCGGCTACGTATCAGGCGATATTCGGCGGGATTTAGCATGATAACTAACAATTATCCTGCTCAATTTTTCGGAATATCCCCTGATTTTAGCCAACTCGGCGTAAGGCCTCGTCGGGTAAGTATCAGGCGGTATTCCGCGAGATTTCGCAGTATAATTGTTAATTATACTATGTTACCCTTTTACCGTGCATATCCAACTTTTATCTAATTCTCTAACCAACTGACCATTCCAACAACAATTCTGGATGAGAGCGAAAATAAACAAGAAAAACAGGGACTCGAGGAGGTGAGAGGGTAGATATCACACTTACCACCCTACCTTATCATACCGGCTTGCCCAATCTCCATACACCTTCGTAATTTCTTTTTCCGTTGTGTCTCGTGAAACGCTTAATAATATTTTCCATAGTACTTTTCGTACCCTGTTTCAAACGATTTTGAAGCCATTCTATAAAGAAAAACAAAACAACTGAACCTGCATAATGGCATCAATGGATAATGATAATGATAATGATAATGCTCAAATGCGCACAACAGCAATTAGCTTATACAAATCGATTGGGAGCGATCTTACTTGAGACAGGGAAGATGTGATATGCGTACAAGGCATGCGCCGGCAGCAGCTTGCAATCACAACTCTTGCTCACCATATTGCAAGGAATTTGGCCTATTTTCCATTCTTTTCCCAAGTCTGCATTTCATCCCCACACCGTAGTCCTACAATAGGTCTGTCCATACTCCGTAGGCGTTAGTCGCTAACTATGTAGGATGCCTGTGGCAGACCACGTTATAAATTCGGTTCGTTTTTTTTTCTTTTTTAATTTTTGAAATTTGTAAAATATTTGAAATGCCTTGTATTGTCAATAACTGCTAGTAACAGCCGGAAACAACAAAACCATGCAAGCGTTATTTCATAGCTTGAGAGTATTTATACTCTGCGATTTGATTGCCTGGTCCGACGTGTAATCACGTGCAAAACAATTAAACATTTACGTCACAGCTTGAAAGTATTTATACCCTACGATTTGACTGGGTTACGACGTGTCATCACGTGCAAGGCAATAACGTGTAATCACGTACAAGGAAACATGGCAAAGGAGAAATGATTGCGAAATTTTATTGTGCATATGACTCCCGCTTGCAGTATGTCCCGCTTTTCAAGCGAGTACTACTATTCCTTGGGAATATTAAACGTGAACCGTTCTGAATGTGAACCGTTCTGCTTGTGTGCTGAACTGTGAATAATTGGATGGAGTGTGATCGAAGTAACCCTTTCATTTTAGACCTATTTCGTTGTTTAATTCGGCCAGCGTGCAGCAACGAACCCACTAACCAGCCTGTTGATTGTGCCAGCATGCCAATTGTCAACGGAATTTTGTCTTATCACTCGGCTAGCGAGCCAACGTGAAACACTTTGTCGAAACAAGCACTTTGAAGCAATTTTTAACGCACAGTACCCGTTAAATCAGTGAACATATTTGACAAATCGCGGCCAGCGTGCCAAACACTTCGTCAATCGAAGTTTACCTGAATTCATTCGGACAGCGTGCAAAACATTTTGTTGAAACAAGCTTGTTCATTGTGCAAGCGTGCCAAGCCTGTTCATTGTGCCAGCGTCCCAATTGTCAACGGAATTTTAATTCGGCAGCGTGCCCAACATTTTGTTGAAACAAGCCTTTAAGGCTTGTTCATTGTGCCACCGTGCCAAGCCTGTTCATTGCGCCAGTATGGCAATTGTCAACGGAATTTGTCTTATCACTCGGCTAGTGTGCCAACGTCAAACACTTGGTCGAAACAAGCACTTTGAAGCAATTTTTAACGTACAGAACCTGTTTTAAAAATCGCAGTACATGTTTCACAAATCGCGGCCAGCGTGCAAACCATATTTGACGTAAACGCCAACTGGCGTCTTGTTGTTCCTAGGGTCAAAACTCTCGATGAACGTTTTGTTTTTGGAAGCTTTGTCTCGTCTTGTCTCTTGGCTTTGATATAAAAATGAGGTTCAGTTGTCCTGTTCAGCAAGCACAGATGTTTAACACAAACAAACAGCATCGGGCGCACTGTGCTGAAAGTGATGTACTAAACTGATTCGAAACATAACGACAATCTTGTCGGTAAAATCAAATGAAGAATGATCCTCGCAGTTGTGAACGCAATTTATGCAATAATGCGAAAAGGAGCCTGAAAAAAAATTCAGGACTTCAACGGGGTTTGAACCCGTGAACTCACGATACCGGTGCGATGCTCTAACCAACTGATCTATGAAGCCGCTGACGCCGGGAGCAGGGCAACTGTGAGTTCATATGTTCCCATGAAAGAAATGAGTGTGACCTGCTCCCAACGTCAGTGGCTTTATAGCTCAGTTGGTTAGAGCATCGCACCGGTATCGCGAGGTCACCGGTTCGCATAAATTGCGTTCACAACTGCGAGAATCATTCTTCATTTGATTTCATTTCCGCAGTTCATATATAATTTATTACATATATCATTCACAATCTTGTCGGTACCACACATGGATGGGCGGTAGCAAAAACTTATCATTATTACATGGCAAGGTAGTCCTGAGGTAAATCCAAGCGTAACGGCTGTTTAAGAAAGCCGGCAAATTCAAAATTGCATGGAAAAGTGTGAAAAAAAACGTATAAATACTCTGATTCTTCGCAAAGAAACTACCTAAAACATTGATATTTTAAACAGTTAAAGAGCTTACAACATGGAGGAAGAAGAAAAATATTCACCAAGCGAATTTTATTATTCCGAAGAACTGAAAACATCTGATGTTGAAACTGAAACAGGAATCAGCGAAAGCCAAGAGATCATAGACGATTATATAAACGTACAGAAAAGTGCAAACACATATAAGAAGTCGACTACTGATCTTCTCCGCTAAATGGAAGCTAATGGTATGATAAATGAAAGAAGTAAAAGCCTGCCTTTGTCATGTTACCGCTGCGTTACCCGCGCATGATTACATGTGTCCCGGGTTCGATTCCCGGACTCGGTGTCATATGTGGGCTGAGTTTGTTGGTTCTTTACCCTGTTCCAAGAGGTTTTTCTCCGGGTACTCCGGTTTTCCCCTCGATTTGATTTGATTTGATTTGAGATTTGTAATTACTTACAAATTGTAATTATTTGTAATTATTAT
The DNA here is from genome assembly GCA_016490735.1 of Pachyseris speciosa. NCBI lineage: Eukaryota > Metazoa > Cnidaria > Anthozoa > Scleractinia > Pachyseridae > Pachyseris > Pachyseris speciosa. Next base: position 613,831 of record JAEMWC010000419.1, on the reverse strand, counting down.
TATTATTATTACTATTATTATTATTATTATTATTATTATCATTATTATTATTATTATTATTATTATTATTATAATTATTAAGTTCCTGTATGAACGCGTGCTCGGTGGTGAATAAAGATTAGTTCAACATGGCTGCCAGTGTGTTTGTCCTTCGTCAATCTAAATAGTTTGCGGCCCGACATGGTGTTAGAACCGGTTTGAAATCCAGCCTCCAACTCTTCACAGCGAGCCCGTTACTCGTCAACACAACTGCACCATCGAATAGCTTCTTCAGCAACACCTCAAACCTTCAGCAATATTTCACAATCGCGCCATGCCGGAGCACGACAAGATTTACAAGCCGTGCGATCAAATCGTGACCACTACCGTCACTGGAAGACCAGATTTAATTATAACTGTTTACTCGAAGGCTACAGAAACCCCGCAAAAGACAGATTGTACCATCCAGAACTGTGATATTACCGCACGCCAGTCCACCAAGCAAATCCATTGGTCAAGTTACCCTCCAAGCCAGTTAAGGTAATTCCACGTCCAACCTAACCTTCCAAGTCATTCACACTGACCAACCAGCCTTACTCAGTACAGAGATCAGCAAAGCACTTGGGGTGCTAACTCTACATGTTGACTTTATTAGGAAATGCGCCACAAGCACCCCTCCCCAGCCACTGACGACTGAACCTGAAAGCAACCAAGAACCAGCCGCCGGGCCACCGCCACAACCCCTAGATACTTCAACGCGAGTCTGGCCTAAACTAGGGACGTTAAATCTGAAATTCATTTCCAAGAACTGCACCTCACTCTTTCAAGGCCTGGGCTTCCTCGGCCCACCCGTCAATTTCGACCTGGATCCAGATGCCAGACCCATCCATGCCTCCATTCACCGCCAACCCATTTCAAAGCTGGACAAAATCAAAGCGGCCCTGGATATCTATGAAGCCACAGGCCAGCTGGTAAGGGTATCTCAACCAACAGACTAGATCTCCAACATGGTTGTACGAGAGCAGGAACCAACCCCCACCAAACCGGGAAAGATACGGATCTGTTTCGACCCTTCTCAGACCCTCAATAAAGCCATTCGACATCCAAAGTACATCATTCCTATCTTCGAAGAGAACCTCCGCAAACTGCATGGAATGAAATACATGTCAGTGATATATGTCAAAGAAGCCTTTCAGAACATCCCCCTTAAGATCATCCCTGATGACCACAATGTTTACTCCCGAGGGTCGCTACAGATGAACTAGGCTACCGTTTGGCATGTCCTCCGCATCCCAAGAATGGCAACGCCGAATTCATAGGTGCTTGAAGGTCTCTCAGTCATCAGTATTGCCGACGACATACTGGTCCCTGGCTGCGGCTCCAATGACGTGGAAGCCAGAACAGACCACGACCGAAACCTTATCGCGCTGTGCTTGAGCGATTTGAACAGCATCATGTCAAGATGAATGCCCACAAGATGAAATTCCTTGTTCGCAAAGCCACCTTCATGGGGCATGTTAACATAACAGATGGTTTCCAGTCCAACCCTGTCACATTTAAAGCTATCGTTTCCATGCTCACTCAAACCGAAAAGCAAGCATTGCGCCGATTCCTTGGGGCTATTAATTACCTGGCCAAATTCTGTCCCCAGCTTAGCAGTGTTTTCCAACCTCTACGCAACCTCACCAAAGAGGACATGCCATTCCTGTAGTCAACAAAGCACCAGCAAGCCTTTGATGCAGCAGAAGCCCTATCCACCTCTGCACCATGCCTGGCATACTATGACGTAACTTCGCCAGTGGTTCTTCAAGTGGACACCTTAGGCTATGGCCTGGGAGCTGCTCTCTTGCAGCCCATCCAACCACATAGTGGCAGTGCCCTTGATGAATCTCTACAACCCGTTGCATAGAGCTCCAAACGCCTAACCCCTACAGAGCAGCGCTATGCACAAATAGAAAAAGAATGCCTGGCTATCGTTGAAGCCTTCAACAAATTCGACCAGTGGCTTTTGGGAAAATGCAACATCACAGTCCATACTGACCACCAACCCCTTCAGTCGATCTTCCATGGGATCTCGCCTAAACGCCCGCAGAAGATGATTCTTTTCCTACCGCGTTACAACTTTACTGTCGTCTACAGAAAGTTTCTTCCTTGCATTTAGCAGACACCCTGTCCAGAGCCCCATGTCACGACAAAGCCGCCATCCCGTCCATGCCTGACACCTTCCATGTATTTCGCGTACATCTTGCTCGCCAGGACCCCACCTCGCCAGTCCTTAACGATACCACTCGCGAGCAACTACGCAAAGCCACATCATCATGGCCCGACGTGCTGCGGCTGCAGCATTACATCCTCCACGGTTGGCCACCTGCTAAAGAGCTCCTATCCCATCAACTACAAGCATTCTGGCACTTTCGTGAAGAACTCAGTGTTGCAGATGGTATCCTTTTCAAGTCTACTCGCGCTATCGTCCCTGCCTCCCTCAGGCCAAGCACGCTAAGAAAAATCCACCACTCCCAGCGGAGCTTAATACTACCTTTGTCTCGCTCGAGATTCAATTTTCTGGCCTAACATGTCTAAAGACATCGAAGCCTTGTGCCAGTCACGCTCTACCTGCGCCCAATATGGTAAGCAGGCCGCCATTGAGCCTATGCTATCCCATCCTATCCCTACACGACCTTGGCAGTTCATCTCGCAAGATATATTTGAGTTCCAACATAAGCAGAACTTAGTCACCGTGGACCACTACAGTGATTTCTATGAATTGGACCCGCTGATAAACACTCAATCCACTACCATTGTCAACCTCACCAAAGTCCACTTTGCCCGCCATGGCATCCCAGTACATTGCCTAACAGACAATGGCCCTCAGTTCATCTCAAATGAGTACAAGAAATTTGCCACAACATACGGCTTCGAGCACACAACCTCATCTCCATACTAGTCTCGCAGCAACGGCGAAGCCGAGGCGGCTGTCGACGATGCCAAATCTACCCTTAAGAAATCCAATGACATCTATCTGGCCTTACTCCAAATCAGAAATACGCCTCCACGTGGCTACTCCTTCTCACCAGCTCAAAGGTTAATAGAGAGACGTACTCGCTCCACATTGCCACTATCAGACGAGCTCCTCAAACCTGCACCTGCAGATCCCTCATCAGTCTACTCTGAGATCACTCTCCGCAAAGAAGCCTCAAAAGCTCAATACGACAAACAGGCACAGCCTCCATTGGTGCCACTACCATTAGGTTCCCACGTTTATGGAAAACCTCAGCCATATCAACGGGGGGCCCCTTGGATTTATGGTCAGGCTGTCCCCAATCCGTCGCCACGTTCCTACAACATCGACACTGGCAACCACATCCTCCGTCGAAAACGCGCCCAGTTACGACCAGCTGTACCTTCACAAAATATCCTTCCGCGCGCTCCACCGCCGCTCTCCACAGTTTTCCCTACCAGCAACACCACTCAATTCAAGTCGCACTGCTCCACGCAAGACTGATCAGCCAACAATGGCAGCATCACCTCCAGCTGAATGCCACTTCACTATGCCACCTACAGTACATGTACCACTGGAGCAGGAGCAGCAAACAAATGAGAGCCCCCTTGGAACTGGCACACAGTCCCCAAACTTACAGCCATCCAACAACATCTGGAAGATTTGTCCGAAGCCAGAGAAGTTTAATGACTATGAGCTCTACTAGAAAGTGGGCAGCCGAATACAAACTTACGAGAGCACTTCATATTCTCAGTGCCTCGCTGATCGAACATTTTGTTCTTATCCTTGTTATTAGGGCCATTTATACAGGAGAAAACAAGACGCGTCTTATGTAAGACGCGACTTAAATAAGACGCGAACTGATCGTATAAATGGTACAAAATAAGCGTTCGCGTCTTATTTAAGTCGTATCTTACATAAAACGCGCCTTATCTTAGAATAGGGTTTTCAGCTGTTCTTTTTTTGTCCGCGTCTTAATTAAGACGTGAACTTCCTCGTATAAATGGTTTTGCGTCCTAAGTAAGACGTGAACTGCAAGTGCACGTGCATAACAACAGCAACATGAGCTTGTCTTACGATTAGAAAGTGTAATTGCAAAAGATAGCAAAAGATGGGCGGGAGAGCCGAAAGTGAATTCAGTATCTTCCTTCTTTAACCTGCCATCAGTCCCACCAATACGTCGATCGTTTTCTTCCGACTCTTCTCGTATTTCTGTTGTGTTCTTTGTATGATACGGCGAGTTTATGAATTTTCTATAACAGTGTGGTCTTCATAAGAAAAAAATCTCTGAGAAAGTCTAGTCCTTCTTAAAATAACAGGACAGCACGCTCTCGATATCTTCGCGTCTTATATAGGACGCGAACGTATAGACAGTACAGTTCGCGTCCTATTTAAGTCGCGTCTTAAATGAGACACGTCTTATTTCCTCCCGTATAAATGACCCTAATATCTCGTTGTTATTATTATTATTATTATTATTATTATTATTATTATTATTATTATTATTATTATTATTATTATTATTACTATTATATTTTATTTCACTTTACTTGTCCACAATTACCTTCTAGGGCCAAAACCAAACCATGGTTCTAAGGCACTAGAGGAGTGTTTGTTCAATTTGTTAATTAGGGCGGGAGCTTCAGATTTGACAACGAGTACGAGATTTAGGACGAGTGCGACTTTTTAAATCTAGTTCGCGCGCCTTACATAATTACTCCGTACATAAATACTGTTTCTAAAATCTCCTTTTCTGTTATTAAGCAATAGGGCAGAGTAAGGAATCTGTGGAGGTGACGGGTTTGAAATTTGAAAGTCGTACTCGTTCTCGATCTCGTACTCGTACTCAAATCTAAAGTCCCCTATCATTATCATTATCATTATCATTATTATTATATTTTTTCGAACAATGGGTTGTATTTGTCTTTGACTTGAGAGACATTATTTTCTTGTAGTTGTACTTTTGATTTTGACGAGGGGGGTTACCGTTGCGTTACTCGCGCATGATCACTACACGCATTCTAAAGTTCCCGTATGAACGCGTGCACTGTGGTGAATAAAGATCAGTTCAACATGCCAGTGTGCTTCGTCAATCTAAATAGTCTGCGGCCCGACACCTTCGTCCGAGCTTCACCGCCTTTTGTCCAATTTTTTTTATGAACACACGAGGAAAAAGAGTTTGAGCCAGCAACAATTTCCAATTTTCATTGCAGTATGTAGCGATACTTAACTGAGAATCTGTCAAATTCCATTACAAATTTGTCACATTCCGCTACAAATCGGTCTTCAAGTTTTGTTCATATTGTTAGCATGATTTAATTTATTCAGTAAATTTGTTTTCAAACTCGTGGTAGCTTGTTCTTTCTGAGTTGCTCGCGTCATCAAAAACATGCCACAGGGAAGCCCTTTGAATTCAAGTGACCGGAAGTACGCTTTAACAGAAATACCATAATAAACTACTTACTAACCTACGTAGCTTGCTCGAGCCGCACTGGGGAATATTGGGCTTAACTGCAGAATACCCTGCCACTCGAACTAAAATCTGCGTAGCCGGCTATGCGGTACGCGAAAACTAATTAATTCAAGCTTAAGTCTTTCTAGGAATTGAAAAGTCGTGCTCGTACTCGATCTCGTACTCGTAGTCCGATCTGAGGGTCGCTATTAAAAAAGTACCCAGCAAGCACTAAATGAATGTGTGTATTCCTCGTTCTTTAAGCTTGAAGGTGAAAATACGCGCGTTTGTAAACCCCTTGTAATTCGTACTCGTAGTCCGATCTGCCTAAGAGAGCTTCTTGTGTGCATATATTACTCACGGCGTACCGTGTACCGCGTAGCCAGAAACTAAGAGAGTTTCTTCCATTGCATATATTGCTCACGCGTACCGCGTACCGCGTAGCCAGAAACTAAGAGAGCTTCTTCCATTGCATATATTGCTCACGGCGTACCGCGTACCGCGTAGCTAGAAACTAAGAGAGCTTTCTTCCACTGCATATATTACTCACGGCGTACCGCGTACCGTGTAGCCACAAACTAAGAGAGCTTTCTTCTGCATATATTACTCACGGCGGCCACGACTTCGGGCCAATATTCCCCAGTACGGCCCTCGCGCTCGGTTAGTGAGAGGTTAATATTTTCAAACAAATTACAAAGGACCCTGTTTGGTAAAACAATCACTTTTGATGTCACGCAGGAAACTTAATCTTATATCGTATGTATTTATTTGAAGAGTATGCACGAATCATACAACTGATTCCGACGACTGTACGGAATACTCATGAGAAATGTTTTGTACATTTTAAATTTTTCTAAATTTGTTCAGTACATTGTGTGTTCGGCGTATTGCCAATTGCATGT